>JAOXOE010000852.1:3185307-3207796 GCA_028565055.1 Phoeniculus purpureus | reverse complement strand
TGTCAGGAGGATGGAGCCAGGCTCTGCTCAGTGTCATCTAGTGATAGGACAAGGGGCAATGGATGTGAGCTGGAACAGAGGAGGTTCCATATGAATGTGGGAAGGAACTTCTTCCCAGTGAGGGTGCCAGAGCTCTGGCAGGGGCTGCCCAGGGGGGTTGTGGAGTCTCCTTCTCTAGAGATGTTTAAAACCCACCTGGACCTGTTCCTGTGCAACTTGGTCTAGGTGATCCTACTGTGTCAGGGGGATTGGACTGGCTGATCTTTTGAGATCCCTTCCAATCCCTAATGTTAGGTGATTCTGTCTGATGGAGATGCACAACCAGCTCTGTCTAACGCAGAGAAACCCCATTTCTCCATCCATTCGTTCCTGAGCTACTGGTGGTCACATCACTTTGGAGGGTGACATGACATTTACAGCGAGTGGGGTGGTTTGGAGACTTTTAAGCACAGGAATGTTTGTTGCCACTTGCATTTCTTCACTTGTCTTGGTTCCCCAAGGAGTTGTTGCTCCTGGCATTTGCCTCGGCACTTTGGTCTCAATTCTTTCACAGTTCTCTGCGAAAGGCCAGTCCTATTGGTTTCAGGAGACAGGTAGTGTTATGTCGCAGCCTCTGGCATAATCTTTAAACTCTGTTTAAATTTTTCTGACACTTGGAAGCACAAGAGGGAATTGTTTTGTGTGAGGGGCAAAAAGAACCGACTCACGCGGACTTTGCACTTGAACCAATTTCAAGATGAAACCACCCCCGGCCCAGGCAGTGTTTGGAGCTTTCTCTCCTCTTCTGACATTGAAAGAAGTCACTAAGCCACTTACTTTTTCAGTACATCACATAAAATGCAAAGTGTATTTGATGAGGAGCCACTTACACGGTTCTTTACAAGGTGTAGACAGAGTTATGAGGCTGGGCAGCAGCTTTGTTGATGAAAGAATAAAACAGGTGTGGTGTGTTTTGTCTCCTTTCACCCTTTAAAACAGGCAGAATAAAAATTTTAATTACTTGTTTGTCTATAAATAATCCTGAGAAGCTATAGGTTGTGCTCACACACATGCACATGCGAGTGAGATGCATATCTGCTGCCGCAAAATCACTTGAGCCTCTCCTAGGTAGTAAATTCTCCCAGTATTTATGGTCAGTTGTAGAATGAGCCCCTGTGTGCTGATGGAGACATCACGTGTCAAGGTGATCAGCAAAGAGTAGCAGGAGGGGCTCCCGTTGCCCCTCTGTCCGTCTGGGAGAGGGGGCTCCCATTGCCCCTCCATCTGTCTGGGTGAGGGGGCTCCCGTTGCCCGTCTGTCTGGGAGAGAATCCTTTCCCTACGGTAGAGGCAGCTAGTGTCAGCCACCTTCTGGGTCGTTTTTTCCTACAGAAATGTTAGAGACAGAAAAACTCTTCCTCATCCTGTCAGACCAAGAAGTTGATCACGTATCTCATACCTCTGTTATCCTTAGTCTTGGGACCATCGTCAGTGTTCCTTCTTCCTTTTAGCCTGCAGCTCATTCTTCCCTGATGGCTCATCATCTTCTTGAGTGTCCTGTACTCAGAATTTACGTTTACAGACCTCTCTCTCCAGTGTCACACAGGAATTAGTGGTGTGAGTGTGGTGCTGGACCTACACGAGGTACCTGTGTGCAGCCCCGTTTCCATTTCCTCCTGCGTACAGCCCCTCTCCCCTCCTATTCTTGAATAATTATTTGCCGATGAAGTGTAAAGGAACTTGCAGGTGAATTTGGGTGATTCTTGAATACAAGAAGGCTGACATGGAACAGCTGAAGGAGGAGCAGTTGTGAATGAGGATGAGTAATTGTCTATAGAAGCTGGTGAATAGGAGCTACCTACCTATCAATATGGACTGTGAGTTGCTTTATTTCTTGCTAAAGAAATGCGATTGAGTCATAATCAATTAACCTTAAGCCAGATGAGGATTAATTTACTAGATAATGCTGGAGTCTGGGAAGATGCGGAGGATTTGTTGGAAACTATTTAAAGTATAATTAATGTTCCTTTTAAATATACAGAGATAGAAAAGAATTAGTTGAAAACTACTTTTACTAGAAAGTAGAACCTTTTCAAAGGAAGGTAAACGTTGAAGCCTCAGTTCCCAACTGCTGGGCTCCGCGCGAGACAAAGGAGCTTTCCAGAGTTACAGGGTAGAGGATCAAGAGTTGGAATTACAAGGAGGCCAGGGTTGAAATGCTGAGTTGCTGAATGTGTTTGCAGGCTGCCCCTTAGGATGCTGATAGCACTAATTGGAGCCCTTTTCCCTGGCATGGAGCCTCTACCCTTGTGTTTGCAGCAGGATTTGCCCTGTGCCTGTTGCTGCTGCTCACTGAGCAGCTTTTACTGGGGTCTTGAGCTGCTTTGCTTGCTGCTGGCTTTTCTTCCAGGGATGAGGTACCAGGAGAAATTGGCAGCAGTTGTCTCTGTTTACCCTGTGGGGCCAAGAGCATCTTCACAATATGTAAATATTTCAATTGCTAATTTATACCCTTGGCATTCAGGGTGACTTTTTCAAGTGACTGATGCACCATGAGATTAGTTGCTCGTAGCCTCAATAATTAGCTGAAATGTCATTTACGTGGCGGTGCCTTGCTGCACGTTGTGCTGTGTGAGCAGCCGCTGGAAAGGACCGGTACAGGTACCACTGCGGTGGTTGCAGAGCTCTGTAGCTGGGGACACACTTTTCCTTTCCAATTTGCAACCTGCTAAAAAAGTAATAACAAGTAAGTGCCACCTTTACATTGGTTATAACCCCATAAAACCTGAACCTGTGTCTGATTTGTGCTCTCTTCCAGAGTTAGAGAGGACCTGGTATAGAACAATTTCACTCGTGGAGGGCTCTTTCTGCACTCTGACTGGTTGGGGTTTTGCTCCTGGGATGCAGTTTACATTTGAAGATCATAGAATGCGTTGGGTGGGAAGGGATCTCCGAAGGGCATCCAGTCCAACCCCCCAACATCAAGCAGGGCCATCTCTAACCAGACCAGGTTGCTCAGAGCCCCAGCAAGCCTGACCTTGAATGGCTCCAGCAATGGGGCCTCCACCCTGCCTCTGGGCAGCCTGTTGCAGGGATCCCCCACCCTCAGATTCCAGACCTTGTTCCTCCTGTCCAGCCTCACTCTGCCCTTTTCCAGCTTCAAACCATGACCACTCACTCTTGGGAACAGCCTTCCCCAGCCGCCTTAGAGGCCCCTTTCAGGAGCTGGTAGGTCACTAAAATATCCTCTGGTCCCCCTGGAATCTTCTCCTCTCTGGAAATTTCTCTTGTGCTGCAGGTTATGGAGCAGAACGACCCTGGTCTGCTTCCCCTGGTTGTGTTTCTCATTGCCAGCAGTTTCCAAGAGAAGTGAGTCCATGTGATTTATTTAGGATATGAAAAAGCTGCCTTACAAGAGCTGTAGTTCAGCATTTGCTTTCATTTAGCCAATGTACTGAGATCATAATGTTGGTGATGGTTTCATTTTGCCCTGAAATGTGGTGGTTTTCTGCAGCTCTCACAACCCAAACAGCTGTAACTCAAGATTTGCAAGATTCATTCCATCAGGGACAGGCTGAGCAGAGCCTGCCTTGTGTAGGAAGTGTCTGCACAGCCCCAGTCCGATGACTCCAGGCCAAGTTACATACCTGAGCTCCTGAACACCATGGCCATGGTGCTTTGGAGCACGTGTTGGGCATCAGGATCCTTTCATAGTGTGACCTTGGTAAGGGACTGGAGGGGAAGTCTGAGGAGAGGCTGAGGGAGCTGGAGTTGTTTAGCCTGAAGGAGGCTTGGGGAGGGACCTTCTCCCTCTCTCCAACTCCCTGAAGGAAGGCTGTAGTCAGGTGGAGGTCAGGCTCTTCTCCCAGGCAACCAGCATCAGGACGAGAGGGTAAGCTGCCAGGGGAGGGTTAGTTTGGATGTTAGAAAGCCCTTCCTCATGGAAAGGGGGATCAGAGCCTGGAGTGGACTGGACTGCCCAAGGCAGTGGTGGAGTCCCCATCCTTGGAGGTGTTGAAGGGCAGCCTGGCTGTGGCCTTTAGCACCCTAGTCTGGCCAGTGGGGTGATGTTAGGGGCTGGTCTGAGCTGGCTGAGCTCAGAGGGCTTTTCCAGCCTCAGTGATTCTGTGATTCTGCAGCAGCACTTTTAAAACAGCTTTTATTGACCCTGAGTATACAGTGAGCCCAAGCAGCTTTACAGAAAGTTAAGATAAATAAAAGTAGTTCTTGCACCCAGCTGGTAGTTTGATGATGGTGCCTCGTGGTGGCATCGACAGCAGTTAAAAAGAATTCTGCAATAGCGAGTTCTCTGCCCCTCTGATGCTTTAGGGGTTTTTTTCTTCTTTTCAATAAGCTTTTGCTAGGAAGGAGGTTTTCTCATACTATGATTTATGAGAACTGGCCCTTTCTCAGAAGACTTGTTCCAGCTTCCAGTCTTTAAACGCACAGCTGGTGGAGGAGTTTGGGCATGAAGGAGTTATCACTATTAAAAATGTCCTTTTGTGACAGCAGCACCTTTTGTTAAAGAAGCATTTTTATTATTTGCTCCAAATGATTGGATCTTCTCCTCCTCCTCTGTGTGTCTGTTCTGTGGCCATGCTGCCTTCACTGAGGTTCTTATTTCTTCCTTCCTTGCACATCAGCTGCTGTAATGGCCAGACTGAGGTGGGAATGCTGTGATAAAGAACAGGTACCCAAAGTCAGGCCAGGGAAGGTTTGGGGTGTGGAAGAGACATTGAGGTGCTGCAGAGAGTGCAGAGGAGGACAATGAAGCTGGTGAAGCGCCTGGAGAAGAAATCTGATGAGGAGAGATGGAAAGACTTGGGGCTTTGAGGAGTTTGAGGAGGAGGAGGCTGAGGGGAGACCTCATAGCTCTCTACAACTATCTGAAAGGACATTGTAGAGGTGTTGGTGCTGGTCTCTCTCACAGGTAATTGGTGACAGAAGCAGAGGGAAGGGCTTCAAGCTTCAACATGGGAGGTTTAGAGTGGACATCAGGAAGAAATTCTTCCTGGAGAGAGTGGTCAGGCACTGGGATGGGCTGTTCATGGTGGTGCTTGAGTCCCCATCTCTGGATGTGTTTAGAAGTAACTTAGATGTAATGTAGGGGGATCTAGTTTAAGGGTGAACTTGTGAAGTAGGGTTGATGGGTGATTGGGTTCAATGATCCCAAAGGTCTTTTCCAACCTGAATGATTCTAAGAGGTAGTTCACATTCAACTGATGTCACTTGCTGCTGGTAAAACACCTCCCTTTCCACTCCAGCTCTCCCTTTTGAGTTCTCTCGCCCTGGCAGTGGCTGAAGGCTGCCCGAGAGGCAGAGTCAGGGCAGTAAGACATCTTGGAACGGATCATTACTGCTTAAGTAAGCATAAAACAGCCATGTGTTTTCCCACAGTTCTGCTCTGGGAAAATAAAACCTGTCTGTTTCCCCCTATTTACCGCAGTGGGTTAGTGGTAATCGCCGTTTATGAAGTCACTCATAAGAAAGTAATAGCCTGAGTAGCGCTTTGGGATTAAAGCACATCTTTAAACGATACTAGAAGGAATCATTTCTTTAATGCAACGCTGATCTGTAGCCCTGCGATGGGTTTACATCCCCGGCTTGACCAAACATTGCTGGGTTTATTACCCATGATGATATGTAGTGTTCTCGTATTTTACTTGCTGTGTAAAAGCAGTTTTTGTGGCTGGAGTTGTTCAGCGTTGGTCTGGGCAAGGAGCTTTCTTTGAGGGAGAGTGACGTTCACACCAGTTCCAGATCGATAGTGGGTTTTGTTTGTGCCAGACGGCTGCGTTTGCCAAAGGGGGAAGGGACGAAGGTTAAGAGCAGAGAAGGTGAGTAACTGGAAAACATCCAGTTGCCATTTTTCTCTTTTAATGAACACCAGGACCAAATTCAGTGTCGGTGTCGCTCCAAGTGCTCTGCATCGCAAATTACAGCGATCCTGGGAAAAACAGAAGCAGGTCACGTAGCCCAGGGCCCTCTTGAATAAAAGCAGAACGTTATGAATTAAAAAATAATAAAATGGTTTCTTAGCCAGTTTAACACAGAATCATAGAATGTGTTGGGTTGGAAGGGAGCTCCAAAGGTCTTCTAGTCCAACTCCTGTACAACGAGCAAAACCACCGTTCATCAGACCAGATAGCCCAGAGTCTCTTAAGGGAAGATGGACTTTTCCCAAGGGCATCCAGTGATAGGACAAGGGGAGATGGTTGGAGACTGAAGGAGAGGAGGTTCAGACTAGATCTAATGAAGATGTTCTTCAGTGCAAGGATGGAGAGACTCTGGAATCGATTGCCCAGAGAGGCTGTGGCTGCCCCATCCCTGGAGGTGCTCAAGGCCAGGTTGGATGGGGCCTTGAGCAACCAAGTCTGGTTGAGAGGCGTCACTGCCTCTGGCAGGGGGTTGGAGTCAATGAACTCTGAGCTCCCTTCCTACCTGAGCCAGTCTATGAATCCACAATCCTATGATGTAAATTATGCTGAGAACTGTGAAAACATCAGCAGAGAGGATGACTTTATAGAACCTGTTCGAACACACACTGGAGTCAGGCTGCTCTGCGTCGGCTCTTGCTGTGTTGGATGCGTTGAAACATTTGTAGGAGGAGTGTTTGGACCCGATTTTGCAGTATTTCACGTGTGTTTCAGTGAACACAAACACCCTTTCTGTCCCCTTGAATGCTCTCCTGTGCTGTTTAGTCAAGAGATTGGGTGGTGCTTTGGTCTGATGAGGGGAAAACACAGTGGACTCTACACAACTCAATGTGAACCAAGCAGAAGCTGTTTGTTAGTTCTTAAGCTTTCCCTTGTATACAATCTCTGTCCCTTCATGTGATCATGCAAGCTATATTTGGTAGTGCTATCTCGCTCACGAGACAATCACACCTTTTACCTGGCTTTCCAACTGGTTCTTCCTCAAGTCCGGTTGGCAAGCGGGCAGAGTCTCCCCTCTCCTGCACCCAGGTGCCCCATCCTTGTCTCTTCTGGTCTTCTCGGTTATCTCATCTCCATGGCACCTGGTTCTTCTCCACCAGCTAGCAGCATTCCTTAGCTATGGTGTCCTAGGCCTGGAGTAGCATCCGCTGTTTCATGCTACCACAGTCTGGGTCTGAAGAAACATCTTAGAAATTCAGTTGTTGAGGCTGGAGAGCTGCAACTCGCCCTGCTGACTGGTGCCTCAGACCTTAATGTCTCATGGAAACCAGAGTCTCTCAGGGCGTTCAAGTAACTGCCTTTATTATTAACACACAGCTTCCAGGTCAGAGTTGCATTTGACCCGAGGTTTTGATGTTTTTAATTTTAAAGATCATATTTCACCCTTGTAGACCTGGACCAGTTTCCCTGGTGCCCTTCTGTATACTCTGCAAAAGGCATCAACTTGGAGCAGGGATGGCAGTTATGCTCACGAGGGCTGCAGACACTGTGTTTCTGCTCGGGTTTAAGGGCTGACTGAGCTGATTAATTATTTGTGTAGGAATCTTTCCTTTTAGATTTTGTTTTTAATTTAATCTTATTAAATGTAATGCTGTTTTCTTTTAAATGTAATTGTAAAGGATGGTCATCCATTCAGGATTGTAAATGTAATTACCTTGAATGCATGAGATTCACAAGAGGGTCTTTCTATCCTGGCTTAAATATAAGAAATAACTAGCCAGCAAAAACTTCCCAGCTCCGCAACTATAACTTTTTGGCAGTTCTGCAGTTAAAGCTACGGGCAGTGACTTAGTCCAAGAAGAGAATCTAATGATTAAAAATGAATTCCTCACCACTTGGACAGTATCAAGAGCTTAGCTTGTGTTTGTTAGGAGAGGGCATCTGTCTCCCTGCCTTATTAGATGAGGAGCAGGCAAATATAAACACAAGAAGGAGCCAATCCAGCCCCCTGTGTTGCATCCCCTTTGCCAACAGCCACTGTACTGGCTGTTCTAGTGGGCTGCTGCAGCTGTGGCTGCATCTGCTGCCACTGTGCCTCTCGCCGCGGGGGCTGTCCCGAGAGGGTTTCTCCAAAATGGGAAGCTGTCAATGCAAATATTGACCAGGGCTGTGTGTTGGCGCTAGGTTGGGCTCCGGAGAAGGAGAAAGGCTGAGCAGTAGCCGGATGGTTTGTTTATATCAGCAATAACTGAGAGTGACAGGCTGATGAGGTGGAAGAAGGACTGTCCTGCCAGCCTTAAATATTATCTGTGGGTGAGTAGATGTGATTGGTTCTTGTTTTGTAGGTAAAAGCAGATTCATAGTGTCTAAAAAACATAAAATGATGGGAAAACCAAGCAGTTTTTAATAACTTTATGTAGGAAACTTAACTAGGTTGGAAGAGGCAACATATCGCCAAAAGGACTCACGTAGAGGAGTGTCCGTGGTGCCAGGATCCAGACACTACTGCCAAGGCACAGAGGTAGGATGGAGGGAAAAGTGTGTTTGCAGCCCAGTTCCAAGAGAAGGGGGGTAACCATATGGAAAGAACACACATTCCAAAGGGAATTCTTCTGAGGAGGACCAAGAAAGTCTGCCTTTACTTCCTTGTGTTGGTGTGAGCTGCCTGTCCATTCTTCTTTCTATGAATGAATCCCTCTCTTCTTGGTACCTGATGTTGCAGAGGCTGTACCTGAGGATGCTGAAGATAGACGTTAATGAGTAAAGTGGGCACCACAAATGTTTCTCTGCTTTAGGCATCTCAGTGCACACTGAGAGCAACCAATGAGGCCAGTAGATTGAGTGCTAAAACCCCTTGACCAGCTCCCCAGTGGAGATGGATTACTGGAGAGAGGGGACTATGTGGCAGTTACTGCTCAGAGGGAGTGTTGGAGCTTCTTGTCCTGTTCTCCCAAGGATCTCCTTTTGATTAAGGGAGTGGAGCACCTCCCTGATGAGAAAAGGCTGAGGGAGCTGGGTCCCTTGAGCTTGGAACAAAGGAGGCTGAGGGGTGACCCCATGGATGTTGATCAATATGTGAAGAGTGGGTGTCAGGAAGATAGAGCCAGGCTCTGCTCCGGGGCACTCAGTGATGGGACAAGGGGCAGTGGGTGTGAGCTGGAACAGAGGAGGTTCCACATCAATGTGAGAAGGAACTTCTTCCCCGTGAGAGTGACAGAGCCCTGGCAGGGGCTGCCCAGGGGGGTTGTGGAGTCTCCTTCTCTGGGGAAGTTTAAAACCCTCCTGGCCATGTTCCTGTGTGACTGGACCTAGGGGATCCTGCTGTGGCAGGGGGACTGAACTGGATGATCTTTCGAGGTCTCGTCCAATCTGTAACAGGCTGTGATTCTGTGATCTCAGGCTGTTGGTGGAAGCTGGAACTGCCTTGAGTGAAAATGCAGCTCCTCTAACACCTTTCAGCACGTGTAATTCGTCTGTAGTTTGTGTAAAACTTCAGGACGTTTGGAGTTATGGCTTTAAAAGGAAATCCCTCTGTGCTTTGGGGAAGTTTTTCTTCAGGGTTTTTCCTACTTACTGTTGTGTTTTGGTTTTTCTTCCTCTTGAGGGATTGGGGTTTTACTTGCTGCGTCTCCATCAGTCCCATTAAGATTGGACTGAGCAGAGCCTGTAGTTTGGTTTTTGCTTTAATTATGGATGGAGACGTCATCCCTGTGCTGGCAAGCTTCTGAATCTTTTGGTCTCAACTGGGAAATAGGGATGGGAGAGGAACAGGTAGGGTCTGTGGGGTTGAGATTCATTCAACTGGTCTATGGGTTACCCTGTCTACTGGTGCTGTAAGTGGGTGTTGGGGCTTTTATCAGTCCTGAGGACCAGAGCTGGCTGCCTCAATGTGTCAGAGCCCAAAGCTCAGCTCCCACCTCTGCTGTTCAGCTTCTTTTCATTATTTTAATGCTAGAAGTCTCCAAAACCAGGACATTTTGGGATCCCTGTCACTCAAAAATGTGATGCTGAGAGAATTTCCAAAGAGAACAACCACAAGCCAGCTCTAGTCCCTTCTGCTCAGCTATGATTAAAGCCTCTTCATATTTATTTTTAAGAGACTCGAAGGCATTTGCTTGTGGCTAAATACGAGCAGGATGACTCAAAGAGAACGCTGAGGTCCAGATTCTAAGGAATGAATCAGCGAGGCGCTCGGAGCACTATGAAATCCCACTTCAGATTTTCACAGTTGCCAACAAACGTAAACAGCAGAAGAAAAGAAGATAACGGGTTGTTTTGGTGGGTATTTTTAGGACAACACATGCTGCTGAGTCTCGCAGACATGCGAGTGCTTTAATATTGAGCTTTGTAAGGATTCACATCAGCGTGACTCGAGTCTTCCTCAAATTGGACTTCTGCTGGGCTGAAAGGGACTGGCTGACACCCTTCCCGTGTTCAAGCCAGCACTGCGCCTTGTTCAATCATCCCTGCACAGTTTTGAGTCTTTTCGAGGTATTCAAGCACCTAACGAAGCAAACAAGGTTGGTTTTGCTGCTTTGGGGGCTTAAGGTACTTTCCCTGCTGTTTTTGCGTGCTAAGCTATTTTTGACATTACACAATCACAGAGCACTAGGGATTGGGAGGGACCTTGACAGATCATCCAGTCCCCCTGCCAGAGCAGGATCCCCTAGAGCCTGTCACAAATGACACAAAGCTGGGAGGGGTGGCCAACACCCCAGCAGGCTGTGCTGCTGTTCAGCAGGACCTGGACAGGCTGGAGAGTTGGGCAGGGAGAAATGTAATGAACTATAATGAGGGCAGTGTAGAGTCTGGCTTCTGGGCAAGAGCAACCCCAGGGACCAGTATAGGGTGGGGACTGACCTGCTGGAGAGCAGGGCAGGAGAAAGAACCTGGGGGTCCTGGTGGACGGCAGGATGGTCAGGACCCAGCAGTGGGCTTTTGTAGCCAAGAAGGCCAAACGCATCCTGGGGTGGATTAGAAGAGGAGTGGTTAGTAAATCGAGTGAAGTTCTCCTTCCCCTCTGCCCTGGTGAGACCACATCTAGAATACTGTGTCCAGATCTGGGCCCATCAGGTCCAGAAGGACACATAGCTCCTAGAGAGATTCCAGTGCAGAGCCACAGAGATGGTGAAGAGAGTGGAGCATCTCCCTGATGAGGAAATTCTGGGGGAGCTGGGGCTCTTGAGCTTGGAGAAAAGGAGACTGAGGGGTGACCCCATGAATGTTGATAAATATGGAAAGGACGAATGTCAGGAGGATGGAGTCAGACTTTGCTCAGGGATACCCAATGATAGGACAAGGGGCACCAGGTATGATCTGGACCAGAGGAGGTTCCACATCAATGTAAGAAGGAACCTCTTCCCAGTGAGGATGACAGAGCCTTGGAAGGGGCTGCCCAGGGGCAGTTGTGGAGTCTCCTTCTCTGGAGACACTTAAAACATCTCGAGGAATATTTGCCTGTTGAAGCAGGCAGGAACCTTCAGCAAGTTTGGCCACAAGCAGACAACTTGCTGCTTCTTACAGCAATAAGAAAGATTTAAAAAACAAAATAATAACCAACAAATGACCCCCAAAGCCTCAGAAAACTCCCAAACAAAACCACATTAATCTAGTGTCTAGGATAAAGAGTGAGGAAAAACCTTCTAGAAATGATCTATGAGGCAGTAATTGTACATCTGATTTTTTTAGGTGGTTCCATCTAAGGACTTTAGCCCTAGCAGAAAAGACCATTACAATCTTCTAGTTCATCCTCAGTTGCGTTTCAAAAGGTTCTTTCACATGTTGTGAATGTTTCAAGCCCATATTTGACGAGTCCAGATTGAAATTTAGATTTAATAGGCATCACTACAAGCATCCAGCTTCTAGTTCTGCTGTTGGAACTGACTAAGATATATTTGACTGCCACAAGTGCAGCTGCTTAAGCTTGACAGTGTTTCCACCTCTGTCTGTGACTCTGTGGTCCCACAAATATTGATGCAGTTGACCACAAGTGCTAAACTGAGAGAAAATCATTCATATAGTTGGAGCCTGAGGATCTGTCTGAGTCTGGGAGTGGAAACACAAGATGTTTACGGTGGGGGTTTATCCTTTCAGAAATGAATCAACTAGTAAATGTTGATGGATCTCTGTTAAAGAAAGAACATGTTGAATTTCTGTCGGATGTCTTTTTCCAGTCACGGTGTTAAAGTGAGGTGGAATTTTTCTCCCTGTATTACAGAATTATGGAATGTTAGGGATTGGAAGGGACCTCAAAAGATCATCCGGTCGAATCCCCCTGACACAGCAGGATCCCCTAGATCCAGTTGCACAGGAACATGGCCAGGTGGATTTGAAAGGTCTCTAGAGAAGGAGACTCCACAACATCACATGCAAAAACTTATATGGAATCTCTGGGTTCGAAGCTGGAAATCCTGATCAAGTAGAGTGTGTTCTCAAGCCTGATAAATCTTAGCAGACCTTTTAATCAATAGAGCTCAGGGTTTGTGCCAGAGCACACGGCCAGCCCCGGTATATACGACTTTCGGTAAAGTCTTGGCGTTTCTGCTCGTTTCTTCAGCATCACTGTCTCCCTGAGATGTTGTGGTGTTGCTTTGTGGGAGGGATTTAAGTTGACTCTGTGCTTCCACTGCTGAGGTTTTTCCTCCCCATTCAGGGCTGTTTCGCCAGGTGTCACCACCCAGGGGTCCTGTTCTAAAGGAGAAGCAGGTCTGCTGGGTGGGTGTGCTCGTTTTCTTAGCTGTACCTGCCGCTGCAGAGATGCTTGTGCTGCGCTGTGCATCGTTTCTCACTTCTCAAGTGCCATTTTAAGCCATTTGCGTGACCTTCCCCAGTGCTGGATGGAGTCTCGCTGAGCACCGCTCACGGGCAGGAGCTAAAGGCTAGTGATGTCACTTCACAGCTCGGTTCAGTAAGCTCTGGGCTGAGCTTAACAGACTTTTTCAGTGTTTACAGCCATGATGTTTTTGGCAATCTGCTTGTTCCTGCTGCTGTTTGCATGTAAGAACAGATTTACTGTCTCCAGGTACCTTGGAAATGCGATGGTTGTAGCTGGCTGAGTCGGTTGGTGTTTACAGGGCTTTGTGTGTCGATGAGAGCACAGGCTGTGGAGGTGTAGCAGGAGCAGATAACTCCAGCTGCTTCCCATCTCCTGTGGGTGTGCACAGCCCCTCTTCTAGTGGGTCATACGGGACGTTTGGTTTCCTTGCTCAGCTTTGTGTGACAATCACAAAATCACAGAACATTAGGGGTTAGAAGGGACCTCGAAAGATCATCCAATCCAATCCCCTTGACACAGCAGGATCACCTAGATCCAGTCATTAGGGGTTGGAAGGGACCTCCAAAGATCATCCAGTCCAATCCCTCTGCCACAGCAGGGTCACCTAGACCAAGCAGCACAGGAACATGTCCAGGTGAGTTTTAAACATCTCCAGAGAAGGAGACTCTACAACCCCCCTAGGCAGCCCCTTCCAGGGCTCTGTCACCCTCACTGGGAAGAGGTTCCTTCTCAGAGTGACGTGGAACCTCCTCTGTTCCAGCTCACATCCATTGCCCCTTGCTCTATCATGAGGTCTCTAGGAACAAGGGTCAGTGTAGCTGAAGTGATTTCTGCTTCAGAGACACTGGTGGCCATTGGGTGTCTTGATGTGAAGATGCTGGTGCAGCCCACACTCACAATCACTGAGACAGTCTCTGCGCTTGACAGCAGGATGGAGCAGGTTGGGGAGGGAAACTATTTTCACTTCTCCTGACTGTACACGTAGAAAATTTTTCAAGTTGAAAAGCTCTGCCAGGATTCCTCCGAAGAAAAACAGCTGACCTTGCTGTGCCACCATAAGCGTCACTCGCCGCTTCCCTTGGCACCGTCAGGACAAGCGCTGCCAGTACCCCAAAGGCAGACAGCGGCGCTAAATTCTCTCCGGCTGTGACTGTTGCTTTATTACCGCGGCGATGCAGGACTGAGCAGCAACTGCAGAGGAAGATATTTCAAAGTCCTCTTATACCTTCAGTTGGGGAAATTACATTTTGCCGTGTAGTTTTTAATCTGTCGGCGTAGACCGTCCGACATGACAAGTGAGCATGATTTAATTTTATGATAGTGCTGCATTAGATGACCACTTTATGTTGCTGTAAAAGAAGGATTTGAAGTGCTCGGGTGCTTTGCTCTTCCTTTCCACGCTCCAGTTTCTTGTCTTTTGAAGTCTGACAATAAAATCTGAATGTGAAGAACGGCTTCACCTGGCGCCTGGTTACCGGTGTGGAATCGTGGTTGGCAGAGCAGGTGCCACAGAGGCACTGAGTCATTTGCATCGTTTTATCAGCAGTTGTCAAAATGTTTTATAATGAAGACCAAGCCCTGTCTCTTATTTCACAGATGGGAAAAACCAGGTCCAGGGAGCGTGAAGCAATGAGCAGATGGCCACAATCCCAGTTTGGGGGTCTGTCTGTGCTTGCATTGCGCAGTGGAGCGTGACCGAGAGCTGCTGGACCTGGCCCGTCCCCCTGTGGTGGCCACGAGCTGCCCAGGAGCACCTGCCAGCATCCTGAAGGCTCAGGAGTGGTGGCTGAGTCCCAACTCCATGGGAACACAAGGTGCTGGCTCCTGATCCTGGAACTAACAGCATCAATGTGGGCACCTCTGCTCAGAGCACAGTTGTGCTGGATAAATGTGAGACCTCCAGAGAGCAGGAACAACATCCGTCCTCATTGGTTGGTTAGCAGGGATGAGGATGAGGTGGTGCCTGGGCTTGGTTGTTTCTCACAGGGTTCCACATCTTGCACTTGCTGTGAGCAGCTGGGCCCTGCTGCTGTTGTTGGTCTCCTAATTTTTCTATTTATAGACAAAATATTGTCTGCTGGTGTCTTAATTTTTTTGGATTTATACTGCTACAAATTCCATGTGAATGGACTTGGATAGTTTCTTCCCTCTTGTACAGCTGTGACGCTGCTCTAGCAGAACTGGGGTTGGACTGGGCACAAAGGTGTGGAGAGAAATCAAAGAAACTAGGTTTTTCTGTTCCTGACCCTTGAGTTAGAAAGGAGGAGAACAGACACGCAAGGTCAGGATGGATGAGGCTCTGAGCAATCTGCTCTAGTTAGAGACAGCCCTGCTTGCTGGAAGGGGGTTGGATGAGATGACCTTTGGAGGTCCCTTCCAACCCAATGCATTCTGTGATTCTATGTTCTTGTGGAAACCAGTTGGTGTCACTGAATTTTTATCTTGATAAAACTGAGATGGGGATGAATCTGGTACTGCAGAGTCTGATCCTGGAAAAACCTTGTTCAGACAAGAGTTTACAATGCCAGGTGCTTGTGTTGAACCTGATAAACTGAAAAGGATGCAGAGCAGAAGTTTTGTGGTGATTAAGGAAGCAATTAACAAGGTAGTGGAATGCTCACGCTTCGTTACCTTATCAGAAAGCCCCCTGATAATGCATCATGTGGGTGAGCACCAGGGAAGAAAAGGAACAGAAATGAAATGAAGGATGGGGTTGACAGGAGTGTCAGTGGCCATATCTGGATTTAAGGATTTTGGTGAGCTCATGAATGCAGATAAATACGGAAAGGGTGTCAGGAGGATGGAGCCAGGCTCTGCTCAGGGGCACCCAGTGGTAGGACAAGGGGCAGTGGGTGTAAACAGGAACAGAGGAGGTTCCATATGAATAGTGAGAAGGAACTTCTTCCCGGTGAGGGTGACAGAGCCCTGGAAGGGGCTGCCCAGGGTGGTTGTGGAGTCTCCTTCTCTGGAGATGTATAAGACCCACCTGGCCATGTTCCTGTGCTTCTTGGTCTAGGTGATCCTGCTATGGCAGGGGAATTGGACTGGCTGATCTTCTGAGGTCCCTTCCAATCCCTAGTGTTCTGTGGTTTTTCTCACCAGAATGAGCTCGATGTTTGTTTAAACAGGGTGGCCACAAGCTAAACAAATTCTGTCTTTAGTGGGTGGAGGTCTATGGCACTTAATTAAAAATGAAGGCAAAACCCAACCAACACAAGCAATAACACTGGGATTATAATCTTATCGTGACGTTCTGATTTAATTAATGAGCAAATTGCTGTAGTCTCTTCCCAGTCTCAGACACCACCTGAGCATCTCATCCTGACTGTTCAGAGGCAAATTAGTCCACCTTATCTGCTGTTTCATCACAGGAAGAGATGTATGTTCGCATGCAGGGGAAGAGAGGAGGAAAGCAGAGCTGAAATAAGTCCTGGTCCCCAGACAATGAAAAATCACATGGCTGGGGAAGGACACATAAACATTTTCCTTCTGTTTCGGGCACTGGGTGAGGGGAACTGGAAGCAGTGACAAATACTAGCAGCCCTGTGTAATCACTAGGCTGTCTGTCCTATTGAACCATGGAAATGAAATAAAATCCAAGGTGAGCATCCACTTGAGAGTTCCTAAAGGGTTTCTTGAGAACATGCCAGACCCGATACGTCTTCAGGTGCCTTTTAAAGTTCACGCAAAGAAAACACGCTCCGCTGCCAACATTTATTAGAAGGAGCTATTATTGGAGCTCTGAGGACAATCATTTGGAAGGCACTCGTTCCATCCTTCTGTATCTTAATTATTCGAGTGATGGAAGTCAACAAGGCTAATCTGATTTGTGGGAGTAATTGAGGTCAGCGTGTGGGGCAGAAGGGAGAGAAAAGGAAGGAACTTGCCGTTTAATAGGAATGAAATGAGAACTTTCACTTTGCTAAGCAGAGAGCAGCCCAGCAACAAGTGGAGTAAATTTTCCACTAGAAATTTATAGAGCTTTGAAGATCTAATGAAAGGCTGGTAGGGTCAAGCCCCACAGATTTTATAATGCCCTGTAACATTTAGTAGGAGACGAGGCAGAGAGGGGAGAAGAATCACTAGTGCACAAACCAATCTACTCTACTTGAGGTAGTTCACGTGTGTTGTAATTGAAGCAATCTTAATGAATTAACGACAATTACTATCAAGGACAAAAAAGAAAGGGGGGAAAAAGCCTCAAACCTACTGGGAATTGTGGTGCTGGAAGTCCCAGTGAGGGATTTAGCTGGAGGCTGGTTTACTCCCCTCTCATCTTGGTAGCCTATTCCATCCCCCTCACATTAAATTCCTCTGCTGCTCTGCATCTTAATTAGTGGATCCAGTTCTTTTTCAAAACGTTTATTGCATTTTCTAGCAGATGAAGGTGATGATTCAGAGGAAAAAAGTGAAAGAATGAGGAGACAATTATTCCTATTTCTATGCTTTTAAGAGTTTCCAGATTTCTAGATTAACCATCTCCAACCTAGCTGATCTCACAGAATCACAGAACATTAGGGGTTGGAAGGGACCTCAGAAGATCATCCAGTCCGATCCCCCTGCCACAGCAGGATCACCTAGACCACGTCACACAGGAACACATCCAGGTGGGTTTTCAACATCTCCAGAGAAGGAGACTCCACAACTGCCCTGGGCAGCCCCTTCCAGGGCTCTGTCCTCCTCACTGGGAAGACCTTCCAGCATCAGAATGACATTGGATTAGTGAACTGAGGATGGAGAATTATTTCAAGTTTGGTAGGAGTAGCTCTAATACAAGGAAATCAAGTGAATAGATGGCAAAAGAACAATTATAATGCAATAAGCACTGTTTTGGGCTCCCCGAACACAGCATTCCCATTAAATATTTTGTGCTTGCTGGTGTGTGTCAGCTGCGTGAGCTTAGTCGGCATGTGGGATGAACAAAACCACCTCCTGGATAGTCGGTATTTACCTGTGCAGAAAGAGAGTCATCTGAGAGGCTCATTAGTTTGTGTTCTCATTGTAAATAGCGCTGGTAGGGTGCCAATTGAGATAATCCCTCAATGTCTAAGTGCAGTTGCAGCTTCCAAAATTGCCTCTGACAGGGCAATTGCAATTTTCTACACTATTGACACAGGGAAGACAATCTGCATCGTGGTGAGCACTTGCCATGCTAGAAGCATTGAAGCAGGCTGCTTTCTTCTTGGGTATGCAGGCTGTGAGGATGAAATTGCCCCAAAGTTTTTAGCTTGCTGATAGATACCTTTCTACAAGAGCTTTCTGCTGCTGAGGTGAAGGGGGAGCACCAGGTTTTGCCTTTTTTCTAGCTTTTAAAAACAAAAGACCTCAAGAGAACTGCCTCCTGTGTTCCAGCTCACACCCGTTGCCCCCTACTCTATCATGAGGCTTCTAGGAAAAAGGGTCAGTAATGATGGGATTGAAGGATCTGTTAGCAGTGTTGGTCAGTTGAATGATAATCACAGAACATTAGGGGCTGGAAGAGACCACGAGAGATCATCCAGTCCAACAGAATCATTAGGGATTGGAAGGGAACGCAAAAGATCACCTAGTCTAATTCCCCCTGCCACAGCAGGAAATAGGGGAGAGTGTGTACAACACGATTATCATGATGCTCAGCAGTCATTAGGAGAGGTTGGATGAAGATGGGCTTGAAATTCTTGCAGGCACCAGGAGGTTTGGGATTCTCTGTGGTTTTTGGATTGGACTTTGTGTTCTGTTTGCAGTGAGTTGATCTAGGTAGTTACTTACCTGAGAAGGAATAAAACTGATTTAGCCAGACCTTGTAGCTAACCCCTCTCAGATGAGAGGGCTGCCAGGGGAGTTGTGGAGTCTCCTTCACTGGAGATGTTTGAAACCTGCCTGGATGTGTGACTTGGTCTAGGTGATGCTGCTGTGGTAGGGGGATTGGACTAGATGATCTCTGGAGGTCCTTTGCAATCCCTAATGATTCTATGATTAAAGAAATCCTCAGGGACAGACTGGACAGATGAGGTGGAAGAAGAGCCATTGGACTTGTGCAGCCTTCAGCGTTTGCGTGAGCACTTAACCGCATCTTAAGGCAAAACAAGGAAAACTCTCAAGCTGAAGGAGGGGAGATTGAGATCAGATCTGAAGCAGAAATTCCTCCCTGGGAAGGTGTTGAGGCCCTGGAACAGGTTGCCCAGGGAGGCTGTGGCTGCTCCATCCCTGGCAGTGTCCAAGGGCAGGTTGGATGGCCTGTGGGTCTATTGAGAGGTGGCAGGGGGTTTGGCACTGGGTGAGCTCTGGGCTCCCTTCCAAGAAAAACCAGTCTGGGGTCCTATGAAACACCCCAGCTACTCTGTCTCTCCTGCCAGTAGGAGGGTTTCACATCCCTCCTTAACTTTCTGGAAAACTGTTTTTTCAGCTCTGTACTTCACCAAGGTCTAAACTCAATTAAAAAGCTTCGTCCTGAACCTGTTACTGCTTTGGGTCAGCAGTAACGTTGGCAGCTGCGTTTTGTGCTGAACACCCCCCCCCTCCCTTCAGCATGGGGAGTTACAAGTGAAAATGCCCCAACACATCTGAATTTCTGCTTTGCACTACATGTAAATGTGAAGTTGATAAGCTAAGGAGGACCCTTGTGTTCATACAGAACTCATGAACGTGTGTTGGAGTCGCCTATAAAAGGACTTGTGTTGTCTTCAGCTAAATTGACAGCTGCTCTTTCAGTGCAGACTGCTTGTGCTTGAGAAACCGAGATGTGTGATTGTCTCATTTCCAGCTAAGAAAAGAGATCCCTTTTTAATGTCTGGGTGTGATTTGCTGTGATGTTTCCTTTCAGGAGGTACAGCTTTGGTTTATGTAGAACTATTGCTTTTCCCTCTGCTTGTCTGTCTCAAACTACAACTTTCCCGCGGGTTCTTGGGGCTGGGATCAACCTCCCTCCCTTCCGCTGTCACTCAGAGCCTTCTCGGCACTCAGAGGTTTGTTTAGAGTTTAGAATCCTGAGGCTAAGCAGTTGCCCAAAGAAGGAGTTTGTTGACAATAAACTGAAGTGAGTGTTTTATGTTTTGCTTTATGAGTAGCGTTGGGCTTTGTAAACCTGACTGCAACCTGCAGCAGGTCAAGAAGTTCAGCTGGACGAAAGTCATTGGAAGGAATGAAGGGGAGGTGGAAAATCAGCTGCTTTTCATCAGCAGAGCTGTTTTCCCCTCTTCCAAACTGAGGTATTATGTATAGAACCACTTCATATGGCAGCAGATGCAGGTTGGCTGGAAATGATCAGGTGTCTTTGTTCTGGGCCAGATGGACATCCTGCCCTCAGACGGTTGTGGCTGCTCACATGCAAGTCTGGTTCCAGCTCTCCTTGCAGGGAGCTTGCAAAATGGCTTTAATTGGCTTCATAGAATCATGGAGCGGTTTGCATTGGGAGGGAGCTCAGAGCTCAACCAGCGCAAACACCCTGCTGTGGGCAGCGACATCTCTCACCAGACCAGGGTGCCCAGAGCCACATGCAACGTGGCCTTGGATACAGCCAGGGATGGAGCAGCCAGACAGCTTAACTTGCGAAACTTCTCCCAGTCGTGAGGTCACCACCAATTTCTAAAATCTTTCAGCTTCCCAGGGCCTGTTGAGGTTCAGAGAGCTGCTGTTAGTATTGAAGGTTCTTCTGCACCTCTTTAGGATGAACGGCCACTCGTGGCCTGAACTGCATTTTCTTCCAATATATCTCCTTCAGAAGCAGATTGAATTTCTTCCAGTGACATGTTGGAGTTGGTGGAGATAAATCCATCTCTTCAGCTGTTCCATGTGAATATGAAAGCACTATAACCCCGGGTTTGTAGTTTAAATATATAGAGAGGAAGATCTGCTGTAGAGCTGGTCTAGGTGATCCTGCTCTGGCAGGGGGATTGGACTAGATGATCTTTCGAGGTCCCTTCCAGTCCCTAATGATTCTATAAGAACATTGTGTAGGGTTCTACCAGCTCACACACCTGAGATCCACAAGGAAGATGCAAAAGGACCCAATGTGGTGAAGCTCCTCCTACTTAAGTCAGAGCAGTGAGGAAGGTTGTTCCAAAGACAATCTCACAAGCCACCTGAAATTGCTCTGGTACTAGAACCTGTAACTGTAAGATATTAGTGTCCCTGGATGTGAAGAAGGATGTGCTGTAATGCCTATGGACCACAGGATGGAGTTACAGACTTAATTTCAGATTTTCTTGCCTTCTAGCCAAAACTATTAAGAAGTTTGTGCTGATTTGGTTCTTCTAATGCTCTGTGCTTGCAACAGATGGGGACAACTGCACTGGGTGAGATTCTGCCACGCTGCAAAGGACAGAACAAGGCTGTGCCTGCCCCCAGTCCTCCCGGTGTGTGCTGTGGTGAGGGTTAGGGTTGTACGTGGTGTCATTACTTGCATGGTGTCGTTCAGTATGCTAGACAGATCCAGGTTTTCAGGAGCCCAGCAGGCTCTGGCAGCAGTTCTGCTCAGCTTGCAGCTCCCATCTGGGAAGACAGACAGAGATAAAGCAGTCTCCAGGGGTCAGGGAGCTGATGGCAGCATCTGAGCTGGTGCAGCAGCAAGCGTGCAGCCCGGTGTTAACTTAAGTGGTTGGAGGCAACACCGAGCTGCAGCCTGGAGCAAGAATAGAAAATCTTACAGGAAGGTTTGCTGCTCAGAGAGAAAGCAGAAGCTTCTGCTGGCAGCTGGGGACTGGGTTTGTTTGCTCGTTGTTTTCATTCGCCTGTTGAAGGAAGAGTCTGAGCTCTGTCTAGGTGCTGTTGAAATTGCCTCTCTGAAAGGAGACCTAATGCAATGAAGCTGAGATGCAGTGGGTGCTGGAGCACACCAGTAAGGACTGCTGGGACTGGGAGAGGCATTCCCAGAGGTTTGGTCTCCAGGCAGCTGAGTTAACCTTTAGCAGAATTAGTATTCTTGAGCTTCTCTGCCTGTGGAAAGGTGATGGGATTTAATTACACACTAAAAAGAATTATGAAACTGAACCTACTTGTGTTTGCAAAACACTTGGAAACCTTCAGCTGGTAGACTTGGCTGTTTTAATAATGAGACCTTCATCATCCTGCCTGTCAATCAACAGAGAGGCACTTTCTGGTGGAAAGCTCAGCAATGCCCTTTGTTGGGAGCAGAGTTGGCTCCAAAGAGGAGGTTGCCCATAAAAAGCTGCCTCCCTGTTGAGTGATGGGAATCACCTACTGCTGCTCATTCTCACAAGGAGGATGGGAATCTGACATTTTCCAAAAGGCTGGTAAATTCAAGTGGATTTTGAATTCAGCTCTTTAAACTCAAACTGAATTTTAAGTGCTTTTAAATCTAGAATCGCAATTGAAGTGTTTAGGAAAAGGAGTTAAAAGTCTAGAATTCTACTTTGAGTCTTGGGAAATGCAGTTCATTAAAAGCTGATAAACCCCTTGTTTAGTGCTTTAGACTGAGGGAGCTGGGTGTCTTTAGTCTGGAGAGGAGGAGACTAAGGGGTGACCTCATTAATCATAGAACCATAGAATCCTTAGGGATTGGAAGGGATCTCGAAAGATCTTCTAGCCCAATCCCCCTGCCAGAGCAGGATCACCCAGACCAAGTCACACAGGAACACATCCATATCGTTTGCTAGAAGTTCTAATGTCTATAAATACGTGAGGGGTGGGTGTCAGGAGGATGGAGCCAGGCTCTGCTGAGTGTCTTCTAGTGATAGGACAAGGGGCAGTGGGTGTGAGCTGGAACAGAGGAGGATCCACATCAATATCAGAAGGAACTTCTTCCCAGTGAGGGTGACAGACCCCTGGAAGGGGCTGCCCAGGGAAGTTGTGGAGTCTCCTTCTCTGGAGATGTTTAAAACCCACCTGGTTGTGTTCCTGTGCGACTTGGTCTAGGTGATCCT
>JAOXOE010000852.1:3159318-3177418 GCA_028565055.1 Phoeniculus purpureus | reverse complement strand
TTCCTGTGTGACTGGATCTAGGGGATCCTGCTGTGGCAGGGGGATTGGACTAGATGATCTTTCGAGGTCCCTTCCAAGCCCTGGTGTTCTGTGATTCTGGGAGCTTGAATTGTCACCTTCTTGTGACACGTACAGCTCACACTCACTGTATGGATTTAAATGCTTTCTATTTAGGAGAAAGCCAAGGTCTGTGAGCAGAATGTGGGAGAAGTGGCAAGAAGATGGATCTGCCTTCTGCTCCCTCCATCCACCCAAATCTTTCCTGGCCTTTATTCCAGGTTGATAATGAGCAGGGTGCCTGGCAGGCCGTCGTGTCTTTCCACAGTGCTGGTGTCTAACAGTAGTAGATTTGCTTTCCTCCTCTTAAATATTTTAGTCAGCCAAAACTAACTCAACAGCATCTCTTACCAAAGCTGCACAGGAAACTCACTGAAATGGAGTGTCTGTGTCTCACTCTCTGTTATTTTAGAAGGAAAAATCAAAAGCTGCTTTTGCCAGTATTTTTTTTAGACCTAATCTGTCCCAAATCCTGGTGCTTTTTCATACTAGCTGCTCTTCATCATCCTCTAGATTATTCTGGTCCACATAAAAGGATGGACTTCCTTAAAGCCTAGAAATGAAACAAGACCAGAGCCTGATGTCAGGCAGCCTGGCAGTCAGTAGAGGGTTCACGAAGCTCCTTTACAGCACTGAACCTTGTTTACATGTCTCAGGGCAAAGGGTTTGTGTTCTGTGGAGTGAACCCATCAGCCTACAACTGCTGCAATTACAGCATCAAACGAAGGTTTTGTTTTCCCCAGGTCCTGCAGCAGTGTCCAGTACTTCAGGGTTACACAAATCATCACGAGGTCCTGACTTGCATTTAGGCAGAGCTGCTAGAAAGCAGCAAAGAGCTCGTGGATACAGATTTGGGACTTTGCTTTTGGCCTTTGTTCTTCCAATAGAGAAGCTTAAGGAGCTTTAGAATGAGGAAGCTGCGTTATGCTGAAACCCACTGGGCAGACTTCAGGTTCCTTTCGTGTTCTTCCAGATTCCTAAAAGGGCTGAGTGTGTTCTGGTAGAGCCCCGGTCCTGTCGTGGTCTCATGATGTTGAATCCGTGCCTGTAAAGCTGGTGATTGCATTCCAGCTGAATTACTTCAGTTCCCAATGTCGTTTGTGTTTATAAGCTCTGAGCAATCATCGAGTAGCTTCGTCTGGCCTGGAAGAGCAGGAACGTGGGTCTTCATGAGTTATCTTTGCATTTCATTGACTCCAGCAGGCTTGTGGGTCTGAAAATTAGCAGCTGCAAGGTAAAACTGCTTCAAGGGAGTGGCTGTGAAGGCGCAACTTGGGATACAGGTGTGCGGGCATCCTGGCTTGTATCAGCACTGGTGTGGCCAGCAGGACTAGGGAGGTCATTTTACTCCTGTACTGGGCACTGTACAAGTACTGGGGGCAGGGTTGGGCCCCTCACTTCAAGAAAGAGTTTGAAGGGCTGGAGTGGGTCTAGAGGAGCGAAGGGGCTGGAGGGAAAGGCTGATGGGGAGAGGCTGAGGGAGCTGGGGGTGTTTAGCCTGGAGAACAGGAGACTCAGGGGGGACCTTCTCCCTCTCTCCAACTCTCTGAAGGGAGGTTGGAGTCGGGTGGGGGTCAGGCTCTTCTCCCAGGCCACCAGCACCAGGATGAGAGGGCAGAGCCTGAAGCTGCCAGGGTGGATGTTAGGAAGCCCTTCCTCATGGAAAGGGTGATCAGAGCCTGGACAGTGGTGGAGTCCCCATCCCTGGAGGTGTTGGAGACCAGCCTGGCTGTGGTCCCTTAGTACCCTGATGTGGCCACTGGGGTGATGCTAGGTCCTGTTCTAGGCTAGATGAGCTCCGAGGGCTTCTCCAGCCTCAATCCTTCTGGGACTCTCTTTACTAAGGAAAGCAACAAGTGGGTTTGGGGTTGGATTGTTTTTCCCCTCTTTGAGTCACAGGAGTGCTGAGAAAGGTCCAGATGTGCTGAAGGATGGCTGTGAATTACTGCTCACCCGTAAAAAGAGTCCGTTTTCTTAATGGTTGTGACTCAGGAGAACTATTTTCCCCCACTTTGAAAAGGAAAAGCCGCTGCTGTTGTCTTCAGAACGTCCTTGAGTGCGTTTTTAGTGTGACTTTAATCAAATGTCATTTTAACTCCAGTCCTATTCTGCAAATCTCTAGTGAAATTCTATTAATTTTCAATTAAACTTCAAGTAAACCAATTAGCATTTTCATTTCTATAGAGCAACAAAGGCAGAATGGCTAATGAGTCCATCCAGTTGTTCACAGAGGAATAAATGGTCGGGATAGATTTCTCCAGTGTATCTGCCTGTGAAACTCTGTCAAGTGTATTACCTTTATCATTCCTGCTCTCCTCTGCTTCAGACTCCAAATTGGATTTCTTGTGCTAGACAAAACTGTCTTCAGCCGCTTCTTTCCACAGGCTGCACTCCAGTGTGATTTCTGTCTTCGTTGCTGACATTTAACAGGGCACTGGTGTGTTTTTACTGGTGTGACTGGCCAAGGCAGCAATTAAAAAACCTTCTTAGAATCATTCAGGTTGGAAAAGACCCCCGGGATCATCGAGTCCAACCATCAACCCTACTATACAAGTTCATCCCTAAACCAGATCCCCCAACACCACATCTGAGCGACTTCTAAACACATCCAGGGATGGGGACTCAAGCACCACCCTGGGCAGCCCATCCCAGGGCCTGACCACTCCCTCCAGGAAGAATTTCTTGCTGTTGTTCAGTCTAACCCTCCTGTGGTGAAGCTTGAAGCCCTTCCCTCTGGTTCTGTTGCTAATTGGTCTAGGTGATCCTGCTCTGGCAGGGGGATTGGACTAGATGATCTTTCAAGGTCCCTTCCAATCCCTAACATTCTATGATTCTGTAATGACCTGGGAGAAGAGCCCAGCACCAACATCTCTCCAGTGTCCTTTCAGATAGTTGTAGAGAGTGATGAGGTCTCTCCTCAGCCTCCTCTTCCTCAGACTAAACAGCCCCAACTCTCTCCATCTTTCCTCATCAGATTTATTCTCCAGGCCCTTCCCCAGCTTCGTTGCCCTCCTCTGTACTCGCTCCAGCACCTCAAAGTCTCCCTTGTACTGAGGTGCCCCAAACTGGACCCAGCACTCACAGTGCAGCCTCACCAGTGCTGAGTCCATGGGGACAATCCCCTCCCTACTCCTGCTGGACACACAGTTTCTAATCCACACCAAGATGCCATTGGCCTTTTTGGCCACCTGGGCACCCTGCTGGCTCATATTCAGCCGCCTGTCAGTTAGAACCCCCAGGTCCTTTTCTGCTGGACTGCTCTCCAGCCGCCCTGCCCCAAGCCTGTGGTGCTGCAGGGGGTTCTTGTGTCCAGAATGCAGGACCCATCAATACAGTCTGTCAAGAGACTTGTTTCTTGTCCCAAACAACTTAAGGACCTCAGGCTGACAAGGGTCAGGATGAAGGATTTTATCTTTTTCTGTCTAAATAGGTGAATAGAAGTGTTGGAATGATCACAGCTGGAAACACACTCAGAGCCAGGTCGTTTCTGTCTCCATCCTGTATTTCATCCCCTCTTCCACTTTCTCTTATTGCTGCCGCCTCCTCACAGACAGACGTGATCTCTGCCCTGAAGAGCTTCATTATCAAGAATATATAGTCCCAGAGAGGGAATCCTGGAGTTCTTCCAGGGTGGGTAAGGTATCATAAACTTCCATCATTACTTCAAGCCTGCAGCTGTCTCATGGTCGGCCCCTCCTTTAATGTTGTGCTAATCTCACTGCTGGGTGCTGCAGTGCCCTGCCCTCGCTTGTGTCTGCTCCAGTGCCTCCGTGACCCTGTGCAGAGCTGGCAGAGGTCAGTCAGCTTAGCAGAAAGCTAATTATTGGGTTTTGGTTGGGTTACTCTGTGCCAGGTTAGCTGTGTGAAATGGATCTGCTTAAGCTGCCGTGGAACAGCAGCTCAAATCAGTGGCAGAGCCAAGCTGTGGCTACTTGTCTCTTCCAGTGTCCTCTAAACTTGTGAGAGAGACTCACTCTGGATGTTTTATACTGAACATAGACCCTCCAGTCAGGAAGCTGCTCTGCTCAGGCTTCCTTGGTGTGGTTGAGAGAGGACTCTGCTCTCCATGGGACATTTAGAGCATCTCAGGTCGCCCCTACTGTGAAATCTGGAAGACAGAGCTGGTTTCCCTGAGCAAAGAGAATATTCATGGAGCCCAGACACCTAATGCAAACAACAAAGTGATCTTTACTTGGAGAAGGAGAGATCAGCTTAACCAAATAGAGACCAGTCAGCCCTGGGCTTGCAGGAGCAGAAGCCCGTCCGTTAACGCTTTCCATACTGTTGCCCTCAGTGCCAGACCCCGGTGCCCACAGCTCTCCCCCTCCTTGGAGGGTGCCTTGTAAATGCCTCCTTCTGTTGGGTTTCTGTTGTTCTCATGGCAATATGAACAGTTTGGGTTTCCTCAGCTGCCACAACAGTGCAGGACACAACCCAGGCTTTGGCAACAGGCTGTTACCTCCAGGAGAAGCTCTCATGGAAGATGTTTGCTGTGGTAATTCAGATGCTTCCAGGCAGTGTGCAGCTGTGTCTGGGGACTGATCCCTAATGAAGGATCCTCTGTCTGTTTCTCAGAGCATCCATGAGTTGGGGAAGGGAGAAGAGACCCTGTTGGGTCTGTATTGATGAGCTGCACAGACACACAGCACAGGCATCTCCGCTGCAACGTGCCTTGAGCTTTTAGCATCCGCTGCAAGGGTCTGTCTGGTGGGGGAGCGAGAGCCTTATCGGAGAAAGGGGAAACCCTCCCAGCTGTGCAGCCTGTGTCAGCAGCTCCATAGCAGCTGGAGGAGGAGAGGCTGCTCCATGTTAAAGGCTGCAGGGCTTTGGGGCAGGTTTTGCTCTGACCTCTGCAGGACAGTTGGTGGCAGCACCTGAACAGCAGAGAGGGAACCTGCGAAGGGTCCTTCCCTGAGGCTGAGCCCCAGAGGGTTGATTTGCCATAATGTGTTGTACTGGCTGTGCTGAACAGGAGGTAGAATTGGAGGAGGAGGGAGGCACAAAGATGCTGCGAGAGAAGCTGCTGCACTTCCTCTCGGCACTCGCTAGATTCTTGGTTGTCTCTATTTCTCAACACTACAGCCAGTAATTAAAAGCTGATGCTAATTGGCAGCAAATTAAGTGACTTTCTCTGGCTGAAGTCTAGTGTCACTGGCAAAACTGTCTCTGATCCAAAGATGGGTAAAGGAACCTGCGATGCCACACACCCCTGTGAAACTTCTCTGCTTGCAGGAGTGGAGGGAGGTTTTCAGATTCATGGAACATCAGGGTGTGGAAGGGACCTGGAAAGTCAATCCCTCTGCCACAGCAGGATCCCCTTGATCCCGTAGCACATCCTGTGCGATTGGACTAGATGATCTTTTGAGGTCCCTTCCAATCCCTAATGAGGCTATGAGGAGGAGTCCATGTGGAGCCCGTGATTCTGTGAACATGGCCAGGCGAGTTTTAAACGCCTCCAGAGAAGGAGACTCCTCACCCGCCCCAGGCAGCTCATTCCAGAAGCCCCTAACCGAGTCTTGCTGGGATGTGCAGGTTCTTAAGGCACTCAGCTCTGAGAAACTCCACTGGTCTCTGCTCTCAGGAACCTGAGTAGTCACAAACACCAACGTTTTGTGAGACTCAGCTGAAGCCTTTGTTGAGTGTTATTGAGCCAGGCTGGAGCTGAAGGGAGCTGACAGGGGTTCAGCCTTCTCTCATCACAGCCCAGCGTGAGAGTTAACTGACCCTAACTTGCAGAAACAGGTGGAATCGTGTTTAAAGCAAATAGAAGGAAGAATGTGGGTGTTTGGGCAAAAATGTGGGTGTTTGGGCAAAAGGGGACTGGCTTTTTTTTTTTTTTTTACAGTATTGAGTTGTTATTTAAGGAGAGAACAGTGGGAGGAGAAAATCCAGACTTCCCGCTACTATTCCTAATAACATCCTGAATGACAGAACGCTGCGAAGACCTAATCCAGCCGCCAGGTTAGGCGGATTAGCAGAGGAAATATGGGAATTAGTTGGCCAGGTGTTGGGCTCGGAGCTTGACGGGCAAAACTGAAGAGCAAGGAAAACCCTTGACAGAGTCTTTCTGATACCCAAGGCAGAAGGATGCACCAGAATATAAGGTGGTACCTTATATGTAGTGAAGCATTTAAAAATGATGACCTTGAGCAGCCAAGGAGCATCGCTGTGACCTCTGATATTTGAAGCTACTCATAATCATCGTAATTTGGGAGTCACTTTGGGGTCCCCTGATGAAAGTGAATGTGTAATTAGCTATTGGAATCAATTATGTTGCACTTGAGTTAAGCAGCATGCCAAAAGGCTAAACGAGTCCCTCAGGGGCTCACAATGTTTTGGTGGCAGAGCTGAAAAGAAGCCACAAATATCCTCATGTCTTCCCCTCGCTCTAGAGAAAATGCAGTTGCTCTAACTTGACTTTTGTTTTAAGGAGAATCATGTGTTCCAAAATACTGGCTGGGGAAAATGATGGGTAATGAAGGTAGAAGAGCCTTCCGTACGCAGGAACTGCTTTGGGTTGTCCTCAATGGGTTTTTGTGTCTTCCACAGACTGAGGGGAGACCCTTTGCGGTGGAAAAGGTACAGTGGGGTCGGAGAGCTGCAGAGTCAACAGAGAGCTCCATCTGCAGAGACGTCATTGAAGGTAAGTTATAGAAACACATCTCTGCAATTCAAATGAACTGTATTTATACAATTGAGGTGACGAACTATTGTAATTAGAGAAAAGCAGCCAACCAGCTCATTAAAGAAGCGATCCAGCAGCAGACTGGGTATTTAAGCACCATCCTATGGATGGGAGTTAGGAGGGTGAAGCTGGTGGAACGTCCTTTTCCACTGTACAAGGGGGGAAAGCACTAGAAGTCTCGACTGTTTAAGGATGTTTGGAAGCTGTATGGAGGTGGGTTGGTGCCGTGGTTTTTGTTGCTGCTGAGAGCAGCCGGCTGTAGGCAGAAACTCTTTGAATATTAGGTGAGGTCTTGGAATCAGTGCACTGGTTGGAAAGGAGTTTTCGGGTCGGTTTGCGGTGCGGTGTGTCTTCTCGTGACCTGAATTCGAATAGATGGTGACACGTGTATCTTGAGGCAGCGCTAATCACAGTTAATTGTTATTAAAGTTGGCCTGTTATTAATTGTTGCTGTAATTGATAATTTTGAGTAACTAAGCTCTTCATTTACATTCATGCAGATTTTTTTTTGTGCGTATCGCGAACACGAGGAGGAACGAGTGGGAGCGAGGTAGTTCTGCTGAGCTGCAGTTAGTTTTGACGTAGTGTATAATTACATCCACAATCCCATTTAGCACACTATAAATGCAGTAAATGAGACTAAGTAGAAGCATGACTTCCCTTGCACTAGGATCCTAACCACCTGACACACGGTACGCAGACCTGAAGAGCTGGAGATTTCGCTCTCCCAAGCTTGTTCCCTTCTCTTCCAGTTGAACTCATCAAGACCTTTAAGGCCATTTGCTTGACGAAGAGCACTTTCTCTTGTGTTACAGCAACTGTGCTGCTAACACTACTCTCTGTAAATACTTCTCTCAAAACAGAGCCTATAAATAGCAGAGAAGTAAGAAGAAGACACGTGGGGCCTTGTTCAGGTTGCCAGCAGCTAGAATTTGTATTATCTTTACAACACAAAACACGCCGGTATCAAAGACGGTGCCGAGACACAGTCACCATGATAAAGGATTTACACCCCTGTTCTTTTCTTGGGAAACAGCACTGAAGAGAGAAGGGATTATGAACTTCAAAGAGCTGCCTTGAAGATAGGAATATTTATCCATGAGCTGTCAGACAACTATTCTTCCCGCAGTATTATGCCTTGAGACTCTACTGGGTGGGCCAGTCTGTTCTGGGTGTTTTATTGGGAGAAGGATGGTGTGATGCAGCAAGAAGCTGCTTCATTGCATTGCTGAGCGTTCTCACCATTCAAAGATACCTGGTTGTTTTTGAGATGAGGGGACCTGGGCAAAGGGTGGAGTGATGAGGGCAACCGCTTTCAGTCACTCAGTGCCTGATTGAATGTGTGGGGAGGTGTCAGTCTGAAGCAGAGTTTTTCATGGGATGCTGCAAACATTCATGCAAAGCAAAAGAACTATCAAAAGGTAAAGCCCTAAGGATCTGAAAACCAAAGGAAGACCCAGCAGTCTTTGATTTACTGTTTTATTGGAAACAGAATTGGGCCTGTGCCCAATGCTTTTGTGTAGGATGTTATTTAAGCCTTTGGAGCTGATTTTACCAACCTTGTTTACTGCAGTGAAATCAGTAGGGAGAGGATGGGTGTTTCAAATATTTCCTGATATACGTTTTGAGTCTTGAAACAGCCACAGTCATCATTCTCTTTGCCCTTGCATTTGGTTTGTGCAAAGTTGTTGTTCGTAGAATCATCAAGATTGGAAAAGACCTTCAAGATCATCTGCCCTGTAACCTACAATCACTAACCCATCTCCTCAGACACCCTGGCTGCCTGGTTGTTGGACCCCTGCAGGGATGCTGCCTCCACCCCTTACCTAGGCAGCCTGTTCCAAGGGCTCCCCACTCTTTCTGGGAAGAAGTTTTTCCTTAGATCCAATCTGACCCTCCCCTGGCACAACCTGACCCCATTTCCTCTCCTCCTGTCGCCAGTCCCTAGGGAGAAGAGGCCAACATCCACCTCACTCCAACCTCCCTTCAGGGAGCTGTAGAGAGCAGTGAGGTCTCTCCTCAGCCTCTTTTTCTCTAGGCTGAACAGCCCCAGCTGCTTGAGCCTCTCTCTGTCAGTCCTGTTCTCCAGATCCCTAACCAGCCCAGCTGCCCTTCTCTGCCCCCTCTGCAGCCCCTCCATGTCCTTCTTGTACTGCGATGCCCAAACTGCCCCCAGTACTCATTGAAATACATTGGACTGTATGAGTGAGTGTTTACTTTCCTCTCCTCGTGTTCCCCAGCAGGATCTGGCTTGTTCTCCTCTTGCTGATAAGACTCAGAGCGGGGAATGTTTTGTGGTCTCTGTGTTTATTTCCCCCTCGCGTATTTTTCGATAGGTATCCGCGGAGAGAAATGGGCAAGGTGTAGCCGTTCGCTTAAAGGCTGAATATTTGTAGCCTTTCAGTTAAAGGCTGAATCTTATTTTAGCAAGAGTTATGCAAACACATTGCACTTGTTTACTGAACAAACAGATCCTCACGAAGCTTTGAGTTACGCTGCCGACTGGTACGATGCAAAGCGGGAATGAACACGGGGATAAAGTGAGAGAATCAAACAGGAAGGGTGATAAAAGCCCTGAGTTTGGGTTTTTGCCTCTTAAGAACAAAGCTGTTTTACTCTTGGCCACAAACTGCTGCTTTCTTGCTGTATTCTATGTATTTAGGGTGATTTAAGACTACTCCAGCGTTTCAGATGTCTACTGCAGGATCGCCAAAGCTCTGCATTTCAGGGAGGGCTTTGGATAAGTGAAACACCATCTGGGGTATTGTCCCCCATTACTTCTCTGGCTGAGCAACTCTTAATCTCCAATGCATTTACTCTGTGAGTTAGGGAAGGTCTATTGTCCTTTTCACAAGCAAAGAGCTCAGGGACTAAGAGGCTCAGGATGAGATTTTCTCTTTAGGCTCCTTGATTTGAGTGAGGGCTGTTATCTGGGTGGCTTTTCTGTCGGCACTAAAGTTTGTGCTGCAGCACTAATTGGGGCAACGACTAAGTTTCTTTAAAAGAAAGAAGGTAGGTCAGTGAAAAAGGGATGTTTTAGGTAGAACCAGGGAATGTGAAATGAGCAGGTTTGATGTAAGGTATGCATTAAACCTTTTTTGTAAAAGGCAACTAGACACTCAACTCCTGTTTGAGAGTCTGGGGATGATGATGCTTGGGATGGCACCTGGACACCTTTTCCTTCTCAATCTGAAATTAAAGTGATTTTCCTCAATATAGAAAGGGGAGAGCTGAACAACTTTTAAGTAGAGGTGGTTAGCACCTTGGGTCATCACAGAGTTATTGAGGCTGGGAATGACCTCTAAGATCACAGAGTCCAGACTATGACCTAACATCATCCCAGCGGCCAGATCAGGGCACTCAGGGCCACAGCCAGGCTGCCTTGAGCACCTGCAGAGATGAGGACTCCACCACTGCCTTGGGCAGTCCAGTCCAGGCTCTGATCTCTGTTTCCGTGAGGAAGGGCTTCTTAACATCCAACCTAACCCTCCCCTGGCAGCTTCAGGCTCTGCCCTCTCACCCTGGTGCTGGTTGCCTGTGAGAAGAGCCTGACCCCCACCTGACTCCAACCTCCCTTCAGGAAGCTGGAGAGAGGGAGAAGGTCCCCCTGAGTCTCCTCTTCTCCAGGCTAAACACCCCCAGCTCCCTCAGCCTCTCCCCATCAGCCTTTCCCTCCAGTCCCTTCCCCAGGCTCGTTGCTCCTCTGGACCTGCTCCAGCCCCTCCATCTCCTTCTTGACGTGAGGGGCCATAATTAAACCAGGCTTTGTGTAAGGGGATAAAAATCCCTGCACACTCCTCTAGTATGAAAGATAGGAAACCACCTGTGATCAACTTAGATTGCTTGAAGTTTGAGATTTGTTGGGCAGGTGAGCAGAACTCAGTCCCTAGGAGGTTATTCTCCATTGATAGAACCTCTGTGGTTTGGGTTGCGTCCTGCAAGTGTCACCATTACCCTTCCTCCTGCCCCAGCTGAGCTGGCACCTCTTTCAAACACCTTAAAACAAAGATGCTAGATCACAGAATCAAAGAACATTAGAGGTTGGAAGGGACCTCAAAAGACCATCCAGTCCAATAGCAGGATCACCTAGATCTAGTTGCACAGGAGCATGACCAGATAGGTTTTAAACATCTCCAGAGAAGGAGACTCCACAACCCCCCTGGGCAGCCCCTGCCAGGGCTCTGTCACCCCCACTGTGAAGAATATTCTTCTCATATTGATGTGGAACCTCCTGTGTTCCAGCTCACACCCATTGCTCCTTGTCCTATCAGTGGGTGCCCCTGAGCAGAGCCTGGCTCCATCCTCCTGACACTCTTCACATATTTACCAACATCAATGAGGTCAAAATAATAGATATTAACAATTATCATTACTATATTGCTAATTATCCTGTATTAAGTAGCATTAAATGTTATTGTACACCGTAGTGTTATCGATAACATTATAATGCTGTAGTATTTGAATGTAATAATAATGTTATAGTGATGTTATACTACAGGAAATAGTTTATATAGCATTAGGAATTTGGCTTCTATGGTTGGTTTCTTACCTATAGATTCAATAGAAGTTTGATATTATAAACATAATGTGAAGTGTTCACAGATTCACAGAGCATTAGGGATTGGAAGGGACCTCGAAAGATCATCTAGGGGAAGATCCCTCTGCCACAGCAGGGTCACCTAGACCAAGTCACACAGGAACATGTCTAGGTGGGTTTAAACTACATTAATATATATTTTGGTAATAATGTGAGTGTTTGAATCCCATATATGAGTTATTATTGTTTCTTAACTTTAAATCCAATAGACTGATGTTTTGCTCTCACTTTTTCTCTGACATATAATTTGCTTGTACATTCCCCATGGAGCCCGGGTCTCCAGTGTGATTTCTCATCACTTAATAAACTGTGTAGCCAGCTGATGCTTTTCATTATAGATGGTTTGAACCACCTATAATGATTTTTAGCTTTTTGACCCAGAAACAAGAAGCCTTACAGCAGCAACTCAAGTTTTAGAGCAGGGTGTTATTTCTAAGCCCCAAGAAGAGCTGCTTTTTTTGCCCAGGTCAGCAAAAGCTTGTAGGATTTGATAGATATTCTCAATTACATCCACGAAAATGAATTATGAAGTGTGTAAGGAACGGAAAGCCTCCACCCTCAAGTCTTTGGGGGGTTCAACTGTGTGGCCGCAGAGCTGTTTGTGCAAGGAGAAGGTTATGAGAATCAGGGAAAGGAAAGTCCCTTATTCCTGGCTCGAGCAAGGAATTGTTTGCATTGGCATGGAGAAGAGATTCCCTATTTACAGACACTACTTCTTGTCATCTTTTTGTGTGTCCAGCGATTGTAGGATTGATTGAGGCTCTGGAACTTGGGTTTCTACTGCAACCCATGCTAGGGCTCTGCTTCGAGATGTTGATCAAGATTCTGTTCCTGGATTCCTTTAGCTGATTTGCACCTTCTATTTTCCATAACTGTTTAGGGGAAGTTCAGTTCTGAAGCCAAATCTTGGACAGAGTTCTGTGTCTTCAGCCTTTGAGCTCGAGATCTTCCAAAGTGGAAGGACTTTCTCTTTAAAGCCTTTTATCTGTGAAGATTAAGACACTTTTGGTGACTCAGAGCTTCCAGGAGCCTTTATTCTTCCTAATATTTAGGCTTTATAAATGTTATTTGTTCTTTCTGCTGACACTAATGCAGCAGGAGAGAAAAAAGACAATAAAATATAGTCCTAAGTAAAACCACAGATTCTTCCTGATGGGGAAAGGCTGAGGGAGCTGGGGCTCTTGAGCTTGGAAAAAAAGGAGACTGAGGGGTGACCCCATGAATGTTGGTCAATATGGAAAGGGTGGGTGTGAGGAGGATGGAGCCAGGCTCTGCTTGGGGGCACCCAGTGATAGGACAGGGGGCATCGGGTGTGAACTGGAACAGAGGAGGTTCCCCATCAATATGAGAAGTAACTTCTTCCCAATAAGGGTGACAGAGCACTGGAAAGGGCTGCGCAGGCGGGTTGTGGAATATCCTCTGAAGACGTTTAAAACCCACCCAGCCATGTTCCTGTGTGACTGGATCTAGGGGATCCTGCTGTGTCAGGGGGATTGGACTGGATGGTCTTTCGAGGTCCCTTCCAACCCCTGATGCTCTGTGATTCTGTGCTTATTTGTGCAAGCTGAGGTAGTCTATCGGTTGTAAACCAGCCTTGTGTAGGGAGTAAGAGAATTGAAATGGGAGTGGGGCGACACTGCTAAGGACTACAGTCTTAACAGCAAAACGGGAATTTTATGAGGATTTATTCTCCATCCCCAACACTTCCTGTACTGCTCAGTAGTGCAGGTCGTTGTGGCACTTTGCAGTTCTGTTTAAGGCAGAGATTTTTCAGCACCAGGGGTGTAGGGTGCTTGACAGCAGGCTGCAATTAGAACCCTTGTTATTGAACAGTTTGGGGCATCAAAGGAGAGACTGAGCGAGGTGTAAACTTCTATTTAAAGCTCAGTAGTGCTTTTTGCTGTATTCACTGATTAGATCAAACAGAGCTGTACAATATAATAAGTTACGCCAGCAGCCTGGTACTTCAGCTAGGGTTTTCTAAATGAGGTTATTTCTAGGCTACTGATGGTCCACGGAACAATTATCTCCTCAGGAGAAAATAAAACATTGTGAATGGTGCAGGCTACGTCTTTGATGCTACTGTGGCCAGGAGATCTCATCATGAAATGTTCTACCTATAGAATAGGGGAGAAGCGCTCAGAGGCTATGGTACTACCACAGGAGATCTGTGTTGGAGAAGCAGCACCATGATTTCATGGGATCACAGAATGTGTTGGGTTGGAAGGGACACCCCATGGGCATCCAGTCCAACCCCCTGACACCCAGCAGGGCCAGCACTCACCAGACCACGTTGCCCAAAGTCCCAGCCAGCCTGACCTTGGACAGCTCCAGGGATGGGGCCTCCACTCTCTCTCTGGGCAGCATGTTGCAGTGATGCCACACCCTCAGATTCCAGACCTTGTTCCTCCTGTCCAGCCTCACTCTGCCCTTTTCCAGCTTCAAACCAGGACCCCTCATCATATCATTCCCTGCTCTTGGGAACAGTCTTTCCCAGCCACCCTATAAGCCACTTCCAGGGGTTGGAAGGTTGCTAGTAGGGCTCCCAGAGCCCTTCTCCTCCCCAGCTGAACAGCCCCAACTCCCTCAGCCTGTCCCCGGAGAAGAGGGGCTCCAGCCCTCTGGTCATCCTTGTGGCCTCCTCCAGACTCGCTCCCACACCTTTCTGATGTTGTGGGCTCCAGAACTGGATGCAGGACCCCAAATGAGGTCTAGAGTGGCAGAATCCTCTCCCTCAATCTCTGCACACACTTCTCCTGATGCAGCCCAGGATGCGCTTAGGTTTAACAGGATGTGCAAACACTCGGGGCTGAGAACTGAGCTTGAAATGCATTCGAGCAACAGTACCAAAGCCAGTAACGTGTGAGTAGGGCTGTTACTGCTCTTGGACTGAACTTTCCGTACCCACCCTGCACGGTGTGATGAACCCCAGCAATAAACTCTTTTGCCTGAGCTGCAGCAAGCAGCACCTGAATGTGCAGTTGCACAGCGACGAGCTCGGGGACCCCTTTGGTGAACTTAGGCTGACTATGGAAATAGAGTAAAGCTGCTCAGCTCTGCCAGTCCATCAGTTTTCCCCCCTTGCCTGTGTTGTGGCAATAGCCATTGACAACCGCCTCTATTAGCCACAGGAAACCCCTCCTCTGGACCTGCAGAGGTGCGTGAGATGCGCTCCCTCTAAAGGCAACATCTGTGCCACCTCAAGGTGCGAGATGTGCCCAGCAGCTCAACCATGGGGGTGGTAGGGAAGGATCATTATTTTCTGGGGGAGGGTAGGTGCTGTCAACTCCCAGTACCTGGAGACCAGGAATCACTGCAGACATCTGCAAAGACATCATAGAATCATTAGGGATTGGAAGGGACCTCGAAAGATCATCTAGTCCAATCCCCCGACCACAGCAGGATCCCCTATAGACCAAGTCGCACAGGAACGCATCCAGGTGGGTCTTAAACGTCTCCAGAGAAGGAGACTCCACCACAACCCCCCCGGGCAGCCTGTTCCAGTGCTCTGTCACCCTCACCGTGAAGAAGGTCCTCCTGACATTGATGTGGAACTGCTGCTGGTTGTCTGGTTCTCTTTGTTTAGTTGTTTCCCTGGGTGTTTTTAGAATTTAGAAAAAAAAATGGGGAAAACTCTGCACATCAGTAGATCCTTCAGCTCATGAGAATTTGATTGCAATAAGAGCTCAGAAACCATTATAGAGTGCTGTTAATTATTAGAAGGAAGAGGATGATGTATGTTGAAATAATTGCAGTAAACAGCCCAGCTGGAAAAGAATTGTTCAAGATTTTTAGCCGTTAAACTCTACAACTCAATCTCCTTTCTGGCTCTCTCTGTTAATTGCTTTGTTCTTCATTTATTTCTCACGTTTTATCACATGAGTGCCTGACTTTCACCACCTAAATAAGTAGCTTGAGAAAAGGAGGTGCCACGATGGGACTTTGGGTCTGGTCTTGTGCTTCTGGACGCTGCTGCCTTAAAGACAGATGGGCAAGAAGGAGCTTCGTTGTCCAGGTCATTTTGATCTGACTTGGTGAGGAGGCAGAAAAAAATTGCTCCAGATGATGTTGGTTGGGTTATTTAGTCTAGAGAAGAGGAGACTGAGAGGAGACCTCATTGCTCCCTACTGCTACCTGAAAGAAGGTTGTGACGAGGCTGGTGCTGGTCTCTTCTCCCAAATTACTGATGATAGGATGAGGGGAAATGACCTCAAGTTGCTTCAGGGGAGGTTTAGAGTGGATCTTAGGAAGAAGCTCTTCGCTGAGAGACTGGTTGGGCACTGGAACAGGCTGCCTGGGTAGGTGGTGGACTCACCATCCTTGGAGGTGTAACTAGAGCACTAGCTGGAGCACTTGAGGCCATGGTCTAGGGGTTAGGGAGCTGTTGGGATGAGGGCTGGGCTTGATGATCCTGGAGGTCCTGTCCAGCCAGGATGATTCTATGATCCTCTGCAGCCCTGATGGAGGTTCTTTCCCTCAGAACAACCCCAAGACCACAGTCTCTTTTGTTCACTACTATCAAGCTCCAGAGTTGGCAGCAGCAAGAACAGGGGCAAGAAGAGGTTGGTTCTTTGTCTCATTAATTTCTAGCTTCAGCAGAGGACTCTGAAGTTGTCCATACGTCATGGCTATGTGTACTCTGCTTTTATCTCTGCCCTGAGCCAGTAAGGCCTTCAGTCACAGGCTAAGAGCGGCTGTGTAAGAGGGGTTTTATTACTCTATTGCTCACTCAAAGAAAGCAAAATCACCCTGTCAGTAACAGATTCACTACGTGTGGCCTCAGCAGTGAGATGAGAAACGATAAGATACAGAAGGGCCACGGTACACATCGAGGTGGATGCTGTAAACCTTGGCCAGAGGGGTGCTGCAGATTGGAAGGGATAAGGGATCTGGCAGAGGAGGCACTAAAGCTGCATTAGGTATCGTAAATCTGACAACAGAGCTCACACTGACCAACTCGAGCAGCGAGCCACAGGCAGCTGGACTGAAACCAAAAGAGATCAAGTTCTGGAGCCCCCAGCACCATGAGGATGCAGACAGACTGGAGGGTGGCCAGAGGAGGGGACACTACAATAATCAGGGGGATGGAGCATCCCTCATGTGAGGACAGGCTGAGAGAGTTGGAGCTGTTCAGCCTGGAGAAGGCTCTGGGAGGACCTTCTTTTGACCTTCCAGTAACTGAAGGTCAAATGGAGCTACATGAAGGCAGGGGAAGGTCTTTTCAAGAAGGTTTGTAGAGACAGGACAAGGAGCAGTGGGTTCAAGCTGGGAAAGGGGAGATTTAGGCTGGAGATTAGAAAGAAGCTCTTCACTGTGAGGGTGGCTGACGGCTGGAAGGGGCTGCCTGGGCAAGTGGTGGGCACCCCATCCCTGGAGTCATAAAAGGTCAGGCTTGAAGAGGCTCTGAGCAGCCTGACCCAGGTAAAGCTGTCCCTGTGTAGGGAGGTTGGATTAGATGACCTCTGGAGGTCCCTTCCAGCCTAGAACAGTCTTCGACTCTATGATTCTAAGGAAACTTCAGAGCTTTTCAGTTAAGTCTGCAGGTGTGATAGTGCTATCAATACTAACCTGGGCGGCATGAAGTCCCAGTTCATGATCCATGTGATGTCTGATGGAAAGGGAGGCACATGCCAAGGGGGTCTGTAGTATGTAGACAGGGAAGTCTGTATACCCCGAGGGCCTCAGCCAGTAGTAGGGAAGTCTGTACACCCCGAGGACCTCAGCCATCAGGGAAAGGGGAAGGATCACACACAGTCAGGAAGCGCTGATAAAGTGAGGCTGCACCCTCCAGCAACCAGAGAGACCCCATAGGAATCCCGTGGACTCTCCATTCAAATAAAGTTAAGTTTTATAAGGTTCCTCTGTCTCCACTGTGAACGGCAACCTCTATCACAGAATCCCAGAACATTAGGGATTGGAAGGGACCCTGAAAGACCACCCAGTCCAATCTCCCCACTACAGAAGGATCCCCTAGATCCAGTCGCTCAGGAACATGTCCAGGAGGGTTTGAAACCTCTAGCAGCATGATTTTCCACGCACAGACATTTGAGGAAGACTTACTGACCTTTACAGTTGATATCAAAGCTCATTCCTCCTTTTTCCATGGTACCCAGCAGTTGTTTAACTTCTTCAGCATTCCCATTTCTCGCATCGTGAAGAAGCCGCTGTTCTGCTTCAGTACTCATCTCTAAGACAGGAAAGAACCTGCTCTGCAGTCTCCTCTGCTGCTCTAAGTTAGGGGTTAATATCGCATCCCTGTTCTCCCTTATTTCACACTAACACCGGTAGGAGAAAGATCACAAGCTACTCTGTGGAGCACATCAACACACAAGCTGCTGCAACGGCCCAGCACTCAGTCATGCAACTAAGAGGCATTAAAATTCCTCATACAAAGCAGTTAAATAACAAATAACCTAGAAAACCGAGGAGAAAATACAGGGGTTAAGTGCGGCAGGGGAGGTACAAGTGGGGATCACCAACGAGGCAGCAAGTGTTTGCCTTCTCCCCCCAAAGTTTTCACATTTAACCCTTAAGGCTTCCAAAGCAATAATGGGAAAAACAATCATCACACATCGTTTTAATCCAACTGTTCCTTCAGCATTAACAGAACCACAGAATGACTGAGGCTGCAGAAGCCCTCTGAGCTCAGCCAGCCCCGCCCAGCACCTAACAGCACCCCAACGGCCAGACCAGGGCACTCAGGGCCACAGCCAGGCTGCCCTTCAACACCTCCAGGGATGGGGACTCCCCCACTGCCCTGG
>JAOXOE010000852.1:3096311-3137922 GCA_028565055.1 Phoeniculus purpureus | reverse complement strand
GGAGAGCTGGGCAGGGAGAAATTTAATGAACTATAACAAGGGCAAGTGTAGAGTCTTGCATCTGGGCAGGAACAACCCCAGGCACCAGTATAGGTTGGGGACTGACCTGCTAAAGAGGTTAAAGTTAAGGATCAGCTTAAGTGCTTTGATGGATCACTGCCTTCATCTGTTGATGCTCTTGGTCTAATTTAGACTAGATATTAGCAGGAAGTCTCTCCCTGTGAGACTGCTGAGGCCCTGGAACAGGTTGCCCTGGGACATTGTGGCTGCTACATCCCTGTTAGTGCCCAAGACCAGGTTGGATGGGGCAGCCTGGTCTGATGAGAGGTGTGGCTGCCCATGGGAGGGGGGTGGGCAGCGCACACTGCATGACCTTTCAGGCCCCTTCCAACCAAGACCATTCTATGATTCTGTGATAATCTGCAGAAGCTGTAGTTGCCTCCCCATGTTTTCAGTGTCTACACAGAGTTAAATTTTCAGGGACTGCCCCCCAGGAGTTGGTGCATCACCATCCCCTCCCAGAAATGCTCCCTACTGCTGCTGCACTTACTGCAGAATGAATGTTTTGTTTGATGAGAAATCAAAAGTCTCAGAAATCTTTCTGTGGCAAAGGAATGGCTGTAAAGTTTTGGGGCTCAGTCTCACCATCTTTCTCAAGATGAATCAGCACGGTCTGTAGAGCACAGGTAACAGAGCTGAGACACTCTTTACCTTGATTCCATGAAGGGTTATGGATTGGGACTTGGTTTTTTTACTGCTTTTGAAAGTGGGAGTTCATTTCAGTCAAGCTGTTAATAAGCAGAACCTTCAGACTCTCGCCTGGGGACGGAGCAGGTGATGAATCACTCCCTGACGAGTTTGAGATTGTGATCAAACAGCAAGAACTGTAGGAACACGCCACTGTTGATCAGGCACCAGCTCAGGGTACAGAGCTCTGCACCAGGAAGGATCAGACGCATCCCGAGAAGAGTAGAAAAGCAGCTCAGCTCTGGAGCTTCGTTAGACTCAGAGCTGGCTCCATGCTAACACATTCTGTTCCTATACAGGCTGCAGCTTTTCCTGGGAGGAGGTTCTCAGTCTGCATTGTTTTGCATTTTCCTGTAGATATTTGCACAGTTGCACAGAGCATAGAAATTGCAATTCAACGCCAGTATTGTCCTGGAAGCCTGGTGGCTGCGGCGATCCTGGTGTAGGTAGTCCAGAAGCAGCCTCTTGTTTTAATACAGGAGCCCTAGTAATCTAATCACACAATCAGTTTGGGTTGGAAGGGAGCTCAGACCTCACCCAGTGCCAATCCCCTGCCATGGGCAACAACACCTCTCACCAGACCAGGTTGCCCACAGACTCATCCAACATGGCCTTGGACGCTGCCAGGGGTGGAGCAGCCACAATGTCCATGGGAACCTGCTCCAGGGCATCGGCACCCTCACAAGGGGGGATTTCTGCCTCAGATCTCATCTTAATCTCCCCTCTTTTAGCTTGGACCCAGCCCCTTTGTCTCAGCACCATCCAGCCCAGCCTTGACAACACTAAAGCTTTCGACTTTATCTGAGGACCATGAAGAGGGGTTTATGCAGAGCAACTGGAGTCAGCTGGGTCAGTCTCATGTAAAACACAGGCAGAACCAGTTGCTCTGTAACTTTGGGATTTGTTTCATCACTGCAGTCAGTGCCTCATTAGCATCTAGCAGTGATGGGAGGCTCTGCGGCAGAGAAATGAAGGGGCACCCATGTCCTGTTAGCAAATAACTACCTTGCTCACCACAAACAGTTGGCATGTTGTGAAGGAATTCTGAAGCCTTGGAATGTGATTACAGGCAGCAGTGTTATAAATTAAACAGCCCTTCACCTCCCCTCTTCTCCTTCCTCTCTGTTCTGCACAGAAACTGCCTTTCCGAAGGGGAAACTGCTCACTTATGGGTGAAACATAATTATTAGAGGAATTTTCATTACCAAATGAAATTGCAATCAATCATCCCGGCAGAGCAGTTTTCCTTTTATCTGTACTCAGAGTTGGAGCTGGAGAGGGTTGAGGGTTTCTCCCCAGCTTTTATCAGCCCCCTCCTCGCAGCGTTCCAGTGCAGTCCCATAGCAGATTCATTAGGATCACTGATAGCTCTGTTGTGCTCTCGCTTCGCCCTAAAAGCAGCCATGTCCAAAGTGGTTTCTGTTCAGCTTTTTATGGCTGTTGCTTTGCTTTGGGGTGGTTTTATTCTCCTTTTTTTGCTTTGTCAAGGTCAAAACTGGAACCTTTTTTGTGGTGCAGGAGAAGCTGAGGTTGCTGCAGCCCTCAGTCCCCCTGGGACTCGGTGAATGACCTGTTTGAAATTCATTCCCTAACCAGCTGTGAGCTGTAGGGAGACACTAGAGCAGAAGAGCTACCTGCAGCTTAAAGTGAGAGATGGCCCAACTGGGATGCAGGCAGTAAATGGAGGGGGGGGGGATATTTTTCCTCTGCACATCGAGATTTTATTTTTTTCTCTCTAATAAACTGCTCGTGGCTGTGAAGGAGGAAGGAGAGGAGAAGAATCTGCTGGCTATAACCATGTAATTCCTGGCTATAGCAATCTAATAGATAAGTAACCATTACTCTCTATTTCCTATGGAGGTAGCCTGTAGGCTATTAAGTTTAATTTCAGAATTCACTGTATTTTTTAAACCCAAGCCTATTTCCCACTGGTTTATGCTAAGGGGAAGGTTGAAAATTCTCAAGAAACAAAAGCAAATCTCCTAGCCCCTTACAGAAAAAAAACAAGCAGTAGTGGTGGGATCGGAAGAGAAAAGGAGTGGGGCTCGATGCTTCCTGGAACGGAAAGAAAATGCAGCAGAAACTGGATGAAGGCAGTTGGAGGTTTTGGGTTTGAGATTAAGGAGTGTGTGTGGGGAACCCACTACATTCAACCGCTGCTGCTGTGTCAGCCTGTGTTCTGCTGCTGTGCCTGAGTAAAAGTTCGCCCATTCAAAGAAATATATGGCCAGGTTTACTCACAAGTTCTTGGAATTTATAGGCAGCTTGGTCATAGAATCACAGAATCATCATGGCTGGAAAGCATCTTCAGGATAATCAAGTCCAGCCCTCATCCCAACAGCTCCCTAACCCCTAGACCGTGGCCTCAAGTGCTTTAGCTACTCGGTTTTTAAACACCTCCAGGGACTCCATCACCTTCCTGGGCAGCCTCTTCCAGCACCCAACTACTCTCTCAGCAAAGAGCTTCTTCCTAAGATCCAGTCAAGACTTCCCCTGATTTCCCCTTGTCCTGTTATCAGTAATTTGGGAGAAGAGACCAGCACCAGCCTCACTACACCTCCTTTTAGGTAACTGGAGAGAGCAGTGAGGTCTCCTCTGATCCTCTTCTTCTCTAGACTAAATAACCCCAGATCTGCGTGGTTTTCTGTAGGAAGTAGATGTCTGGCTGAGTGGCTGCACTCCCCAACTGGGAGGCAGGTGCAATGTATGTGAGCTGGAACACAGGAGGTTCCATATAAATAGCAGAAGGAACTTTTTCCCAGTGAGGGTAACGGATCATTGGAACAGGCTACCCAGGGGGGTTGTGGAGTCTCCTTCTCTGGAGATGTTTAAAACCCGCCTGGTTATGTTCCTGTGCGACTTGGTCCAGGTGATCCTGCTGTGTCAGGAGAATTGGACTGGATGATCTTTCGAGGTCCCTTCCAGTCCCTAATGTTCTGTGACTCTGTGATTCTGTGAGTGTCTGGGCTATTGGGTTGGCAGGAGATGGGATGTAGCCCTGCTTCCATCAGCTGCTTTTTATGTGACCTTGGCATGTTACTTCCTCTGTTAACAGCCTTTCTGTTAAAATATCATTCTGTATATTAGACCAGTAACAGCTGCTCCTGTCAGCATGTGCTGTATTGGCTGAACTGGAGCGTGGATTCTGCAGAGGACCTGCAGCCACTGCTGTTAGGAAACAATTTGTGATGATAGTTCTAATGACTTCTGCCCTCGTAGCTGTGCTGGAGAATAACATAATTTGTATTTAGGTCCTAAAAGACAAATTTTCAAGTGGTTTAAAGGTCTGCTCTTCCTTATCTGAGGTTTGCAACTGGGCACCTCATAGTTTTCCAAAGGTCAACTCGTAAAAGCTGGTTTGTGCCCAGTGAAGTCTCTGGGACCACACCAGTTTACAGCAGCTCATGTTTTGTCTCACAACTTCTTGTTCTGAGCCTGAGAAGCTGAAAACACTTTGATGTGGATGGGTGTGATTTGTGCCTCTACTTTCCAGCTTCTTCAACTGCCAGGAAAGCGGTGAAGGTCCCTCCAGGTTGAGGTGGTGGAACGTCATGCTCTGCCGTAGCCCTCCTGGGATTTTTATTGTGGGTTGAGGATGCAGAGAAAGGGGCAGGTTTGATAATGTCAGGGTTTGAGAATGCCATTGCCCCTCACTGCCCCTGGAAAGGGGGAAGGGATCCAATCTCTGCCCTACCTAAGCCAAACAAAAGTTTAATGCCTTTAATTCCTTCCCCTAATTCCTGCAGTTTGACTTTTGTGTGATCAGCTGATACCAAACATATGGAAATGGCATGAAACTCCCAAAGGTTTGAAGGGGAAAATGCTGGAGGACAACTCACCCCCTGTTTAGGGATCTAAACTCTAGGTCTGATGAGTGCAGCAACATTTGTGTAGTTTTTTTAGGGGCTTGGAAATCTGACCATTTAGCATGAGATGAGCTATAAATAACCAGCTCTGTGACTGCTGTGCATCAAATATTTAGTTGGATAGTTAAATAAAGAGCCCAGCCATAACCCGCTTGTGGTTCCCATCTGATGAAGAGAATGAGTGCCAGGAAATCTGTTTCCCTCACAGCCCTATTTGCAGAGGAGTTGTCAGTGTTTGTGTCCCTCTCCCAGCCCCGCAGCTCCTCCGTGGCTCTGCCCCCAGCAGTGTACCTTGGCAGAGCTCTGCCGATCCCGCTGCCGAGGCTGCTCGCCCTAGGAAGCCACTAGGCACAAGTACATATTTTACAGCTCATAAACCGAAGGGATTGCATGGCTCCAAGGGCTGATAATAGGATGCAGCTCCATTCATCCTCCCCTTGCTGGCTGGAATTTAGCCCAGGCACGGCCAACGTGCAATCCCTTGGCAGGAGCAGCATGAGGAAGCCGAAAGCAGCGAGTGCTCCTGCTGTACCTGCTTTGCAAATAAACAACACATCCATTTCCCATCCTGCCAGCTCAACACCTTCAACAGCTGCACACGGGAAATAAACTGGAAATGGCCTGTGTTTTATAGGCGTTAGGTCTGCTACAGGAGCCAGAAGTTCTATATCCAGCCCTGGAGTGTTTTGAGCAAACCAGGATTGGCAGGATGATTTGGGGAGAGGGATGCTGCCTCACTGGAAGAACTTTCTGTGTAGATAGGGGAGAGAGGACTTAGTCACAACCTTCCCTCTGTCATCCAAAGCAGCACAGATAAAGTGATGCTTCTGAGAGGGTCCTGAGTTAATTTCTCTTAGCAGGTGAAGAAAGCAGCAATGAGAGGACACAGTGGGATTGCTCCTGCTGCTTTCTCTAGCTGCAGATGTACTGGCTGAAGAGATCAAGGTCCCTGTAGGATCTCTCATGGTTTTCTTACCAGAGATGTTTGCTCCAGTGCCTGTTGTTTAACTGCTTTTTCTCTGAATCCATTCTGGTCTAAATGAGATGGTTTAGTTGAAAGAGATTTTAATCTTTGTTTTTTTAGGCTGCCCTTGTGTGTCACACAACTCTAGCAAATCAAAGTAGGGTTTGAGATGTGGGAAGTAATGGCTGGCTGGAAGGAGCGGGGCTCAATAACCACCTGGTCACCATTTCAACACTAGTAATGCTCAGGTCTGAGTGTTCTGCAGGTTCTGCAGTGTTCTAGATGTTCCTTAAAAGATAGATTCATAGAAACATCAAGGATGGGAAAGACCTTCAAGATCATGAAGTCCAACCATCTGCCCTACAACACCCAACCACTAACCCAGCTCCTCAAACACCCTGTCTGCCCTGCTTTTGAACCCCTCCAGGGATGTTACCTCCACCCCCAACCTGGGCAGCCTGTTCCAAGGCCTCCCCACTCTTTCTGGGAAGAAGTTTTTTCTCAGATCCAGACTAAACCTTCCCTGGCCCAACCTGACCCCATTTCCTCTGGTCCTATTGCCAGCCCCTAGGGAGAAGTTGCTGCTGGAAGAGAAGCTGCTGCTTCTGGTGCCAAAGGGTCTGTGCTGGTACAAATCATTCATACAAGGCAAAAGTAGGTGTGAAGTCCTTGTGGTTATTTTGTGCTTCTTGTGCAGATGTTGTCACCTCAAGGAAGATAAAGGCAGAAGGGTTTCTGTCTGACCAAGACCTTTTCCTGTCCAGCCAAGAAGCAAGGTGGCAGCAGCAGCTTAAACGTTTATTCCCCAGCAGATAAAGGTTGGAATTTGTTCTCTCTTCTGTGCCTGCAGAACTTCCAACCAACCATTAAAAAGTTCAGCCGTGTCACAGTAAAGGACTGTGCTCTAATCAAGAGGGATGTCTCCTCAGAGCTCTATTAGTTGCCAAGAAACTATTTTCCATAAGTGGAAATCTCAAACCACTCCTAAAACAATTGCCTGGATGGAGTGACCTGGCTGTGCTCAGGAAGGTTTCCTGGAACAAGATGCTGAGATACAGTGAGGGGTCAGATGTAAATACACGGACAAACGGGGAGTCTTATTGAATTTAAATTCTTCTTGTACAGGACCAAGTAGCAAAGATTCCTGGCTAAGGGAATAGCTATTGAGGAGTGTAACAGGGACTCTAATATTGCAATTAGTTCTCCTTGCTGTTCAAGAGGAGAGTCTCAGGCTCTATTGATCTCGTCTATAAATTCTTCAGTGCCTGTCTTTTATTGGGCATTTACAGGGCCGAGTGGACCTGTCTCACCTCATGTCATATAAATCACACTGACACCTCTCAGAACTGGTTGTCGTGATTTCAGGATCTGTTGTTCACTCTTAGCTTCCTCCCATAAAAGCTGGTGGTGCCTGCTCTCCTCCAGCGTGCTCCAGTGTACGATGTGGTCGGGTTGATGGGTGGCGTTCTCACTGAACGCCTGTCCAAGGTTTGACAATCCATGGAGACTCTGCTGAGTGTCCCATCTCGTATGAGGGTCTCATTAGCAGCCACAGCCTTAGAACTTGACATATAAAACAGTTTGAGGGAACTCTGGGGGTAAAAGTTAGGACCTGGGGTAAAAGTTAGGACCTCGGCTAAATCAATCCCAGCTTTGCAGGTAGTTGGCACTGGTTTTAAATGAAGGAGTTTTTTTTTTACTGAGGGATACAGCTGCATCTAAGAGAGCCTGCCAGTCTGTATTGGCTTCATAAACCCAGAGCTGGAACGCACAGACACAGTGAGGGTGAATATTTCTGGTCTTTTTCGAGTGTAACTGCTGTTTATATGTCCACAACCTTAAAATGTGCAAAAGCACAGGGGTCACTCAGAACCTCTTCAGTCCTGTGATTTGGAGGGAATCTGGGGTTTGAAGGGTTAATAGGTTTTCATCCTGAACGCCTCTAGCCATCCCTCAGTTGCTGCTGCTGCCATTATGATCTCCTGCCCTCGACTTTGTGGTGTCTGAGGCCCCGTTTTTTTAAAAAGCAAAAGCAGTTTGACTGCAGTCTCTGTGATTTAAAGCTCTGTTCCATGCGTAAACACAAAAAACCTTCTGGAGATTTAGATGCTGCTCCAGCCTTCTACAACAAGGAGAATTTGGGCTCATCCATCCCATAGGCTCCTGTTGTTGGTGGCCAAAGTTTTGTGAGAAGTTTTCTTCAGCTGAAGAAATGCGCTTGGCTGAGAACAGCCTCAGCCATCACAGGAGAGAGAAGGTCTACCCAAAGGGACCTGGAGGTGCTGTTTGACCAGCAGCTGAACAGGAGCCAGCAGGGTGCCCAGATGGCCAAGAAGGCAAATGATATCCTGGTCTGCATCAGAAATTAATGTGGCAAGCAGGAGAAGGGAAAAGATGGTCCCCCTGGACTGGGCACTGGTGAGGCCACAACATTCTGGGGTCAGTTTTGTGCACATCAACACAAGAAGGACATTGAGGAGCTGGAGTGGGTGCAGAGAAAGGAACAGAGCTGGGAAAGAGTCTGGAGAACAAAACTTGTGAGGAGCATCTGAGAGAGCTGGGGCTGTTCAGCGTGACGAGAGGAGACCTTCTCGCCCTCTGCAGCTACCAGAAGGGACACTCTAGAGATGTGAGAGCTAGTATCTTCTTACAAATCATTAGGGATAGGAAAGAGGAAATGGCCTTAAGTTTCATCAGAGGAGAGTTAGGCTGGACAGTAGGAAAAACATCTCCCTGGAAAGGGCCCTCAGGCCCTTGGAACAGGCTGCTCGGGGAGGGGGCTGAATCCCCATCCCTGGAGGTGTTTAAAGATTGTTTAGATGTGGTGCTCAGAGATCCGGTCTGGTGGTGACCTTGGTAGAGTTGGGTTATGGGTTGGACTTGATGCTCTCAAGGGTCTGTCCCAACCTGAATGATTCTTTGATTCTCCAAGATCAGAAATGAAGCTGCTGAGCCAAGAGCAGCATGTAGGGGAACGTAAAGCCTCAGTCCATGGTCTTTTCCGTGGACAAGGACTTTGCTTATAGTCCAGTCCACTGCTGTGACGTATTTTAAAGCCACAGAGAGAGGAGTCAGAAATGATCTAAAACTCCAGCAGTCTCAATGTGAACACAAATAACCTGCCCTGAACTACTGAAAGTTTTGCATGGGAATAAAAATTAGCTAAGGAGCATCGCTAAGTAATTTCAAGTACCATAAAGTAGCTGTTGGGAATAAAAAGTGTCGTAACTGCTAAGCGTCAGCGTAGTTTCTGCAGCAGTGAGTTATTATCATTAATTATCACTCTTATTTTATAGTTATTGCCTGTAATTTCAGACTTTAAATACTCTAAAGCATAAACAATGCTAATTTAATTACGGTGTGAGAGTCGTTGAAATTTGCATGTGGAGGGAGAAACCATTAATAAAGTTTATTCAGAGAGAAACTTGATGATTAGCATTTTCCCACATTTCCAGTGCAATGGAGTCAACCAGCCATTCTTCGCTTGGGTCCCAGTTAATTCTAACAACACCAGACAGCACAAGCTGTATTTATCATGTAGAGATTAACACGATTAAGAGAGAGCAATGTGATCTGTCTGTGCTGAGTAACCACTAAAATACCCCCCAACATCTCCCCAAAAGAAATTCCTTATAATGAGTTTATTCACTGGTTTGTGACTGGGTAAAGAGTTGGAAGGACTATTCTGAGCTTCAGGAAAATCCAGGTCTTCGTAGAATCGTAGTATCATAGAATCATTAGGGATTGGGAGGGACCTTGAAAGATCATCCAGTCCAATCCCACTGCCACAGCAGAATCACCTAGACCAAGCTGCACAGGAACATACCCAGGTATAATCACAGAGCATTAGGGATAGGAGGGGACCATGAAAGATCACCCAGTCCTATCCCCCAAACACAGCAGGATCCCCTAGATCCAGTCACTCAGGAACAGACCAGGTGGGTTTTGAATGTCTCCAGAGAAGGAAACTCCACAAGCCCCATGGGCAGCCCCTTCCAGGGCTCTGGCACCCTTACTAGCAAGATGTTCCTTCTCAGGTTGATGGGGAACCTCCTCTGTTCAAGCTCACACCTGTTGCCCCTTGTCCTGTAACTGGGGGCCCCTGAGCAGAGCCTGGCTCCATCCTCCTGACACCCGCCCTCTCCATATTTATCAACATTAATGAGGTCACCCCTCAGTCTCTTTTCTTCAAAGCTCAAGAGACTCAGCTCCCTCAGCCTTTCCTCTCCATCATCTCTGTGGCTCTGAGCTGGACACCCTCCAGCAGCTCTGTGTCCTTCTGGAACTGAGGGGCCCAGAACTGGACACAGTATTCCAGATGTGTTCTCACCAGGGCAGAGTAGACGGAAAGGAGAACCTCTCCTGATCTACTAACCATCTCCTTTCTGATCTAGCCCAGGATGCCATTTGCCTTCTTGACCACAAGGGCCCATTGCTGGCTCCTGGCCATCCTGCTGTCCTCCTGGACCTCCAGGTCCCTTTCTCCTACTGAATATAATTTGTGCATAAATGTGAAATGTGCCCCCAGGGCACAAGCAGGAGACTAGGATTGTGTTTCCTTGGATTTATTCAATTGTTTTTCCTAATTTCATACTCGTGTCCTGTCCTCTGTCAGTAACTGCTACTCTAACTCTTGTTTCATCAGTCACTAAGGTCTATTCTGAGCCATTAATTAAGATGCAGCATAGGACAGTGAACAGATCACCACAGAATTAATGTAGAAGCAAACACTGTGCATGAAGTAGTTTGCGCATTGCTCTTCCATCCTGTCTATATAAAACCCCCTATTTAGAATGTCTTTCTAATTTAACATTAATTTATTCCCACTGTCTGCATAGATTGCATCAACATTTTGATTTTCTCATCTGTTCCTATAATCTTGTGGAAGCAGCAGATTGATTGATAGGGCTGGGTATGATTGACAGTTACAACATTACCTTTTATAATCAGATCCCTTATTAATGATTCCGAGAGTTGTTGCCCAGACTGACAAAAGCATCTCCATGTTTGGAAGTTATTTTAACAATACCCTGTGCTGGCTGCCAGGTCTCCTTCTCCATCCAGATGGGGAGGTGGCTCATGCCTTCACGGGGGAGCAAGACCTGCAGCTCTGTATGGGTGGTTGTCCACGTAGCCAGCCCACAGTGAGTGCTGCTGTGTGAGCACGGTGACCAAGGTGACCTGGGCACTCTGCATGGAGACGATGCCCGTGAAGGACGTCTACTTCCAGTCGTACATCTTCAATGTGGTGACCTCAGGGGATGATGAAGGAAGTGGAGCACCTCCCTTATAATGTGAGACTGAGGGAGCTGGGTCTCTTCAGCTTGGAGGAGAGTGAGGGGTGACCTCATTAATGTCTATAAATATTTGAAGAGTGCAAGTCAGGAGGATGGAGCCAGGCTCTTCTCAATGTCGTGTGGAGTCTCCTTCACTGCAGAGGTTTAAGACAAGCCTGGATATGTTCCTGTGTGACTCAGTCTAGGTGATCCTGCTGTGGCAGGGGCATTGGACCGTACGATCTTTCGAGGTTCCTTCCAATGCCTAACGTTCTGTGATTCTGCGATTCCACAGGATACGTTAAAAGCTACATTACACATCCAGTAAGACCAGGGGCCATCTCTGTAAACTCCTGCATTCACATTCTCTATCTCTCTTGACCTTAAAATACTTCTGTTTTCTTCCTAACAACCCTGTTCCTGGAACGGAGCAGAGAAATTTGCTGTTCCTCGTTTTGGTAACTCAGCTTAAGCCATAAACTGCCTCGCACATGTCCTGAATCCTAAAACACGATGGGAAGTAGAATGTGGGCTGGTTAAACCACCGTGTTAAACACAATGGACAGGAATCACAGGGGTTCAGCAGAACTCATGGGTTTGCAAAGCTTTTTTATGGCTTTTCTTTAAAGTAGCTTTTTCTTACTTTTGTCTCTTTTCTTTCTTTTTTTTTTAACTTGGTCCTCAAAGGCTGCCACACAGCAATGTCATCGCTCACAGGACTGAGACTGGGGAAGGGACTGGAGGGAAAGGCTGATGAGGAGAGGCTGAGGGAGCTGGGGGTGTCCAGCCTGGAGAAAAGGAGACTTCTCCCTCACTGGGAGAAGAGAGGTTGTAGTCAGGCTGCTGGGACAGCTCATTTCAACTCTGTTTTTAGCTGGATAGGTTGGATTATCAATACAGATTGGATTGGATAATCCTTGAGCTCCCTTCCAAGGTGGCATTCTACTTAGCTATGAGTTTTTGTATGGCTAAAAAGAAATTAGCAGGTGACAAACAGGATTCTCTCTGAACAGCTATCAGACTAGACAGAACTCCTCACCCTGTCTTTCTTAAGTCTGGAAGAAGTCAGTCAGCCCCTTGGGTTTCCTCAGGCACTCTTCCTCCTCTGATGAAGATTCCATAATTAACATTCCAGAAAGTTTCACATAGGACTCTTCCCCTTAAGTTACAGAACCCACTGGCTGTCCAGTAGCGATCATGTCTAATAGTTCAGCTGCTTTACGTGCATTGAATGTTGAAATCTATCTTAATATATAATTAATTCCACACACACGAACCACTACGTGGTAACGTTGAGTTTAACAAACCCATCCTTACCGCTTTTCTTTCATTCTCATCTTCTTAACCTCAAGAGAATCTTGTGACATGGCACTTTTTATACTAAAAGTTGGGTCATCCCCTGAATTACCTACTTAGGAACAATATAGTGTCAGTTCTTTTTTCTCATAGGTATTTCCAGGATTATTTTCACCTCTACAACTAATTTTGTGTCAAAGCTCATGCATGCCCGTGGTACCTAATGGCTCCTCAATGGAAATGAACTTTAAAGTGGCTATTAACAGAAATTGGCTTGGTAGCTATAATCTGCAGATAAAAGACCCCTTGAGCTGCCCAGGTCTTGCACCACACTTTGTTTCTGAATGATCAGGTGCAGACATACAGGCTTTAAAGTACAAATATTAGCCTTGTTTTGCCTTCATCCTTCTCTGTAAGTTCTGGTTCCAAGATTAGGCAGCTGGTTGATTTCACTTAAAATCATAAAATCAGGTTGGAAAAGACCTGTGGGATCATCAAGTCCAACTATCAGCCCTAATCTACAAGTTCACCTCTAAAACAGATCCCCCAACATGACATCTAAGTGACTTCTAAACACATACAGGGATGGGGACTTCACCACCACCATGGGCAGCCCATCCCAGTGCCTGACCACTCTCTCTAGGAAGAATTTCTTCCTGACGTCCACTCTAAACCTCCCATGATGAAGCTTGAAGCCCTTCCCTCTGGTTCTGTTGCTAATGATCTGTGAGAAGAGACCAGCACCAACATCTCTCCAGTGTCCTTTCACATAGTTGTAAAGAGCAATGACGTCTCCACTCAGCCTCCCCTTCAGCAAACTAAACAGCCCTATCTCTCTCAATCTCTCCTTATCAGATTTATTCTCCAGGCCCTTCACCAGCTTTGCTGCCCTCCTCTGCACTCACTCCAGCACCTCGATGTCTCTCTTGTACTGAGGTGCCCAAAACTGGACCCAGTACTCAAGGTGTGGCCCCACCAGTGCTGAGTACAGAGGGACAATCATGTCAAAGGGAGTTTGAGGGGGATATTTTCAGGACACAGGCTGGCTACAGGCTGTTGGTTGGATGCTTTGATTTCTATTTGGGAACTGTGTAGGGATGTCGTTCCTCACTAGGAATGGTCAGTGTTGAGAGAAGACAATTGTGACATTGGTGAATGGTTAGTTGGGAAACGTCTGAGTGGGCTCTTCTTGTCCTTCACAGGTGTCTATTCCCAACCCTGTGTTGAGAAGAGTTTGTGTTGTGATGGCCCTTCCCTAACTTCTGCATCAAGTGAACTGGAAGCTGTGGTGCTGTCTGTATGACATTTCTACTCTTCCCTGTCTGTCCAGCTTCCCCTGGGGTCAACTTGGCTCCACCTGTGCCATCTTGACAATGAGGATGCCACTCTGTACACATTTGTGCCAACAACAAACTTCCATTGATTTTTTTTTTTGTTGGGTCCCAGTCAGATCCTCACTGTGGACCTCACCTTTGTGCAGAGCAGTTTTGTTTTAATTCTAGACATTCACTGCTGCTGAGGCTTTTATGCTCTGAGCCTTCTGCCCATGGTGGGAATCTCAGTCTGCAGAAGAACACTTATTCCTACCAAAACTTATTGAACATGTGTTTGGACATCTATTGTGAGGCTGAATTTGAAAGCAAAAGGACATTGAGATGCTGGAGCAAGTCTAGAGAAGGGGAACAAAGCTGGAGGAGGGCCTGGAGTACAGGTCTGACGGCAGGCAACCAAGGGAATTGGTTCTGGTTCTTCTGGAGAAAAGAAGGCTGAGAGGAGACCTTATAGCTCTTCACAGCTACCTGAGGGGAGGTTGGAGAGACATGGAGACTAGTCTCCACAGTCACCAGTGATAGGACAAGACTGAATGACCTAAAGTTGCCACAGGGAGGGTTAGGTTGCCAATCTCTTCCCTGACAGAGTGGTCAGAGATTGGAACAGGCTGCCCAGGGACGGGGAGCAGTCACTGTTCCTGGAGGGGTTCAAACACCGAGTAGCTCTGGTCCTGGGGGACAGGATTTAGTGGGCAGGGTAGGTTTGGGGTGATGGTTGGACTCTGTGATCTTGGAAGTCTCTTCCAACCTTAATGATTCCATGATCCATCAAACTTGCAAGCATTCAGCCAACACTGTGGAAACACCCACAACTTTTCTGAAACCCAGCTTTCTGTTCTCTGTCCTTTGCAAATGTGCCTGGCCCTTAATTCCACTTGGTCGGAGGGGACCCATGGGCAGCCTCCTTTAAGAAGTGATATCGATCTCTACTAATCACATGGGGCTGAATCATCTGCCTGGGATTGCTGACACCTATTTCTTGCAGACCTTTGAGGCTGAGGGATGGGTGCTGGTGTCACACCAGCTGACAAGATCCAGTCTCATTTTATTGCCAAAATGTTTTTTTCTATCTTCTTCCTTTTTTTTTTAAGGCAGGCAGGGTGACTGCAAAGAAAGATTAAGTAGTTTTGTTATTTATATATTTCTATAGTAAAAACTGAGCTGCCAAATTCGAGGGAGGGACAGAACTGCCTTGAAAATTAATACAGAAATTGGTTTTTCTGGGTGTCAGGACTGTCCAGCTTCCTGTCATAGTTTTTCCATTATTCATGGTTTCACATCACGTTCCGTGTTGTGTTAGTGCTTGCTAGGCTGGCAGAGTGTTCTGAGTTGGTGTTAGGTACAATCTGTCGCCACAACAGCCAGTGCTGTGATGATGGACCACTGTTTGTGTCTCAATGTTCAGTTTAAGAGTAAATCCTTGCCCACTGTTTTTACTATCATGTTATTGTGCGTGGGATCCCTTACTTATACCTCACATCCTCTGTTAATCTCATTTCCTCTCCCTTCCTTTCGACATTAGGAGAAAACACAGCCTTGCTGAGGAGGTGATGGCTGTAAGGCTGTTCCTGCTGCTCAATCTTGAATATTCCAGACTCCTCATAGAATCACAGGGTTGCAAGGGACCCACAAAGGTCATCTAGTCCAACAACCCTGCAACAAGCAGGGCCAGCACTCACCAAACCAATTTGCCCAGAGCCCCAGCCAGCCTGACCTTGAGTGGCTCCAGGGATGGGGCCTCCCACCTCCTCTCTAGGCAGCCTGTTCCAGGGATTCCCCCATTCTCAGATTCCAGAACTTGTTCCTCCCGTTCAGCCTCATTCTGCTCTTTTCCAACTTCAAACCATCACCCCTCATCCTATCATTCCCTTGCTTTGGGAAAAGCCTTCCCCAGCTGCCTTATAGGGCCTTTTCAGGGGTTGGAAAGTAACCAGAAGGTCCCTCCAAAAGCCGCCTTCTGTCCAGGCTGAAGAGCCCCAACTCCCTCAGCCTGTGCCAAGAGCAGAGGGTCTCCAGTCCTCTGAGCAACCCCTTGGCTTCCTCTGGACTCACTCCAACAACTCCTTGACCTTCCAGTGCTGATTGTTCCAGAACTGGATGCAGGACTCCAGATGAGGTCTCACCAGGACAGAGCAGAGAGACAGAATCTGTGAGGTGGGTTCAAAACCACAATTAAAGAGAAAGAAAAAGAAAACAAAGCAGTGAGGTCTCGATGAGATCTTGGATAAATTTGCCAGACAATGGATAGCTTACGGAAATGGAAAAGGGTTTATTAACTCTATAACTATGTACAGAAAAGAAGAAAAGGTTAAGCAAGTTACTTCATACACACTTTAAAGTGTGTAACAAATGCAATCACATATTCTGAGAGAAATACAGTGGGAGATCACTATCGTATTGGTCCTTGGGTCTTTTTTCACATCAGAGATCTGGAGGAAAAAGAGCTTGTCAGTCATGTAGAGACAAGTACCACCACCCTCTCTATTATTCATGCATCACCTCTGTCTGTGGTACAGCAGCACCAAGGCTGTTTGCAGACTGGTGAAGTCTTCAATTCTTCAGTGTAGTTTCTCCAGCTCAACGCTCTCAGGACAGCCTGATTCCTCAGCGCCTGAACTGCATCCCTCGGTGCAGGAGACCTGCTCTCAAACAAATACCCCAGACTCTGTCTTTCATGCCCAAAGTTTAAGTTTTCTAAAGTCCTTCTGCTTTTTCTTCAACTAAGCACTGAGGAATTGTCCCCAACACCACCCCCCAGGCTTTATCAGCGGCAGAAGTGACCAACAGTCTCTCTTCCCGCTCATCAGGGCTCTTTAAAATGGCGGCGGCCGCAGGGCCCCGGCCGCGTGCTGGACCCAAGATGGAGACCGAGCGCGCGGCGGCGTCAGCAGGGCCGCGCGCCACCCCCCGCCCTCCCCCCCCGCACGTGACCGAGAGGGTTTTCCAGAACCTTCTCCTCCCTTCTCCTCTCCTCTCCTGTCTCAGCTCCCGAAGGAAGAAAGGCGAGTTCCTACGCTCACCGCGAGGCTGAAGGTCTGCCGTGGAGGTAGGGGGTTAGTGGGGGGTTGTTGTTGTTGGTAGATCTGCACCAAAGTCTTGACTCTCCGGTTCGTGGCATCAGGTTCGGGCCGGGGCTCTCCCTTCTGCGCCGGGCCCTGCGCCGGTCCGCGGCTGTCTAGGTCCGGACCGGGGCTTTCCCTTCTGCGTCGGGCCCTGCGCTGGGCTGCGGCTATCTAGGTCCGGACCGGGGCTCTCCCTTCTGCGCCGGGCCCTGCGCTGGGCTGCGGCTATCTAGGTCCGGACCGGGGCTCTCCCGTGTGCGCCGGGCCCTGCGCCGGTCCGCGGCTATCTAGGTTCGGACCGGGGCTCTCCCGTGTGCGCCGGGCCCTGCGCTGGGCCGCGGCTATCTAGGTTCGGACCGGGGCTCTCCCGTGTGCGCCGGGCCCTGCGCCGGTCCGCGGCTGTCTAGGTTCCGACCGGGGCTCTCCCTTCTGCGCTGGTCCGCGGCTGTCTTTGCCGCGCCGGGATCGTCCCTGCTGCTCCCTGCTGGTTACAGGAGCGGAGCGAACCCGACCCGGTGAGCCCGCTCCGTCCCAGGGCAGGGAGCCGCTGGAAGCCGTCTTCCCCACCCCCCACCCCGGGAAGGCGGGTGGGGGTTAGCACGGGGCTGCGGCCCCTGTGCTGGGCTGAAAGTCCTCAGCAAAAAGAGGTAGGCCTGAGATCACTGTCCCCTCAGTTGTCCTCACCTAGCAACACACCTTAAGGGCAGGTACTTGGGACAGAGTCACCTCTGCCCCGGACAGGTCACTGGGGGGAGGGGGGGGTCTTCTCAAAGCAACAGAATGTTTTCTTTATGAGAGCACAAATCTGTGCATCTTAAAATTCTGGTAATTTTCAAACTACAACAATCCCCTCTGTTGATCATGCCCCATCGGGCTTTGCTAGTGTGACATAAATGGGATTTACTCATCAGCTGCTCACAGAGGTAGCCAGGTGAGATATCAGACTCATGCTGAGAATAAAACCTTTCAATTCATTGATATTTTACCCTGGGTAGGGTGGGTGTGATGCTGGGGGATTTTCACTCTTACTAGCTCACGTAAAACAGTGCAAAAGGATGCTTGGATGTAAGAACAGATGTTTTGGGATGGAACTCTTTAATAGGAATTTTGCTTATCCTTGGAGCTTTCTTTTTGTGTGTTATTGGAGTGATTGCACTCCGGTTTTAGGATGTTTACTTCTTATCGTAGTTAATAGGGCGTGTAACGTCTGAGAAGCATTTTAAGAAGAAACAAAAGCTAGTAAATGCAATGTAGAGGTGTCTGTGCCTTGGGGGTACTCCAGGGTCAAATCCACTCTGGGATTTGCTTATCTGTTTGTAACTTCTCTTGAGGAAGCAAAAATATTTCAGAAAGGAGAGGCTTGAAATGAAAATTGCTTGTGAGCACCACATGGGGCTGTGAGAGAGGTCTGTGTGCACATGGGATGTAGAATATGGCATGTAGGTCCATATGGGATGCAGGACCATATTGGTGCCCCACAGAGCCTGACAGGAGAGACTAGAGATAGGAGGAGAGAGAATGGGCTGCTCAGGGAGGTTGTGGAGTCTCCTTCTCTGGAGATGTTTAAAACGTTCCTGGACACAGAATCAAGGAATCATTAGGGATTGGAAGGGACCTCAAAATATCGTCTAGTCCAATCCCCCATATTCCTGTATGACTGGATCTAGGTGATCTTGCTGTGGCAGAGGGATGGATATAAATGATCTTTTGAGGTCCCTTCCTACCCCTAATGTACTGTGGATCTGTGCCTTGGTTGAGGAAGGCAGCCCACTGCATCTCAAATCCTTTGCTCATTTGCCCAAGGTTAGCTACACAGGCTAAAACACACTGAGGGAACTCAACTCCCACCTTCATTTCACATCACTCAGAAGGCTTTTCAGAATTTTTAGTGTCTAATACCGTGAAAACCCAACGGAGTGTTTTGAATCGCTGGGCTGAATGCAGAGCAGTGGGGTACTTAGGCATCACTCAGAGGTTACTAACACTCAGCACGAACGTGGCAGAGCAATCTGGTTTGTTCCTCTCTCATCAATCATCTTCCCCAGGTCCTTCACACCCACCACAATGTCAGTGCAAGCATTAGGATGGAAATGTGCCTATGCAATTTCCCAAGACCCTGATTATCAAATTCATTAAAGCTGTCCAGCCGTTGTGTAAATGATCCTCTCTGATCTGCAGATTCTCTTAGATTGGTTCATTTTACCACGTGAAAATGTTGCAAAAACCTGCCTTTGTCCACGGAACGGTGCCTGGGTTGATGTTCCCCACTTTGGGTGATATTTTTTGTTGTTTCTCCACGTTTTATCCTTCCCAAAAGATAGGAAAAGTCAGTGGCAGAGCCAGTACAGAGCACTGGCAGTAAAGCAGAAAGGACCCAGTTTGGAGAGACAAGAATGTTCATAGGAGAATTTACTGTTGTTTCAGATTTGCAACAATCACAATAAATTTCAGAGTTAGGAGCAGTCCATTAGTTATTTCTATCTTGTGATATGTCTCTCTCTCTCAGACTAATTGTGTGACGATATGTGTCTGTGTTTCTGTGTCCAGGACAAGCACAGTCACAATCCCACAGCCCTGCCAGGCTCTGCTGTGTGTCTGTTATTAAGGTTGGAAATGACATCTAGGATCATCAAGTCCGACCTTCCATCCAACCCCTCCATGAGCACCAGACCATGTCCCACAGTGCCTTTTGAACACCTCCAGGGATGGGGACTCCACCACCTCCCTGGGCAGCCTGTTCCAAGGTTTAACTGCTCTTTTACTACAAATGTTTTTCCTAATTTCCAGTCTGAACTTCCCCTGGGGCAGGTGGTGGCTGTTTCCTCTGGTCCTGTCAGCAATTACTGGGGAGAAGAGGCCAACATAGGTCCCCTACAACCTCCTTTCAGGGAACTGTAAAGAGCAGTCTCCTTTCAGGCTCCTCTTCTTCAGGCTTAACAATCCCAGCTCCCTTAGCCTCTCCTGATGTCCTCCAAGCCTTTCCCCAGCTCTTTTATGAGGAAGAATCTTTTTCCAAAGAGTAGCTCAAACATTTGGTCAATTATCTTCCACATTTTATAAAATACTGCTGATTGGCAATCTTAATCCAAAGTTGATTAAGAAGTGCTTGTTGATTTTTATTATTTATTCTATAAAAGAGCATTTTCATTATGTAAAACCTCTCCCCTATAAAACGTTAGGATTGTTTTTTCAGAGCCTTATTCATTTTATGAAAAAATCTTTTTAGTTTTTTCTTTGATTTCCTTTAAATCAAACAATCCTGGAGTGGTTGGCAAGGACAACTGGAGATCATCTAGTCCATCCCCACTGCTAGAGCAGGTTCTCCTAGAGCAAATCCTACAGACACGCAGACCGTGACACCTGCACGTATAGGAATCTCATACAGACTTCCTTCCCAGCCACCAATTCCCGTGATCAATAAAGACAATAAAAATAAGAAATAGGGAGAGTTAACATCCCCCATTGCCTTTTGTTTTTGTCCCAATTGCAACAAGCCTGGACACTTAGAACAGAAAAAACTGACTCTTCCGTTTTAGGAGCAAGTTTAGGGCTGGGTAGCAAATCATTGCAGGTACCCAAAACTCAAGTGCTAGAGCCCAGGGAGTGGGGCACTGGGGACCACAGCTCGGGATACTGGTGTCTCCTCAAGCAGCAGTAATTCTTCCCTGGGTTTCCACTCTTCTTTAAGGGAAATAATAGAGTAGTTCAAGTTAGAGAAGACCTTCAAGCTCAGCCAGTTCAGCCCTGACTGTCCCAAATGTCCCAATCTAGCCCCAAACCCTGTCCCTGAGCTCCAGATCTCCCCAGCTGTGAAACAGGGCCACAGATGGTGATTCACCCCCCCTCCCTGGACAGCCTGTTCCAAGGCCTGAGGGCCCTTTCCAGGGAGCAGTTTTGCCTCAGGGTCAACCTCAACTTCAGTGCTGATTTCTTTCAAAGAGATGAAAACACTTACTCAAAGCTACTCCTTCTTGTATCCCTGTTGTACTACTGCTGTTACTTGTAGTTCTGCAGATATTCTCTGTGCTCAGAGCTCTACTAACTCAAAGTGAAGCGTGGGCACACAAGAGTACCCTGAAAAGTACCATCCCAAACAATGGCTGATGTTCAAATGCAGCCAATGTAGAGAATAACTTAAAATCATCAACGTTGGAAGGGACCTTCAGGATCCTCTAGTCCAAAAAAAAAATCACAATGACTGTGGAGAGCTGGGCAGAGAGAAATTTAATTACCTATTACAAGAATAAGTGTAGAATCTTGCTTCTGGGCAAGAACAACCCCAGGTACCAGGTTAGGGTGGGAACTGACCTGTTGGAGAGCAGTGTAGGAGAGAGGAACTTGGGGGGTTCTGGTGGACAGCAGAATGAATATGAGCCAGCAGCATCCTGGGGTGGATCAGAAGGGGAGTGGATAGCAGATCGAGAGAGGTTCTTCTCCCCCTCTACTCTGCCCTGGTGAGACCACATCTGAAATACTGTGTCCAGTTTGGGGCCCCTCAATTCAAGAGGGATGTGGAGCTGCTGAAGGGAGTCCAGCATAGAGCAACGAGGATGATGAAGGAAATAGAACACCTCCCTGATGAGGAAAGGCTGAGGGAGCTGGGTCTCTTGAGATTGGAGAAGAGAAGACTGAGGGGTGACCTCATTAATGTCTATAAATATGTGAAGGGTGGGTGTCAGGAGAATGGAAGCAGGCTCTTCTCAATGTCATCTGGTGATAGGACAAGGGGCAATGCATGTAAAGTGGAACATAGAAGGTTCCATATAAATATGAGAAGGAACTTCTTCCCAGTGAGGATAATGGATCATTGGAAAAGGCTACCCAGTGGGGTTGTGGAGTCTCCTTCTCTGGAGGTGTTTAAAACCCATCTGGACATGTTCCTGTGTGACTTGGTCTAGGTGATCCTGCTGTGGCAGGGGGATTAGACTAGATGGTCTTTCGAGATCCCTTCCAATCCCTAATGTTTCTATGATTCTATAGCTACATCTTCTCTGGATTTTAGAGTTTATTTCTATTTTATAGGGAACTGAGTAGGAAATAGACAATATAGTTCGCTTAGTTAACTCTAAAGAAACTTCTAGAATTGGAATCAAATAAATTCCATGTTCACTCACTCCACTGGAGAGTTGCCCAGGCTCCTGTATGGCCTCAGGGTTTCCTGAGGGCGTTCACCGCACCACAACTGTCACTCTGACACTGGATTCGCAGCTTTCAGATTTATTTTACACCTTTCTGCTACATAAAATTCAAACTGTGTGACTGCTTCACATCCAAGTCCTGATGGAAGAGTCAGCATTTGGTCAGGGGATGCTCTTTGTGTCCTGTGTTGAACTCCTTGTTCTCAGCTATAGGCAGTAGGAAGGAACAAAGGGAAGTGGTTCTGTTGGATGATGCAGGCAGCTCCCTCCTCTCCTTGGGCTTTGGGTTGGCATTATGGCTTTGGTGCTGCCTCCTTGCCCCTAGACTGGAGTGTTGCCACAGGTAATGTGAAGAGAAACACCCCTGGTCTCACAGACAGGGGACAGGGTCACATCAGAAAACCCAGTAGGTATTAAACTGTCTCTCCTAAGCCTCATTGTTTTAGACCTATCTAAAATGAAGAGCAGGTTTCTCGGGGTGTGTGTGAAGATGAAGACATCATCTTCATTTTATTATTAAAATATTATAGTCCTCATCTTTACCCTGTGTTTGTTGGACAAGCAGGAAGGATTCCCTAGGCTCTGCCTTCATTTTGCTTCTGTTCTGGCCATCCAATGGAGGATTTAGGTTCAAAAGGGTTTTGCTTTGAGATGTTTGAGACCAGTTTCCCAATGCAACATCCGGTGTGAAGCCCTGAACCAGGTGCAGAGCCTGAATGGAGCAGAGATTTCTGCTCTCTCACTTTCAGAGCTGTGTGAGACGCTGTTTGAAGTCTCAATGAGCTTTTACTGAGAGACTCCATAAACCAGAGCGAATCTACCCAAATATTAGTTTAACTGCCTTGTTTACAGTCCCCCCATAAAAGAAAAGAGAAAAAGAAAAGAAAAGTCTATAAAAAGACCTCCTGAAGCAACATTTAGGATAATGAAGGGAAGTGTTGTTTAAGCGGATGCTGTAAATTTAACGTGGGGAACGTTATTGCCACCCAGGATTTTATCGATTCTATCTGCTCGAGTTACTTAGCTAGAAATTTATTGGGTCTTTTTCCACCCTTGTTTAACCATGATTTTGGAAGCCAGTTATTAATGAGCTATTATCTGAGAAGAGGAAAGTGATTTAAATATAAAGAAGCATCAAAGCCAAACACAAATCATTATAACATCGGGGTTTGGTTTTTTTTATCTTCTCTTTTAATATTTGAATGATTAAAAGGGTTGAGAGAAAGTGGCTTTCGGGGCAAACCTGGGTGAATTTTCAGTGATGCTTCAGATCTTTTTGACTTTGAGTTTTAATTTTTAAGTTGCTAGAAAGCAACACACAAAAACCTCTGAAAAGATCCAGGCAGTGCTTGTGCTCCTGGCACTGTTTGCGAGCGCTCGGCTGCTTGGCAGAGGTTCAGAAAGGAAGGAGAAAGAACCCAGAGCTGCTCTGAAATTGAGGAACCTACCAAAAGCCATCCAAACCCTCCTCAGCTTCCTGCATGGCTCTGTTCTGCTCTTTAGGAAGGTCCTAACAAAGGTTTGACCTTAAGCTGAGCCTGTTGGCACTGATTTAGGTCAGCTGACTGGGTTTTGTGGTGCGGAGCAGTAAGAAGCCAGTGGGAGAAAGCAGTCCTTGGGGCTGGGCTGCCCAACACAAGGGGTAGTGGGGGCAAACCCCAAGAAATCAGTTCTGTTGGACCCATTTGTGTAATCGGAACATAGGATCTCACAGTTCCTTTAGCCTTTCATCTACTGCTGCCATCTGTGCCAGGCATCCTGTTGATGGTGCGTCCACTTCTAAAAACCCCTCATTCCTATAATATTTTTTAATGATTTTTAAATGGTAGTTAATAGAAAAATCAAAATGGTTCTCCAGACGTGGGATTTGGATGCTGTAATTTGGCCTTGACTCAGGAATAAGAAATGAAAGTGTATTTTTCCAGTTTAAAACAGAGGAATAAAGCATCAGACAGTCTGCCTTATTCCATATTCACTGGGATAACGATCATCTCAGGGGCTCTGTCAACAGTTATGACTATCAGAAGCATTTGTCTCACCTGGCAATTGTCCTGTTGGGTATCTACTAGGATGACAGCCTGAATTTTGGACTAACTCCTGGTTTATGTGCTTTAATGTGGTAAAAGAAGCCTATTTACCTTACAAAGGGTCGCTGTTCGGTTCTTCAGAGCTTCAAAGAATCGAGATGGGCTGGATGAGCTCAGAGGGCTTTTCCAGCCTCAGTCATTCTGCGATTCACTTTTGCTGGCATGTGTGAAAAGAAAGAGATAAAAGCCCTCACTGAATGTTTAAGAGCTGAACTTCAGACAGGTTTGTTCATGATGTAATGCAGCGACCTCTCTCTTCTCACAGAAATAGGTGTGTTCTGATGCGAAGGATGGATTGTTGGACCAGACAGCAGCAACCCCTCCAGCTCCTCATTCTCAAGAGTAAGTTTGCTCCTCTTTATTTCCTGTGCTTGGTGTGAGACACTCCCTTGTGTACTCGTTCTGATCCTAGGAAAAATGAATGTAATTGATGAATAAAGTCCTGGTTTGCTGCCACTGCTTTTCCATCTTCCAGTTCAAAGCTTTCAGCTTGTAACAGATGTGTAGTCAAAGGACTGAATTCATCCGCATTCAGCAGTTCCCTTCCAGCCTGATAGCTGTCACTTACCTTGCCAACCGCATAAATGTAGTTAAAACTCGGTGTTTAGACCCTTTTTGCCCTTGTAAAAAGCAGCAGGTGGTGCATGTGCATGTGATACCCATTGCAGCAGGACAGACAGACCTGGAATTAAGATACTTGCTTTGCATAGAGTCAGGGCAACATTTTGACATGGAAGTAAAATGGTAGAAATGGACCTGCACTCAGGAGGAGTCTCCCAATGGTTGTTTGAGTTGTTTCTCTCTCTCCTTATTCCTCTATTTCCTCCTCTGGCTCATGGATCAGCAGCTTGAGACAACTGCAGTTTGTGTTTCTGAGTCTTGGGGGCTTTTTGGTGGCTTTCAGAGGCACCAGTAACTCTTAATGAGTTGGAGCAAAAGCATTAGCTCTTCTGTGGCATGGTGTGAGCCTGGAGTGATGTGCTGTCTGAATTCAGAGCTAACCTCTTGTGGCTGCTTCTCATGGCCATCAGAAGTCTCTCTATGAAAGACATCTGCCTTGGGGACAGGCTAAGGGAGTTTGGACTGTTCAGCCTGGAAAAGGGAAGGCTCTGAGGGGACCTTAGAACAGCTTTCAGTACCTACAGGGGCTCCAGGAAAGCTGGAGAAGGACTTTTTCCAAGGGACTCTGATGCTCAAACAAGGGGGCTAGGTTCAAGCTCCAAGAGGGGAGATTGAGATGAGATCTGAGGCACAAACCCCTCCCTGTGAGGGTACTGAGGCCCTGGAACATGTTGCCCAGGGATGTTGTAACTGCTCCGTCCCTGGAAGCATCCAAGGGCAGGTTGGATGGGGCTGTGGACACCCCAGTCTGGTGAGAGGCATCACGGCCCATGGCAGAGTATTGTGGCTGGGTGAGCTCTGAGCTCTCTTCCCATAAACTAGCCTGGGATATCCATGAAACATTTGGCTTGAAAAGGCCTTGTTGTCTACATTTTTTTTGTATGTAGCCTTGGTGTTTGTTATTACCTGTGCTGCACTCTACCTGCTGTGGTTGTGTAACGTCCTCCCAATTTACCTCCTGATTTTTCCTTTCTTTTTAACAAAAGCTGTTGACCACAGAGTCACTTCAGAGTACTGATGTAGGAGATGGCTGTGCTGCATCCTACAAACACAGGCTTTAGTTGGCTGAGCACTAGGTTCTCCAGGCAGAGGAGAAAGGACATGCTAATCTTGCAGGATGTTTATTTCTCTCTGTAGGCTCTTCTAGAATTTTCACATCACTGTCCCACTTTCAATTGAAATGTCATCTTTTACAAGGGTTCTGTATAATGTCTTGATTCCTTGCTGCCTTATTGGTGTCTTGATTTTTTAGGGTTTATTTACCCATCCTGGGCAAAGAGTCTCGTTTTCAGTGCCTGGCTGGGATTTGCAAGGCTTTATAGGACAGCATTTTATTCCTGGTTTTCTGTACCTTATCTTGTAGTAGAGATGATCTTTCCTAGATATTGAATATGGAGAGAAACTAGGGAACATTACTCATTTAGATTACTCTGAATGTTGAGATTCTATTTGTATTCTCTACCTGAAAGTTTTCAGATCCCTTTTAGCACTGTGAGAAACAGAGAATGCTTTTTTACCACCTGCCACCTCCACTATTCATAGAACCATTCAGGTTGGAAAACATTTGTGGGATAATCAAGTCCAACCATCAACCCTACTCTACAAGTCCACACCTAAACCAGATCCCCAAACATTACATCTAAGTGACTTCTAAACATATCCAGTGTCCTTTCAGACAGCTGTAGAGAGTGATGAGGTCTCCCCTCAGCCTCCTCTTCCTCAAACTAAACAGCCCCAACTCTTTCTTTTTTCCTGGAGGGCACCAGCTTCATTGCCCTCCTCTGCACTCATTCCAACACCTCGATGTCTCCCTTGTACTGAGGTGCCCAACACTGGACCCAGTACTCAAGGTGTGACCTCACCAGTGCTGAGTCCAGGGGGACAATCACCTCCCTACTCCTGCTGGACGCACATTTTCTAATTCAGGCCAGGATGCCATTTGCCTTCTTGGCCACCTGGGCATTCGTGTGACAGAAGCGCCTGTGATACCCTGCCTTGGTTGTGTCCTTCCCAGTGACTGATTATTCAACTCTTTCATTGTTCCTCACCTGGGTAAAATGTGTTTGAGTAGGTGGATGGGTTTTATAGGCCCATGAACTGGAGATCTGCTCTAATTACAAAGGAGAATCAAGCCAAGACTCCACTTAAGAGAGCACTCTTTGTTCAGTGGCATATAATGGAAAAATAATGAATGTAATGGCTTCCTTCCTATTATCCACTCCAGCAACAGCCATACTGGGTGACCTTTGCCTTTTGGAGTCGTTTACTTGGCTCGTATTAGAAACGAGCTTGAAACATGAAGAGGGGAAAAACCTTCCTAGAAGTGAGAGGTCAAATCTCAAGAGGTTTTTATTTCAGAGACTAACTAGTACTTGTCTTTGCCCCGAGAGTAGCCTGGAAATACAAGCAGAGTTGAACTCCAGTCAACAAAGCTCAAGCAGAGGGTTGCTAATGGAAGCCAAAAGCAACTTCTTCCAAGCCCTCTGAACAATAACCACATAGCAGAAGCTTTTGATCCAATTATGATTCGGGTGACTGTGAGGTTTCAATAACCCCATTGTTTGCTTTACAGCAAATAATTCCAAGCAATTTCCTTTCCTTTCAGCAATTCTGACAGTTATTAATTTGAAGTGGTGTTGTTCGTGACGTCTCTGTACTGAAAAAGGAATAATCCCTAAATTTTACTGGTGGTTGCAGAATCATTAAATTTTAACTAAAATGTGGTGCTTAAAAGCTGCTGCCTCAGCCAGATCTCCTGGATGCTGATTGCACCACCAACAGAATGCAGGATGCCACCCAGTAGCCTTGAGTTGACCATGGAGCAGTCTTTTGAATGCTCCTGATTATTTAGGGAGATTATTATGCAGAGGAGGGCAATGAAGCTGGTGAAGGGCCCGGAGAATCAATCTGATAGGAGAGGTTGAAAGAGTTGGAGCTGTTCAGTTTGAGGAAGAGGAGGCTAAGGAGAGACCTCATCACTCTACAATTATCTGAAAGGACCCTGCAGAGATGTTGGGGCTGGTCTCTTCTCACAGGTCATTAGCAACAGAACCAGAGGCGAGGGCTTCAAGCTTCAACAGGGGAGGATTAGACTGGACATCAGGAAGAAATTCTTCCTGGAGAGAGTGGTCAGGCGCTGGACTGGGCTGCCCAGTGTGGTGGTTGAGTCCCCATCCCTGGATGTGTTTAGAAGTCGCTTAGATGTTGTGTTGGGGGATCTGTTTTAGAGGTGAACTTGTAGAGTGGGATTGATGGTTGGACTCTACGATCCCACGGGTCTTTTCAAACGTGAACGATTCAATGATTCTATGAGTTGTTAGGGTTAAAGAGGCAAGCTGTAGAAGAGAAGGGATGAATTTCATGGTGGGATATGAGTTCAGTTTTGTGGCCTCTTTGGTTTTTTAAAAAGCTCTGATCTTAGGATTCTACCTCCAACAGAATGTAGTGGCTTTTGTTCTTTTTATTGGAAGTTTGCTTTATGTTTAATGAACTAAGTTACAGAAAAAAACAGGATTGAAAAGAGAACAAATCAGCAATTTTTATGCCATCATTGGAGTTGGTCAGGGATTGTTCAGGGGCAAATGCCAGTATCGCCACATGAAACGATGGGCTTAGAAAAACTTAATTGATCATGAAACACTCATCCAAAATTAAAGTTGTCTGGATGTTCAGTTAGAATGAAATTCATCTCAGGTAGTGTGAGCTGGGTAGGCAAGTTTAAAGGACTATTCTTTGAGTGTTCTTATGGCTTCTTTTACACCAAGGTATAAAAGGGATTTATCTGACCTGTATGGGATGAATCAGCCTGGGAAGTGCCTATTTCTCTCTTTTCTCTCCTTTTTTTCTTCACCAATTCTATAGCGCAATGAATAAGAAACCTGGATAAAATTCCTCCTTCTTTCGTGAAGCTAAGCTCGGGGGAAAATGGAGATTTTTGTATTTTTAACCCTGATTTAGGAGAGGAAATACTTCATTTGTGGACTGTTTTGTAGGGTGATAAAACAGCCCGTGGTTTGTTTCTATCCGGTGCTCAGTACACTTAATTCCACAAGTGCTGCAGATTTATACAGACTGCATTACTTAGGGCTAAGCTTTGTGCGGTTATGTCATCATCATCACTTCACTGGTGGGGAATTGAGGAGAAGACCTGAAGCAACTTGTTCTAGACTGCACAGGTTCAAAGCTAAAATTAGATCTTCCCTGAACATTGTTTAGGGGACTGTTGAAACCATCTCTTGTTGATCCTTAATCAAGCAAAGGCACAGACCACCTAGTCATAGAATCACAGAATTATTCTGGCTGGAAGAGACTCTCAGGATCATGGAGTCCAACCTTTTCCTAGCCCCATAATCACCACTAAACCCTGTCCCCTAACACAACACCTACCCTTCTTTTAAACACCTCCAGGGATGAGGAACTCAACTCTCCCTGGGCAGGCTGTTCCAGTGCTTGACAACCCTTTCAGGAAAGAAATACCTCCTGACGTCCAGCCTGAACCTCCTCTGGTGCAGCTTAAGGTCATTTCCACTCATAAATGTGAGGGAGAAGTTTCTGAATGCCAGGGAGTCAGGATTAACCTTCCTTTGAGGAGAAGAGAATAGGACACACAAAGGGCAGTGGATTCCTAGATAGTCCATGATGAACTGGAGCGTTACGGTGATAGAGTAGATTGTTGACAGCTTCCCAAGCAAACTTCATGTTTGCTCAGATTCATGCTCCCTGTTAATCCAGATTTAATTCCAAGTCATGCTTCGTCCCTTTATTTGGGTATGCATGTAATTTCCTCTACTAATGAGATACCTAATTCTGTGTAAAATTGCCTACGTTAAAGCTGCTTGGAAAATTCATCTGCTTTTTACGTCTCCGTCTCCCCCAGTGAAACAGCCTGTGGACCTGTCTCAGGAATATAGTGTCACGATAATTTTCCTAGCTCAAGCAAAATAAAACGCTCCTCTGTAGGGTCTGGCAGATGAAATGAGCTTAATATGGTCCCAACAGACTAGAAATTCTCTTGTCTTAAGGTTTCTTAACCCCACATGATTGTTATTTACATCTGTATTGCTCTGTGTATTTATTAGGCATATTAGTGACAAAGCAATGCCAGCTGCAGGGATGCTCCCTCTTGGGACAGTCTTACTACTCTAGTCTGAACACCCCTGTCCTCTGCTCACTCCTCCTGTAGGTTCTCTGGAGCTCCCTCCCACTTTCTGTGCATGACTGCCCAACCGTGTCTCCTGCCTGAGGCTCCACTCATTCATTACAGTCCCTACATAAAACTGAATGCAGAGAGTAGAGAGCTCGATGGGGCTGAAGGTGTCCAGTGCTCCCGGCAATTATCTCGGTTTTAGAACTAGGAACCTGATGGACAAGGACATTGAGGGGCTGGAGCGGGTCAACAGAGCTGATGAAGGGCCTGGAGGACATGTCTGATGGGAGAGACTGAGGGAACTGGGTCTAGTTAATCTGGAGAAAAGGCGGCTGAGGGGAGACTTTATTGCTGTCTGTAACTACGTGACAGGAAGTTGGAGAGAGATGGTGACCAGTCTCTTCTCCCAAGTCATCAGCAATAGGACAAGAGTAAACAGCCTCCAGTTGTGCCAGGGGAGACTTAGGTTGGACATCAGGAGAAATCTCTTCTCTGACAGAGCGGTCAGGGGTTGGAACGGGCTGCCCAGTGAGGGAGGAAGTCGCCATTCCTGGAGGGGTTCAAACACTGAGTAGCTGTGGCCCTGGGGGACAGGGTTTAGTGGGCAGGGTGGGGTTGGGCTGATGGTTGGACTGGATGGTCTGTCTCTTCCAACCTTAATGATTCTGTGATTTCCCATGGCCCCTGGGAGGCTGGTGTGAAGCCATTCATGTTCTCAGCAGAGCCCCTGTGGAGAGCAGCCCACAGTCTGCAGCTGAAGCAGAGAGAACATCGGTTCTCTGACACATAAAGGTTTGTCCTGAGATGTAAATATTAGAAGAAATAAAGCACAAAACTGACTCCTCTGTTGCCTCCTCACAATTCAGCACTTTTCACCAGCTCTCACACTGCAGCCAGTAGCGTCTGCCCCAGGGATGGATCTGGGTAATGATACCTGCAAGTGTTGGTTTAGTTTACATCCGCTGAAGGGCTCAGCACACATTTTTGGCTCTGCTTCTCGAACTGATAAATTTTTGCTTTCTTTACGTAGGTAGTGTTTGTGTGTGAGGGATCATCTGCAGAAGGAATCATTTCCATGCAGAGGTGAACTTCTCTGTGGCTCTAATGCAACAATCCTGAGCACTGCCCTTCTGCTTGGAAGCTTTGGCAACAGCTTCTCTGCCATGCACATGGGTCTTTCTTGGGAAGAATCCGCTGTGGCAGATAAACTGTTACTCAAATGACCATTTATTTGTTCCAGAGGGCTGCGCACCAGATCTCAAAGTCAAAAATAAAGCACATGAAATGCCTGACTCTATTCACTGCTGCTTTAGGTGACTTAAATCATTGCTTGTGCAGAAAATTATAGTGATTATAGCAAAAGCTATGGGTTTGGGGCTTTTTTAGTTAGGGAAAGGCATTACAATTGTTTTAGATACCTTCTATACTGGTATTTTCATAGTAGGACTCCCAGAGTGCCATTCAGATCTGGAGGAGCTTTCATCTATACAACCAACACGGTTATAAAACCAGCATTTGCAATTCTATTTGAAGGACTGTTTGGTTAGGAATGTTGAAAAAATTACCTGCTGTCGTGTTCTCCAAGCTGGATCATTAATGCCTCTGCTTGCAGTAATAGCACGTCCACCCAGCTGAGCTCAGTCTCACACTTGGTGCCGATTCAGAAGTTGAGGTTAATCTGTTTTTTCAACACCAGAGAAAGAGGTTGTTCACGTGGTTTCTTCTCCAACACGATGTCAGGGTGTGTGAACGAGTCAAGTTTTTAAATGCTTGGAGCAATATTCATCACTTCTCTTGGGTATCACCTTCTTTAGCTGTGACTCTACCTCTTTCAAATCCAGCTTTTTTAAGCCTTGTTGTCTGTCCTCTAAGTCTAATGGTAGACTGTGGTAAATGAGCTTAACTCCTCACATTCAGGATTTCAGTAGGACGGTCCCTGTTCTTTCTGTATGACCAGTGTTTTGAGGTCAGTTCTCTTTGTTTCTTTCTTATTTTTAGCGTTGATTTTTGTGGGATTATTTGCATGAGAAAAATGTCCTGAGATCTTCCTGACACCTAGAACGTGATGTTTCTGTGGGGAACCACTTAACCACATCCTCATTTTACCATAGAATAACAGGGTTGGAAGGGACCTCCAAAGGACATCCAGTCCAACCCTGCTACAAAAAGCAGGACCAGCACTCACCAGACCAGCATGACCTTGAATGGCTCCAGTGATGGGGGTCCTCTACCACCTCTCTGGGCAGCCAGCTCCAGGGATCCCCCACCCTCAGATTCCAGACCTTGTTCCTCCTGTCCAGCCTCACTCTGCCCTTTTCCAGCTTCAAACCATGACCCCCTTGTCTTATCGTTCCCTGCTTCCCCAGCTGCCTTACAGACCCCTTTCAGGGGTTGGAAGGTTGCTAAAAGGTCGCCCCAGACCCTTCTCCTCTCTACACTGAACAGTCCCAACTCCCTGAACCTGTCCCCAGAGCACAAGGGCTCCAGCCCTCTGAACAATTTATTTCTCCTTTAAGTAACACATCCCAACATCTGTAGCCTCTTAAAATCTCACACCCTGTATTATTTTATAGGTTAACACTTTGCTCTGTGTCTGTATATTTAAAGCCAGACGATAAAACAGGTTCCATCACCTCAGAAGCAACACTAGATCTTGCTGGAGACAAATTTACAGCCATTACAGTTTTGTGCTTGTGTCAGCTAACCTTGGTCAACAGAATTCTACTCGTTGTTGGGATGAATCCTATAAATCTTCTCTTTTCCACTTTCTCTCTCTCCTGGTTTTGAAACCTTGTCTTAGACCTTGCTGCCTCCTTTATTCATGGCGGCAAAGAGTATCCTGTGGGTTGAAATTCCTTCAAGGACCAAGGTGTAATATTTCACCATCTTTTAAATCCTTTTTTTCCTTTATTTACTGTTTTCTCTCTCACCTTGATGCAAACCTAAGTGTAGATACCTTTGCGGTGGCTTCTGATATCTCTGCTTATGATACTTGTTTATAGTCCGTGGTTTTGAGAAACTGAAAATAATCTTGCAGTGCCTTCCATCCCAATGGGCTGTTTGATCAGTAAAGGTCCTGGATTCATTTGATTTTCTACCCTAATCCTGCTGCTCAGCATCTCTGAGCGATAGTTTTGTCTTTCTGTCATTCTTGCAGTCGCTACTTCAACAGAAGCTGAGAGAAATTCCGTGCAGGGGCCTCTTTTGCTTTCTTTTCCCTGCGTCTTTAAGCTTTGGAATCCTTTAAGGTTTGTGGAGAATCACAGTGTTTTAGAAAGATCTGTCATAAATTAAAGTATCTCACTCCGGAGCTAAGTGAAAACTTCCTGCTAAAGCTCTGTGTGAAATGGTTTCATAGCAGAAAACGAGGGGAAAATGATCAGAAACACTGCAGTTTGTTAAAATATTTTGCTATGAGTTCCATACTTTCGCTTCTTCCTTTCAATAATAAATCGTGGATTGAGAAGATAAGTCACAATCGTTGATTTGATCGAGGGAATAGTTCGTTGTTCAGGGCAAAGTAGTTGTTAACTTTCGTTTCAGAAACAGTTCAAAGTTTCCCTCTGTGGTGGACCTGTAATGTAGTAGGTTTGACTTGAGAAGTGGTGTGGCAGTTGAATACCCCTAACTTGAGGCTGGCAAAGCCCTCTGAGCTCATCCAGACCAGCCCAGCACCTAACATCACCTCAGTGGCCACATCAGGGTACTAAGGGCCACAGCCAAGCTGTCCTTCAACACCTCCAGGGATGGGGACTCCACCACTGCCCTGGGCAGTCCACTCCAGGCTCTGATCACCCTTTCCCTGAGGAAGGGTTTCCTAACATCCAACCTAACCCTCACCTCGTAGCTTCAGGCCCTGCCCTATTGTCCTGGTGCTGTTTGTCTGGGAGAAAAGCCTGATCCCCACCTGACTACAGCCTCCCTTCAGGGAGCTGGAGAGAAGGAGATGGTCCATCCTGAGTCTCTTCTTCACCAGGCTAAACACTCTCAGCTCCCTCAGAATCTTCTCAGCAGACTTTCCATCCAGTCCCTTCCCCAGCCTCATTGCTCCTCTGGACCAACTCCAGCCCCTCAATCTCTTTCTTGAAGTGAAGGGCCCAGCACTGCCCCCAGTACTCAAGGGGAGTAGACAGACTACACCAGGCAGGTTTTTTTATTTGGGATTCATGCTAAATGCTAACTGTAAAATAGCTCTGTGTGTGTAAAACGCAATGGAAATGTTGAAGAACAGTATTTCCCACATGAGCACAAAACCAAGGCAAAATTAAGGTTATCATTAGACTTTTCAGTAATCAGCATCATCAAGCAAGGAAGCATCACCGTCAGTGCTGAAGTCACTGTCGGTGCTGGTTGCTCTGTGTCTCATGATGGCAGATCCCCTTACTGTACAAATTTTGTTGGCAAATTAAGAGGAAAACAAACTTTTTCAGCCTTTTTTTTGCCTCCCAAGTTTCTGAGTTAACTGGAATAAGATACAAGAACAAAAGATATTATCTCTGCACCTGCAGAAGCAAGAGAAGGAGTTTAAATTCCTCAACAAGAACTCTGGTATCATGGTTAGCAGAGGTGGAAAAATCATGATGGCTGCACGAAGTGCACATTGCTTGGAAGTCTCCCCTTAGCCTCCTCTTCCTCAAAATCGCTGTAATGTTCTTTGGAAAAGTCCCACCCTGTTCTAAGCAGCATCACTCGCATAGACATTTACCAGAGAAAAGGTAAATAAACTGAATTATTTTAGCTCAATAGGTTGGACTAGATGATCCTTGAGGTCCCTTCCAACCTGATATTCTATGAATCTGTGAACAACAGGTGACGTTCACCAGTCCTGTTGGGTGACTTCCTTTGCATTTCAGCAGAAAATACTGCTGAAAAATGTGAATTTAAAAGAAAAATGTGAATTTAAATGAAAAATATGGATTTAAATGGAAAATATTAATTTAAATGAGAAATGTGAATGAAAATGAAAAATATGGATTTAATTAAATGCAAGAACCTCTAAGATCTGACTATGCTGCCTTAAAACAAGCAATTAGGTAGCAAGTTTTATCTTAAAATCACTTGCAATGTTTCACACCCACTCTGCAGAGTTTGCGATTGACTGCAGCAAGTTAACGTGATTCTTCATTCTTTGGGTTTTTCTGGAAAGGAACGGAAAGGAGAGAAAAACAACTCATCGGAGAGACCTTGCTTTGAAAAAAGATGCAGGAGCTTCATCCCACATAGGACCTGAGTGTGTGCTGGGGGGAAGGAACAGGGATGGGACAGCTGTGAATAAAACCAGCTTTTGATATTCAAAGCTGTGTCGCAACAGCTTCTGAGCAAACACGTTGCTGCCTTCAAACAAGCTTTTATTTCATGCTTTTGCAATCCTAACACATGTTTTAAAATTTCCAGCTACTCAAGCTGCAACACGTACAGAACCCTGCTCCACTGCTGCCAGCACAGCTCACCCTGGCCTCTTCAAGTCTTGTCTGACACTTCTATCTCAGATACAGCTCTGCACCAAACGGGTGAGGCTGCCAAACGATGCTTTTAAAGCTCCAAAGATTTAACAGTTTACTTGTCTCTGCTTTCCCGTAATTTTAAAAGAAAAAAAGGTCCTTGCTTATTCTCAGGCTAAGCCTGAAAAAAAAGAGAGCAGTTCTACATAGGAACTAGAGATGCTAAACCCCTTACAAGTGGGCATGGATGAGTTCTGTTTTCTGTTTGGCACATCTGTCAAGCACCTAGATCTGATGTGCTGATGAAACAAGACAGCTTCAGGCAATAAACGTGTCACATCCATCTGTTCTCCGGGACATTGAGAAGGAAGGGAGTTGCTCCCTGCGGTACTGCACACGCTGAGACTCCACTGGAGAGGTTTCCCTCTGCTGCTGACTGCAGTTCAGCTCTACCAGCATAAACCAGTGGGTTTCCAGCCTTGTTCCCTGGCTCTCACTTGGGAACATTGTGTACCCTTGATTTGAACCCCTTGTCTCCATGTTCTGAGAATCTGTGGCTGACACAGAGATGCAGCTGTACTGGAAAGGCTTGGGCCAAGTCAGGAAACAAAGAGTGCAAAGTGAAGCCCAAACTGAGCCCAGCTGATCCAGGACCCTGGCTCCAGCAGCAGCTCTCAACAGCTGCAGACACCCCAGTCTGCATCAGACCTGCTGCTCACCCATGTGCTCTACTTTCTTAGGGCTATAGCATCCCTTCTCATACTACTCCCTGCTCCATCCAGAAACGTCTCCTGTGAATACTCTAGTCAGGACAGCCTTTACAATCCTCAAAACACAAACCAGTGGTCCAAGCAACTGACGACACGAGACAACAGCTGCTCTGATCTCTGCCACCCATTTGTCCAGCCCCACAAACTGTGGCTGCAGCCAACGCTGAACCACAGCACCAGCAGCTACCAAAGAGCCACCCACAGCTGCAGGTGTAGACACAGCAATTGGAACCAACCAGCACAGAAATAGTTGACAGGGCTGAAGAAATCACCTTCCAGCTGTATTTTAACAAAAGCCACATCTGAGCCACCTGCAGCCCCATTTGAGGAGACTGGCAGCTGTGCAGGGGATAAGCCGCATTCTCACAGAAAGGCAGAAGCAGAGTGAAGGTTCTAGACCAGGATATATAAAACCTGCTGGGACTGGGCTGCTTACAGACCTTTAACTCAAGTGACACCTGCCAGTCACTTTCGACTGGCAGGACAGAAGAGCAGGGGGTCTCCAGCCTAAGTGAACACAGGAGACCCAGACAACTAGCACAGAGCACAGTTGCTTTCTGCAGTGAGCAGCAACCAGCCTAGGCCATCTGAAGGCAGGAAACAAGGAGGCAAAAGCTCCTTTGTCCCATATGCTGGTCTCATATCCATATTACCCACCCACCTGAAAAGCAAACATCCCATAAGACAGAGATCACTGGAAAAGATCTGGCTTTGCTCATCCCTTTCAGATGAGTCTCAGTTTTGAGAGCTCTCTAACCTTGTTTCACCAAACCTCTGAATAATGAAAGCTGACGTTGAGATGACAGTGTTGAACCCAGGCTGTAACTGACTCTAGTGAGGCAACACAGCAAAACATCTCGTCCTCTCCTACATGAGAGAGTAGGGCATAAATGCTGTGAGATGGGATGGAAAGGGGCCATTCCCTCTGCAGAAACTGTGGCCTCTGTCATGCAGTGCCAGATGGAGCTAGTCTGCAGCCCACGGGTTTGCATGTGTGGATGGGGAACTCAGGATGGGCTGCTGAATATGTAAAGATCAGCTTTGCCCTTCACCTTATCATTGCAGCAAGAGGATACAAAATGGATGGGGCGCAGTAGAAACAGGCGATGGAGATCAGGAGCAAGTTGTAGAAGCCTTGCAATGGATTTGATGGGATGAAGATGGATCAGCCCCACGCTGTCTCATTCTGCTGAGCAGAGGGTATCACCTGCTGCATCACCACTAGGGTATCTAAGCCTATCACCCACTGCAGCCCAAGCAAGTCATGCAGACTATCAGCTACTGGTAAAAGAATCAGAGAATCACGGAACATTAGGGATTGGAAGGGACCTCAAAAGATCATCCAGTACAATACCCCTGCCACACACAGCAGGATCCCCTAGATCAAGTTGTATAGGAACATGGACAGGTGGGTTTTAAACATCTCCAGAGAAGGAGACTCCACAACCCCCATGGGCAGCCCCTTCCAGGGCTCTGTCAACCTCACTGGGAAGAAGTTCCTTCTCAGATTGATGTGGAACCTCGTCTGTTCCAGCTCACACCCAGTGCCTCTTGTCCTATCACTAGATGCCCCTGAGCAGAGCCTGGCTCCATCCTCCTGACACCCACCCTTCACATATTTATAGGCATTAATGGGGTCACCCCTCAGTCTCCTCTTCTCCAAGCTCAAGAGCCCCAGCTCCCTCAGCCTCTCCTCATAAGGGAGGTGTTCTACTTCCTTCATCATCTCTGTAGCTCTGTGCTAGACTCCCTCCAGCAGCTCCGTGTCCTTCTGGAACTGAGGGGCCCACAACTGGACACAAGATTCCAGCTGTGGTCTCACCAGGGCAGAGAAGAGGAGGAGAAGACCTTCTCTCGACCTGCTAACCACCCCCACTTCTGATCCACCCCAGGATGCTGTTGGCCCTCTTGGCCACACGAGGGCGACACTGCTGGCTCCTGGCCACCCTGCTGGCAACCAGCACTCCCGGGTCCCTTCTCCTCCGCTGCTCTCCAGCAGGTCAGTCCACAAGAGAGTGGAAAGAAGTCGTCTTTTTCAGACAATCCTGACCCACCACCAGCAACGAGCAGCCCCAGTACTCACGATGAGAGTCCGTTACACAACACCAGACCGGATCAAGTCTCGTAGTGGTCGCTGTGCAGCGTAGGACTGATCCTTATGGATCCCTTGTCAAGCTTTCCCAGTAGCACCAGCAAGACTGAAGCAAAGGATCTCAGCAGCGAAATGCTCTAATACCCCCAAATTCATACGGTTTTGTTTAGAGCAGAGCTGCGAGGAATCTCCTCACCTGACTGGCCACAGCAGCACCGCTGCCCTACAGCTTGTGGGGTAAGAGCCCGAGCAGGTGTCTGCCCGTGGTCCAAGTTGTCCGAGCACACGACTCTGCTGCGGCTGCCACCCGCTGCTCCACAGCTACCAGTGAGCGCGAGGCACCAGCAGGAAAGTGGAAGTTTGCCGGGAAACAAAAACGCAGGAGATTTTTAACCCAGATTCTGCAGTTAATTTCACTGGTGGAAAAGCAGCTAATTAAGAGTTGCTGCTAATGAGCTAAAAAAGCTGAAAATGTTATTAAACACTGCTGTGCTAAGAGTCTGAAGTGGCAGAGACGTCCCGGTTTCTCCAGAGCACAAGACAAAACAAAACAGGCAGAGAGCATCCCCCGTTGCTCATCCTCCAGGAGAGTCTAGAAGCCCTGTTATGCCCGTAGCAGGTCTGAAACCCATTTGTAGACAGAAGTAAAGCAAGAGCAGAGGAGCCTTTACTGCTTGAGTACCTTCTCAGCATTGTAAGCACGTGCCAGATGAACTGCTCTGCTCAGAGAAGTCCCTAACGGACTAAGTATTTTTGTCCTCCTCACTTCCCTGCACCAGAAAGCCCCAGGGTAGACCAACCCCCTCCAGGGGTTTTCAGGGACATACAAAGATTCTGTCTTCTGGTATAAATGTGGCAAAAGCCACCCGGAATCACCTCCTGGCCAGCTGGCGCATGCTTCAGCTCGAGTTCTGGTGCCCTTGTCCATAACCCATCCTGTGTGAGCATGAGAATCATAGAACCATAGAAGCATCAGGGATTGGAAGGGACCTCGAAAGATCATCTAGTCCCATCCCCCTGCTCAGCAGGATCACCCAGACCAAGTCATTAGGGATTGGAAGGGACCTCGAAAGATCATCCAGTCCAATCGCCATGGAAAACTGGATCCAGCTGCAAAGACCAACCACAGGACTGGATACGCAACACAGGGGTCCCAACGCCTCCACGCCAAACACGTGGAACCAACTGTGTCTGGAAAAGGCTCCCACCGAACAAGAGCGGTAACTCTTACCTGGTACGGTCTCACTTTATGGTGAATTTCTTGAATTCCAACCTCTCTTGTCCTCACATCGCGACACTAGGAAAAGAAAAGCGGGGAAAAGCCACTAAGCGCTAACCCACAGACTTCCAGCCACCTCGGGGGTTTCAAACAGGCCCGGCACAGCACGAAGCTGCGCAGGTGAATTTCAAATGGGTAGACTTCAAAATACAAATGCTCACCGACCCATCCCTAGCACACCTCCGAAAGGTCTCAGAGCTGAACGGAAAGCCATGCTGGCAAAAATCAACTCGCTCAGCAGCCACTACGGCTCGTGAGGAGCGCGCCCCTTCATTCACAAACAGCAGGCTCTGGAGGCAAACTCAACACACACACAGAAACCCAACCATCACCCATTTTGCCCCTGCACTGGGAAGGCTGAACACTGGCAAAATCTCTGCTAAGGCACCAGAGAGCCCTTAAGTCGCAGGTGTTTGAATCTCAGCAACCTTTTTCTTGCTTCTGTATCAGAACTGCTGCAGAAGAGACCGAGCCAGCCGTCAGAAAGCAAAGTTCACGCTGATCTGGCATCCTCAGAGCATCACAGAGGCTCGGAGCAACGATGGGGGAAACAAAGACAGTCAAAAGACATCAGACAGCCAAAAGACGTTGTTGCTTCCTTCCAAGTCAGACAGAGGGGGACACAAGGCTCCAGGCACGGTGCTGGAGAGACAGGTTCTGCTAAGTCCAATGCTAAGTGCAGCCACACTTCTGCCGGCTTTGCCCAAAGCAGCTGAGCTGCAAATGCCCGTCTCATTCCAGTGGTGCTGCCGCGCTGGGAGCGGAGGACAATAACCCCCAGCAACGGGCTAAACGCTTCTACCAGCAGCTACATCTACCTGGCTGCTACTTCCAAAGGCCAGGCTGATAGACAGGGCAAGACTGTGTGAAAATCGAGTCCTCACAGAACAAGGGCAGCTCTGCCTCACACCCTGCCCCGCGCTGAATGCTGTTAAATTCTAGTATGGACGTGAAGCATCGACCTTGCCAACGGCTGAAGAAAGCTGGGGGTTGTTTTAGCCAACCCAGGATTCGCTGTGGCACCAGCACTCCAGAGCAGACAAACCCTTCTCTGCTTTACCACTGCCCAGCTGCACAAACAGCCCAGGAAAAGGCAGAGAAACATCCACACTGAGACCCCTAGAAGTGAGGGGGGATGATGTACTTTGGGGTGCTGCTTTCAAAGTCAGCTGTGCATGTCCATTGCACTTGGTGTCTGGCAGTGGCGAAGACCAGCATCTGGTACCTCCAGCGAAGCTCCTGAAGACTAACACAGGCCCTTCCCCGGCCTCGGTCTTCTCCCTTCCTTTTCCAAGCGATGGGACAAGAGGATGAAGCGTATTTATGGTCTTCTGCAGCGACACGGGAAGAGCACAGCAGCACCTCACGTTTCAAGCCGCACTGCAGCAGACCGGTTCCTTGTTCCACCAGCTGCAGTGTTTCTGCCTCACTAAGTTAAAATCCATTATCAGCCCCACAGCAGAGACAATTGCAGATTTGGTTCTTCTCAAAGCGATGACTGCCAGCCTGACGAGGCCTTCAGCGGCTCAGCTCAGCCATGGATCAGCTCTCCTTGGCTTCTTCAGCTGGGCTCCATCAGGTTTGAATCAAACGACACGCTTTCAGTACCAAACCCAGGGAAGAATTCACTAGGATACTGAATACCTCGAATATTTCCTATGAAGAACTCACTAGGACCCCTAAGGAGCTCAAATGAAAAGGCTAAGCCGCACCGCAGAGGTCTGCCTGGTTCTCAAGTGAAAAGCCAGCAGGAGGGATGAAGGCTTCCGTGGCTGGCAAAGCTGTCTGCCATGTCCTGGCTTGCTCCTGGAGAGAGGCTGGGACGAATGACTTCAGGAGCAAGAGCAGGGCATCAGCTCAGGAGAAATGAAGCGGCACGGAAAGCCCAGCTGGAAGGCAGACAGTCTGGATAGCCTCTTCTGGGCTTTTTGTGCTGCAGCTGCCAGACCCAAGTGAGACGGCAAAGGCAGGAAGGAGCTAAATGCAGCCCAGAGAACTCCCCACGTCCAGCACCAACAGCAGGTCAGCAGCACAGGCTGATGTGGGGCTGCAAGCGCACGCACGGCAGCTGAAGAGCTTCCTGATGCTTTAAAGCCTCTGTAAGAGAAGGTGAGCTACTAAGAGGGAGCACTAAGTCACAACACAGCCACCGGGACAGCTGTGGTGAAGACTTGCCCCTGTGGAACACCCAGACACCAACACTCGGGGTTCATGTGGTGTCTAGGAAGTCGGACAACCTAGAAAACGAAGAACTTGAGTCTAACTTCACTGAGGGATCTCCACAGTGTGGCTGGTAGCTTGGCTTTGGAAGGAGGCTCAGACAGTGAGCAGAGTCGGAGCAGACCTCGCAGGGCACCGTGGCTGCTGCCTGCTGCAGCGACCTGCCAAGAATAACCAAGCTGCGTTTATGGACTTCCTAGAAGGTCACCTCGGAGCCTTCTCTTCTCCACACTGAACAGCCCCAAGTCCCTCAGTCTGTCCTCATAGGACAGTTT
>JAOXOE010000852.1:3077738-3096211 GCA_028565055.1 Phoeniculus purpureus | reverse complement strand
TGAGCTCTGTGGTAAGGGTTGGACTTGATGATCTATTAGGTCCCTTCCAACCCTGGTAATACTGTGATACTGTGAAGAAGTGTGATCACCTCCCACTGAAAGCCAAGAGCTACAGGTCCACATTTTTTGCAAACATTGTGGTGTTTTCTCCAAAGCTGCTCTTGGTGGGAGCAAACACCAGAATGTAGAAAAATCCACATGCTTTAGTGGAAATAAATACCTGCACGGCTGCCTACATGTTTATTGGCACAGATTTACATTACAAAGTGACCCAAAAGTCAGTTTTATCTTATGTCTGACCTCAGTCTCCCCCCTACCCCCAAAATTCCAGCCTGAAAGTGTAAAGGAGATTTCTAAATTAATCATCATGAACAAATGACAGTAAAATGTAGGAAAATGGATCAGTCTAAAGAATCTTATTTACTGATTCCGTTAAAACAAATCTTCCAGGCCATTTGTTTCCCTCTTTCAGGGCACAGCAATTTACAGCTCTAGTTGGATACCACATGCAGTGCTAAAATCAACTCTGGGAAGTTTTATGAACATCTATGGTAATTTTCACTGTGACCATCACAAGAACTGCGCAGACTCTGAGAGAAAGTTCACCTAACAGCAGGCATCTACAGTCACTGCTAACTGACAGCTAACTGCTCATTCCCACGGTTTCTGTCAAACAACTGTACCTTATTCCAGGGCTCCACACGCCATGGCAAGCAAGGCTTCATGTTACAGCTAGTGTTGAGTTGTGGTTTATATCCAAGCAGCTGGCAATGAAAAGGCCTCAGAAGTCGCTTTTCACGAACATCAATGCAGTGAACATCACGGGTCTTGAAACCACCACTGCAGTTGGCAGAGCACTGTACACACAACAGAAATGGGCATAGGTCTAAATGATGCTGCACTGAGGAACTGTCCCTTCCCCAGCGACAGAGGAGGATGACAGCCTAACCTTTGAGCATCCTGACTTCATGGAGGGTGTTTACAGTTTACCATAACAACCACGTGTTATTAAGCTCAAAAACTGGTTTTCACCTTGGCAAATCAGGACACACCATACAGAGATTTCCCTTTCTTCACTGGAACATCCATTAATGACCTGAATACCTATTTATTTAGAAACTCTCGCCAGCCATTTCCAAAAATGTAATAGTGAAAGAGCCACAATGCAATAAATAAGAAAAAAACCCATCCTGTGTGCAGGGGAATCATCAGCTCTTTAGCTATTTCTATGGAAGGACGGGAGGAATGAGGCACACTGTGTAAGTTTATTTCCCATTCAGCCAAGGAGGAGGTCTGTGTCCATGCCAGCAGGTTCTTTACACAGGCAAAACCACTCTTTGTCTTATTTCATAGACTAGAGCTGCTGCTGATACCACTGAGAGATGGTTGACTCATCACACAGCAACCACTCCTACTCTCACCTTCCTTGATCCTCTAAGCAACAGGACAATGCAGCAACCCCAGGCTGTGACCCCATCTACAAAAACCCAGCAGCTCTCCTGCTGCTAAGGAAGATCTGTATTTGCTAAGCTGATGATAAGAACACACGTAAATTTGATTATTTGGCCTTATTCCAGAATGAAATTCTACTGACAACCTTTGATGAGCTTTCATCTTTACCACCGTGATACAACATAACTGATGCTGTTCTCCTTGGCATGAATAAGCATTCTTCAGATGAACACAAAACTGAATATACTACTACCATAGGGAGAAGAAGGATGGATGGGAGCCCATGCTCTTATTCACAGAAGCTTCTGTCCTTCTGGATAGAAACAATGGACATGAGTGACAGGGCAAACAATCAAGTACCTGCAGCCCCAAAGCGTGTACAAATTGTATTCGGTAGTTGCACCAGAATGCTCCAAAACTATGGAATGGTGACATTTCAGTAAAAAAAGAGGAAATGATCCAAATCAAATTATAAAAGCAGGGACAAGATAGTAAGACACAACATTAGAAATTATCAAAATGAGTCTCAAATTAAGTGAGACAGGTCAGCATGACTGACGGGACATAGTGCTTACTGAAGCTTATCTTGGTATGAAGAGGAGTCAAGGAAGTTACTGAATCCTCTGACAGGAACTTCAAGGGCTGGTAAAACATCTGCCACAAGGAGGGCTGCAAGATAATGAAGAATAAAGTCAACAAGAATTCAGGTACAAGTTAAGAAAGCAAGGGGAGATCATGACCACCACCTCAGGTTAAGACCTCTACTCATGAGAACCCCTCCAATATGAGAAGGAACTTCTTCACAGTGAGAGTGACAGAGCACTGGAAGGGGCTGCTGTAGGGGTTGTGGAATCTCCTTCTCTGGAGATGTTTAAAACCCTCCTGGACATGTCCTGTGTGACTTGGTCTAGGTGATCCTGCTCTGGCAGGGGGATTGGACTAAATGATCTTTCAAGGTCCCTTCCAATCCCTAACGTTCTGTGATTCTGTGATCTTCTGAACAAGTGTAGTAAAAGGTTGATGTACTCCCAGTGTAACTGGAAGTGAGGGACTAGTTACTCAGTGAGTACTAGGACAAGAACTGTAATCACCAGCAGAAGCACATTAAATAATTAATATGCTAATTACACAAACTCAGATTGTACAAATGAATGTTTGTTTTCACAATCAGAGAGCTAGTCTTGTGGAGTATCACCTAGCTTCCGGTTTTGCACAAACCTGCAATAAATAAACACTTCAGCAACAGAATGTTGTCCCAAATCTGTGTCCTTTACTTGTGTATATGAGCCAATGCACACACAGGACTGAGGTGGTGGCAGCAATCTCCCCCTACTGCCTTAATTTGTACCCGAGTTATCACTCATTCTTCCTTATCTTGCAGCCCTCCTCACAGCAGATATTTTACCAGTCCTTGAAGTGCCTGCCAGAGGATTCAGTAGCTTGTTTTACTCCTCTTCATACCAAAATGAACTCTGGTAAGCACTCTCTCCCATCAGTCATGTAGACTTGTCTCTTTCAGCATCAAGGCTAAGCTTCCACAAACACTCCAGGCTCTGAGACTCAGTTACTACTTTTCCTTTAAGTCCCCTTTTGCTATTTCTCCTCCAATATTTCAATGCCTTTCATTATCTCATCTCTGCTCTTATCATTGACTTGGACAGTTTCTCTTTTGATTAGATTTTTGGATGGTTTGCTGTCACAGTCTTGGACTATTTGGTGCATCATCCTACAGCACATAAGATAAACGCATACAAATATTACAACCCCAGTAACTATCAAACTCAAAATTGATTTTCCCAAACCAGCCTCCTAGGTTGGTAATCATGATGTAAGGCAATTCCACACTTTAGCAAACCCAAGAGAGGTATTGTTTTGTTGGTTTTTGTGTAAAGTCGGAGCTGTTGCCAAATTTGATTTAAATCTGTAGACACCTTTCCACTAACCCAGCAGCTTGTGTTAACCACAGCCAAGCTGATGCGATGATGTTTCTTTCCCCAAGGTGTAGCTTGCACCAAAACGTTACCAAGCTTTACACCACTCGCTGGCATCACCGAACCTAACAGAATAATGATTTCCCTCTGTGACAAAACGACCACTGCTCCCAAACAAATGTGAATTTCTGCAAAGCAGGGAGTGGAAGAACCACATAATAGAAACAGAGCAGGGGAATACAGCCATCTTGTCGTGATAAGGTGACATTTAAATATTTGACATCAGTAATGAGAAAAATAATTGCCATTTGCAAAAGCAAACAAAAAGTAGCCACTTTGATATATCTGGTGTGGCAATTAGGTTTGTGTGGTTGGACTGCTGGAAAATAAGGGTGGTTATAACACAACACAAATCTGCTAGGAAATACTTTTGTCTCAGACTTGGCTCGTGATCAGACTGATGCTTCAAAAACATTTGTTTCCTGTAACATTTTATGATTAAACCTGATTTCTATCTACTTTCTGTCATCCACCTGTTGCGAGACCAGTAACAGTTGTGAAGAAAAAGTGAAGGTGAAATATTCCTTGCTGCAACTGAGACTGCAGAATGCCTATGTATCATTTAAAATTAATTTGGAAGGCTTAAATGTGGTTATGTAATGGTTTGGCCTTTCCTGGGCCGGCTAAAGGGTCACGTATTTCACGTACAAACCAATCTTTTGCCAAACAGCTCAATAATACAGCACAGGTTTTGTAACCATAACTTCTTCTCTACATGAATCCACCCTCCAGTCTGATGGCACCAAAGCCTGCAAACAATTACATACTGAGAGAGATTGAGATCTATCTTTTTCTTTATTAAATCATCACTACTTCAAACACAATTTTCTGGAGTACTGAAAGATAACCCACTTTTTGAAGCCTCAGTTTTAGACAGAGTGAGAACAAAACGTAGCAAGCTTGAAGAATCACCACAGTCCTCGCAAGCGTTCATCACACATCCTACAACAATAAAAAAGAGCACCAGCTCAGCCCCTTGGGTTCCACTTACCACCGTGGATACTCCTCTGTATCTGCCCCAGGCCTGTGTGCAAAACTAGGGCCAAAGAAGACTCTACCCACAGCAGGCATTCTCCCCAGAGAGACTAAACTAAGAGAGAAATGTACTCTTTAGTTGTTGTAATGTAAAACTTAGTGGCTACATGAATGGGGAGCAGACCGTGTCATGTAAGAGATAACAGATGGTGGCTAGGTGCAACCAACTCTGTCTCCCAAATTCTCACTTGCTTCTTGGGATATGTGTCTGGAGGTAAAAATCAGAAAGATGGCACGTGTGAACACGTACAGCTTTGCCCTAGGATCTCCACAGAACATAGACAGTGAACCCTGCTTTAGGTCTTAGATGCAAAAGCTAATGAGGACGACCTCCACACAGGAAGACCAGAACTCACAGGAGATGCATTTTCATAAGTAATTTAGCCACAAAATCAGTACATTAGTGTTGAATGGTCAAATGGGAATCGTGTGTGCATACACTGAGTAATTGCTGTTAAAACTGCGCACTAGGAACTCCCTACTCTCTGAAGTTGGCAGGCTTACTGCTCACCCACAGCTCTGAATGAGGTTACCTCACTCCAGTTTCCTGCTTTCCAGCTAGCACATGGCCGGAGATAACATTTTCTTGCAGAATCAGGCTTCTTTGTGTGCTGACAGTGAGATGTATTCCTGCTGCTGCACTCCACGTGTCTCCAGAAAGCTCCCATTCCACAGGTGGTAGAGCACTGCACAAGGGTGAGAGGAAAGCCCCGAGGCAAACTCAGCATTAAAGAATCATTAAAGAAACGGTCCAGGAATATACAGTCCTTAATATAAACATCTAGAGCCACGTTAGATGAGTTAGGTTACCTTTCACCTGAGTCTTACTTAAGGTTCTGAAGGAAGACATTCTGTTGCTTTGTTAAGAAAACATAAATTCACAGAATCACAGAACATTACGGATTGGAAGAGACCTTGAAAGATCATCTAGTCCAATCCCCCTGCCAGAGCAGGATCACCTAGACCAAGTGGCACAGGAACACATCCAGGCGGGTCTTAAATGTCTCCAGTGAAGGAGACTCCACAACCCCCCTGGGCAGCCTGTTCCAGGGCTCTGTCACCCTCATTGGGAAGAAGTTCCCAGTGAGGAACCTCCTGTGTTCCAGCTCACACCCATTGCCCCTTGTCCTATCACTAGATGATGTCTGGACCCATGGATTTATGTATACCCGGTTTGCTCAACTTATCCCTAACCCAGTTCTGATCAACCAAGACAAGTTCCTCTCCTGCCTCAACTTCCTTTTAATACTATTGTATTATGTAAAGGTCCTGGAGTTGTTACTGGTGACACTACAGATGTTGTTATTTATAGACTCTGTCTTTACTGTTGCTTTCTGAGTAATTTTTGCCCCTCACTTCACTGCTCTTGTGAACAGATATGAGTGATACGAAATTGTCCAAGACATCACAGAGTCACAGAACTGTTAAGGTGGAAGAGACCTCCAAACTCATCCAATCCAACCATCACCTCAACCCCACCCTGCCCACTAAAACCTGTCCCTCAGGGCCACAGCTACTCGGTGTTTGAACCCCTCCAGGGACAGCAACTCCTCCTCTCCCTGAGCATCCTGACCACTCTGTCAGGGAAGACATCGCTCCTAATGGCCAACCTAACCCTCCTCTGGCACAGCTTGAGGCAGTTTCCTCATGGGGAGGATGATACTGGTCTAAGTGCTTTGCAGTCAGCCATTAAAAAGGACTAACACAAAACCTATTGGTGTGATACTGAGGTTTGCCAAGGTTTCCTCATATATTCACACACGTGGGTTTTATTTCCCCTAAAAACCTGTCTGCATCAGGAGCTTTTCATAGCTGGATTTCCAACCCTAGGACACACCAGTTGCAAACCAGTGCCGCATAACATTAGCTCCAGTGTATTCTCATTTGCTGAGGGGGAAAATGACTGCATGAGGGCAAGGCAGTGTGCAGCAGCACCTCCTAACAGTACCTTAAAATAACTTGCTGCTCTTTAGCCCCAAGGGCACTGCGCTTTTAGCTTTACTTTGCTCTGCAGCGTCAAGGCTGCATCTCTAATTGCAGAGCAGATAAGCCCCGGTCTTCTGTCAGACCAGGTAACGTCTGAAGTCCTCCCCCCAATCCTGTATTATTTATTCTGTAACTGCAAAGAACGAGCTTGTCACCAGGCTGCTTATAGGGCTGTAGTAACACTTGTACCTTTTAATAAACAAGCCTTTGTAGGGATGCTCAGGAAGACATCGAGTTAGATTGCCGTGATAAACAACACGAAGAAGCGACTTAATAACAGCCGATGTACAGCAGAATTTGCTGTAAAGCCGAATGATTTTCTTTGCCTGGGGTGTGACGCTGAACAGAAAATTATGGGAACAAGGACACAGATTTTTATGGTTTCCCATGCAGTTGTTTTCCTGCAAAAGGCTTTCTAGGTCTGCGGTAAAAATGAAGAGAAGATGAGACTCCCCACAGCCTGGGTTTGCTGAACAAACAGAGTTTGATGTAGGAGCAGGTGCTTGGTGCCAGAATTTAGATGCCAAGGTGTGAGCAGGCAGTGAGCAGAGCATCAGGCTGGGGAAGGGGATGTAAAAGTCCCAGTCACTCCTTTGTGTTAATCTGTTTGATCTTCATAACCGGGTTGCATGGAACCCTGGGCAACTTGGTCTGGTGAGATGTGTTGCTGCCCATGACAGGGGATTGGCACTGGGTGAGGTCTAAGCTCCCTTCCAACCCAACTCAGTCTGGGATCCAATGGTTTGTCACTTGTTCAGATGCTTCTCTTCCAGTGCTGTTTTCCCTTGTATTTTTTGAACTCAATTTATTTGCTGTGGACAATGAAAGTCCAGAGGGATGGAAACTCATTGACCAAGTGTCTGTCCTTATCCTGTATGTGATCTGCAAGCAGTATCATGATGGGAGCAACAGACATTAATCAAATTCAAGTCCTTATTGTCTGCTGGAACTTTCAACCTGTTTAGTTATTTTTTGCTTTTAGGAGGAGGCTCAGTAGATGACCATGCTCTCCTTTCAGTGATGACTACCACTTTCTGCTCTTTCACAATGTGGCATCGGACTTAATTTCTTGGTTCTCTCTGTTGTTGACCCGGGGTTGGTTCTCAGTGCCACCTCTCCTGCCACTACCCCATCTCTTTCCAGGAATGGTACAGTATCCCTTTGTGTGAAGAAAGGCTGCTGGTCAGCCAGTGCTGTTGCTTCTGTTCTCCTTGACCTCTTGTCCGTGCTGCACAAATGAAATAGAGATTGTCCTTGTATGTTCCAGAGTCTCGATTCATAGTTGGCAGTGCAGGGGCCACAGAATGGAATTGGAGTCTCTGCCTGTGGGTCATGGGATCAAATTGAGCTCTTGGTGGTGGTGATCAAACCCTGCTACACTTGAAAGGCTCATTCAGGGGCCTAAGAAAAGACTAGTGGTTCAGCCAACACTTTCTCCTCTTTTATGATTTGATGGTGTTTTGGTCTTGGGTGTCTCCTCCAGTTAACTAAACTAGAGCTGAATTAGCTTGAAATTTTACCAGCTTTGTACTTTCTATGGGATTGAAATTGTTAATGAATGAAGTGAAAATCCAATGTAAATTCAGGTATCTGATTCTTGAGAATCAAGTGCAACCAGGGAGGGGATGGTGTACCCTGATAGAACAAGAGGGATCAGCCTCAAGCTGCACCAGTGGAGGGTTAGGCTGGACATCCGGCAAAGCTTCTTCCTGGAAAGGGCCATCAGGCCTTGGAACAGGCTGCCCAGGTAGGGGATTAAGTCCCCATCCCTGGAGGTGTTTAAGGATTGCTTAGTTTTGGTGCTCAGAGATCTGGTCTGGTGGTGATCTCGGTAGAGTTGGATTGTGGGTTGGATTTCATGATCACAGGGGTCTTACTCAACCTGAATTGTTCTGTGATTAGGACCATTGTTGTGTGTATGTGGTCATTCCTAGACACACTCCTGAGTCGATCAGGGGATTTTTAACCTGGGTTTGGTCTCATTACTGTTGATAAATATGGAAAAGGTGGGTGTCAGGAGGATGGAGCTAGGCTCTGCTCAGTGGCACCCAATGATAGGACAAGGGGCAATGGGTGTGAGCTGCAACAGAGGAGGTTTCCCATCAATCTGAGAAGGAACTTCTTCCCAGTGAGGGTGCCATTGCCCTGGAAGGGGCTGCCCAGGGGGGTTGTGGAGTCTCCTTCTCTGGAGACATTTAAAACCTGCTTGCTCATGTTTCTGTGTGACTGGATCTAGGGAATCCTGCTATGGTACGAGGAGTGGACAAAATGGTCTTTCAAGGTCCCTTCTATTCTGCGCTTTAAATCACTTTGCAATCACTACAAGGACATAAGAGGATCCAAAGATGAATCCTCTTTAAAAAGAGCCCCCATCCCTGGAGATGTTTAAAAACCAAGTCTCTAGAGCACTTGAGGACATGGTCTAGCGGTTACAGAGGTGTTGGGATGAGGGCTGGAGTTGGTGATCCTGGAGGCCCCTTCCAGCCTTGATGCTTCGATTATCCTATGAATCTGTCTTTTTGTAATAGTTGGTTAATAAGTGTCTTGGTCTGGTTTAGACCTTATTTTCTTCAGTTGCCCTCCTCCAGTCAGGTCATTTTTGAGCATCAGGAAACAAGAAAGTTTAACCCTGCCATGGCTGCAGCTCTGTGTGGCTACGTGGATATATTTTTAAAACCAATTGTACTAGAGGATCCTCATGCACAAAAAAATGCACCAACTGGAAGTCAGGTCCAGGATACTGGGAATTTTGAGTATTCCAAAGAGTTTCTTGTAGCAGTAGGTTGTCATTTGGGTGGAGCAAAACACTGAATTAATAAGGCTGTCAAGAAGTTTTGTGCCACTGACTTGTGTGTTTCAGTTCTGAGAGTAGCAGTAACTCGTTTTTAAATGAAACCCAGCAATCTCGTGCCGTGGCAAGTGGAATTCTTGATGGCATTTTGTGATGACTGTGACTAACCAGTTTTGCCTTGAAAGCCAGTTCTGGATTTAAATCTTTGCCAGCACAAATCCAAGTCCAGGTTCCTGTAGAGCTCTTCTACACCTCACTTAGAGGACCTAATATATCATTGCTATGCTAAGTTTTTTGAATAGCGTGTGTAATCCCTCACCCTGGTATTTATCTGGCTGTTTACGGTGGAGGGCCCATCTATTTTTCCATCCAGTTGCTCATGAATAAATAACATGACATGCTGCTCCTCAACAGCTGCTTCTCTTCCCTTCCTTCTGCCAGTGATGCAGAAAGTCGCTGCACATTTGCATATGAAATACCATCTCCACATCACAGTTGTGTACCTGGGCCGATGCACAGGAGAGTAATGAACCTCCAAGCAGGGCTCTTAGATCTCTGTGGGCCAGGAAACCTATTTGAATGTGGCTCAGGCTCATGGAAATGGTTGTTCCCTTATTCATACTTAGAGTAAATGTAAGCATCCGGCCTTCAGAACTATCCATTTGAGCAGCAGCAGCAGTTTGTAGGCAGCTTGGTTTAATGGAAACACTCGGGGTCTAAACTGCTGCAAGATCATCGACTTAAAACGGAGCACATCTAGTGAATTGGAGGCACTGTAGAGAATAAAGAGGGCTGAGCCATACATTTGTGTCTCGTAATTGTTGGAATGCTCTTCAAAGGTGCCTTTTCCAAATTCCTCTGATTGTTGTTTCTCGAGAGCATCGAGGTCGTTGATGAAAGGGGAAGCAAATAACAGCGAAATGTCGCTTCATGATGGTAGAAAACAGTTACCTAAAATAGGAGAGGCTGAGAAATGTGGAAAAAAAAGAAATAAAAAAAAAAGCCCCCCTAAAAACGATGAAAAAGCCAGTGAAAGACTCAGCAGAAAGCATAGAATTAAAAAGAAAGGAGTGTGTTTAGCCTCCCAGGAGAGATGCACACATCCATCCTTCTGAATTCTGAGTCTTTTTGTGTCTGGTGCTGATGTCCCAGCCCACAGTGCTGATGTACTACCCCATGGTACCCCAAAAGCTGCCCTGTAGAAGCCACAGCCCAGAATGTGCAGCATTGCACAGAGTTCTGCTTGTTAACACAGCGTAGAGTTTCAGATCCACAGGAAAATTCAGTTTATAAGGACTGTAGAAGGGGATAAATGACGCAGGTTACACCCAGAGCACTGGACTCAAACAGTGACTCAGCGCTGTGTGTGTTTGCTCCCGGTGTGTAGGTACAATCAGTTGTACAATGTGGGTCTGTGCCGGTTATGCTTTAGAATCTGAGCGTCTAATTCGAGTGTTTTCTGTAGAGAAGATTAGAGATTGATTTTGAGGAAGGTGGCTGCCCTCTCTCCCTCTTCTTCCCTGGCTGCAAGGTCTTCTCCAAATTGAGTCAGTGGTTTTATTGCCTTCAGGTCATAGAGCCATAGAAGAATAGAGTCATAGAGTCATAGAATCATTAGGGATTGGAAGGGACCTCAAAGATCATCCAGTCCAATCCCCCTGCCACTGCAGGATCACCTAGACCAAGTTGCACAGGAACACAACCAGGCAGGTCTTAAACATCTCCAGTGAAGGAGACTCCACAACCCCCCTGGGCAGCCTGTTCCAGTGGTCCCAGGGGATCCATCAATGGTTTCGTTAAACCTTCCCCGTGTGTCTGATGCTTGAGGTGGGACCTCTTGGTTGAAATATGGTCGGGGGCTCTGACCCACGATGTTGGTGGCAACCCAGGTGGAATGTGTTGGGGATCCAGACAAGGACTCCCACAACAGTACTCCATGGCTACAGCCACCACAGTGCCCACTTCTGAAATTCAAGATGGTGGAGTCACAGCTGAGGCAGCCCCACTTCAGTATCACTGAAAGCCTTAATTTTTCCTTTTTAATTCACACTTCATTTTTATTTGTGAAATCTAGAGTCGTTTCTTGATGTCTGACTGGCTGTAGTCCAGCACCCAAACTCTTCCGCGTAGAGCAGGGTGTGAAATCAATTCATCCTTTTGATGGCTGCGATTTGTAAATCAATTAACTAAATCAAAAGATCAAATGCTGAATTGGCAACGAGGGCAAGTTATGGGGTTTGGGATGGGTGGGTTCTTGTTTTCTTTCTTCTTGACAGACATCCGTTCCTAATAAGGAGGAACCAGGGGCAAATCCTGAAAGGTGAACTCTGTCCATTTTGTTTGAGCAGAGATTCGATGTTTATGAGTAGTTGGATGTGTCCATCCAGATGAACCCCACCAGGTAAAGGGAGATCCAGTTACTTTTGTCTCTCACCAACAAACATCCCGCTCTAATTAAAAATCTGCTAGCAATATTTATAACCAAGGAGAAGAGGGAAACCTCCTAGCAGTAAATCTGACAAAACCAATGAGTGCGGAGTGGAAATCCTCCGAGTAAGGGAATCAAGAGCTTTGCTCTAACGTTTGTCTTTGGTTTCCCCAGTTCTGAGGGGCTGAGTGATGGTTGGGATAAAATATAGATGGTGTTATTAAAAAATAAATGGTTGAGTTCACCACAGGAGGTACAAGATTCATCTGCATGGTGTCAGTTGCATTATGGAAGGGGTCAGATGATGCTCACAAAGCTACTTACTGGTATTTAAAAGTGTGCAAGTGCCTAACTGATAGAGGTGTGAGTCCATGCAGAGAACGTGAGGGTGATCCTGGACTTAGAACAGAGTTTTGTCTCTCTCAGAAATCTCAAAATGCCTCTTAAAGTGCTTTTCATCAGTGGACTTTGAAGGACTTTGTGTCGGTGCTCTCATGCTATGGATTTGTGGGGATGTGGAGAAATGAATGTCCTTACATGAGGGTCACCTGCAGCAAGAAAGAAACCAGAGGCTCTGGATCACTGCCTTAACTTTCCCTCAACTTGGGTTGTTTCTGGGCTTTTTTGCACCCTGGTGGCATTGTGATATCCTTCCTAATGTCCCTTGTTGGTGAGGTTTTGTGTTTAGCAGGGTTGAATGAGCAGTTGCTCAGCCCCATGCTGCACATTATGGATTAATGATGCTCCTCAGAGCCAGATCTGTACAAGCTGTGGATGAAGAGGAGCTTTTAAGAGCAGCCCCTGTTGTCTCTATAGGAGAAAATGAAGCACTGTCTGGTTCCAAGAACTGGGAAACTAAAATTTCATACCCAGTGACAGATACTTTAGTGTTTTCTTTCCATCAGTGAAGCTCAGAACTCCCTAATGTTCTGTGAGTCTGTTTCCTCTTGACCTTCTTCCATGGTTACTGACCATAATTCTAGTGGATGGTGAGTTCTCTGTGGGACAGCAAAGGGCCTTTGTGGCCAGGAGGGCCAGGTGCATCAAGAAAAGGGTGTCCAGCAGATCCTCCCCCTCTACTCTGCCCTGGTGAGACCACACCTGGAGTGCTGTGCCCAGTTCTGGGCTCCCCAGTCAAGAGAGACTGTCCAGTGTGGAGCTATGGAAGTGATGAAAACTTGACCTTCTCTCCTATGAGGAAAGGCAGAGAGAACTGGGGCTGCTTAGTCTGGAGAAGAGAAGACTGAGAGGGATCTCATTAATGTCAGTAAATATCTGAGGGGTGGGAGTCAACTGGAAGGGGCCAGTAATAGAACAAGGAATAATGGGGATAAGCTGGAAGAAGTTCCACTTCAACATGAGGACAAAGTTCTTTCCTGTGAGGATGTCAGAGCCCTAGAACAGGCTGCCCAGAGAGATTGTGGAGTCTCCTGCTCTGGAGAATTTCAACCCTGCCCTGGATGTTCCTGTGTGACCAGTTCTATGGAATCCTGCTTTGGCAGGAGTGTTTGACTAGATGATCTCCAGAGATCCCTTCCTACCTGTAACTTTCAATGATTCTTGTATGGAGAGGGAAAAACCCATCCAAGTGGGTGGTGCATGCCCTAGAATGGCATCTCTGTGCTGAATAGGATGGAAGCAGCTGAGAGCAGCCAACAATATTCTGCTTCACTTCTATCACTTTTATCTGCATGAGGTTCACCTCATAATTCCCTTGAGGTCTCTTCATTTTGCCTTTCTGTAATTTCATTGCCTTGAAAACTGCTATTTATAGCACTGAGGGAACTAGGGGAGAGGAGCAGAGCAGGGGGCTGCCCTCTCTGGTTCTCACTCAGCATATTGCCTGAATGGGGGGGCTGGGAGCATGCAAAGAGCAGCTAAATGACAGGTTTGCATCCTCCAGCCCACGACAACCTCCTGCAGGCTTGCTCCTACAATCTAGAGGAGAACAACAGCAGCAGCTCAGGTCCTTTGGTGCCTTTGGGGTTTTCGAATAAATCCCAGCTATGGAAATGGCAGGGGGATTGGACTAGATGATCTTTCAAGGTCCCTTCCAATCCCTCATGTTCTGTGATTCTGTGAAATGTCTGACCCATCCATAAAAGCCTCAGACAGCCTCTCTGTTATCGGTGCAAAGCTACTGGAAAGGCTTTTCTATGGCTGATGCACGTGTAGCTATTTAAAACCTCATTTCTATAGAGAGCATTCTGTATGGAACCTTGTTGGTTTTTATTGCTGCAAAGGGATCCTGTCAGTCCAATAGAGCTTGGATTTATTTTTTGAGACGAAGGGAACAGACTTTAGGTTTAAAGAGATAATTGATGGAGTCAAATTCAAATTTTTAACTTCAGAAATGCATTTCTAATGAAATATGCATGGGGCATGTTCTATTTAATATTCATGTGTTATGTTTTAGTATACGTATTGCTACTATATATGTAGTTAATACACGTGTATTTAAATATATGTTACTGGAAGGCAGAATCAAATATTACGTGAAATATCTAATGAAGTATAACAAGGGTAAGTGTAGAGTCTGGCATCTGGGCAAGAACAACCCCAGGGACCAGTATAGGTTGGTGACTGAGCTGTTGGAGAGCAGTGTAGGAGAAAGGGACCTGGGGGTCCTGGTGGACAGCAGGATGACCATGAGCCAGCAGTGTGCTCTTGTGGCCAAGAGGGCCAACAGCATCCTGAGGTGGATCAGAATGGGGGTGGTTAGCAGATCGAGAGAGGTTCTTCTCCCCCTCTACTCTGCACTGGTGAGATCACATCTGGAGTATTGTGTCCAGTTCTGGGCCCCTTAGTTCAAGAGGGATGTGGAGCTGCTGGAGGGAGTCCTGCTTAGAGAAGAGGAGACTGAGGATTGACCTCATTAATGTCTATAAATAAATGAGGTGTGTGTGTCAGGAGGATGGAGCCAGGCTCTTCTCAATGTCATCTAGTGACAGGAAGAGGGGCAATGGGTGTAAGCTGCAACATACGAGGTTCCACATAAATATCAGAAGGAACTTCTTCCCAGTGAGGGTGACAGATCCCAGGAACAGACTGCCCAGGGGTGTTCTGGAGTTTCCTTCTCTGGAGACGTTTAAGACCCACTTGGATATGTTCCTGTGCGACTTGGTCTAGGTGATCCTGCTGTGGCGGTGGGATTGGACTGGATGATCTTTCGAGGTTCCTTCTAATCCCTAATGATTCTATGGTGTAATCATAGAATCATTTAACAGTTTCAGCTGGAAGAGACCTTCAAGATTATCAAGTCCAACCTTTTCCTAGTCCTATCAGTGCCACTAAATCCTGTCTCCCAACACAACATCTACCCTTCTCTTCAACACCTCCAGGGATGGAGACTTAACCCCCTCCTGGGGAAGGCTGTTCCAGTGCCTGACAGCCCTTCCAGGGAAGAAATTCTTCCTGACATCCAACCTGAACCTCCCTTGGTGCAGCTTAAGGCCATTTCCCCTTATCCTGTCACTGTGCACTAGGGAGAATAGACTGACTCCCACCTCTCTACAACCTCCTTTCAAGTAGTTGTAGAGACCAAGAAGGTCTCCCCTCAATCTCCTCTTCTCCAATGCTAAAAATGCTTCAGCTGTGTCCATACTGTGAGCCCATCGATCTTTTCATTAGTGCGGTAAGCCCAGCAGTATCACAAACTGGGAAGTTTCCATGATAATTTAGAGTCCATCACCTGCAGAAGTGACAGTCACCATTACTTCCAATTGATATACAGCTAGAAAATAGTCACCTTTGCAACTAAAAGTGTGAAGACAACTTTGGCAAATATAAGTGATAGAAGGCAGTGGAGTGGGAGTGGCAGGTCACTGCTAGTTGCACCTGTCTGAACCCTATGAAAAGCTCATTATTCCGAAAATGATTCCCAATAATTTGATGTAAAAATGTAGGATATATTGTATAATAATATAGAATATTTAGAATATATATAAAATATAGACTATATTAGATATGTTACTGCTTTTAATGAAGTACCATATATTACATATCTAGATCTACTGTATAATGCATTCTGTATATTACTGGGTATAATAAGGTACTGTAATTTCAGTAGGGATGTGCCTGTGCTGATGCTGCTATCAATTCTCCCATCTTCTGACTTTCTGAACCATCTCTTCACAAGATTGTCTTCTCTCCTGGCTGAGCCCTACTGCAATAACTTGCAGAAATGCTTTTTTGGTTTAATTTAGACTTCAAAAAAAGAACCTAAAAGGGCAGAAAGGAAACAGTCTTGTCCTTCAGTGTAGAAAATTATAGTTTATTATTGAGGAGGGTTCCTTGGCAGAAGGAGAAGAAATTTCACTGTGAAAACATCCCCACTGCACCCCTCACACCGACCGCCCCCCTAAAGGAAAAGCTTTAAAGTAGTTTTTTTTTCCATTGTAATTTTGAGGAGCTGGATACAAGAAGCCATTAAGATGGAATGTGGATTTGCACCGTGAAATGCACGGAACACAATCTGTACGTGTGGCAGAACTTTCTCCACCGCTAATGAAAGTTCATTATGGAGCTTTGCATATTCTCCTCAATAAGGCCAACTCATGCTGCCCCAGTAGATCAATTAACGCTTCTTCGCCATCTGTTCAACCAGCCATTAGTTCTGTCAACACTGCGCCTTCTGGTGGCTTTCAACAACACAAGGGCTTGGGGACACTGGAGAGGAGGGTGGTGTCAGTGATGTGCTAGAGGCTGTTTACACTCCCTTAGCAGACTGAAAGACCTTGGAAAGGTCTTGAAAAGAGGACTTGGAGATGGTGGACTGGTTCTGTCTGGAGTGTATTCTTCATTCAGTTAAATAAGTGGTGGGTTTGGGCTCATCCTGGTTTCCAGAAGCAAGTAAGGAGATCTTGGAGAGTGACTTTTACAAGGGACTCTGGTGCTAGGACAGGCAGATGGTTTTAAACTAAAAGAGAGGAGATCGAGATGAGATCTGAGGCAGAAATCCCTCCCTGTGAGGGTACTGAAGTCCTGGAACTGGTTGCCCAGGGAAGTTGTGACTGGTCCATCACTGCCAGTATCCAAGGGCAGGTTGGATGGGGCTGTGGACAGCCTGGTCCAGTGAGAGGTGTCGCTGCCCATGGCAGGGGATTGGGGCTGGGTGAGCTCTGAGCTCCTTTCTGACCCAACCCAAACCATTCCGTGATACAATGTGAGGACAGGGAGGTAAGATGTACGCGGGGATAGCTTGTAGCCCTCTCAAGAAAATTTGGCAGGAGCTGCTTGTCCCTAAACAGCTGCTGTTTTTAATTCCTCGAGTGGTTGATCTTTCAGAAACAGTTTTTGGCATTCACCACTTCCCTTCTGAAACACAGGAGCATCCTGTAACCCCAAGTGCAAGGTATTAAATCATCGAATGGTAGATAAATCACTGGAGTGGGCTATGAGTGGCCTCTACTGATTCTCTCTCACATTTCTTCAGCGACTGTAAGCAAATTGCCTCCCTCATTTGCTCCTGGACCCCTCCTTGGCATCACATCATGAGAGAAATGATGTGTCGACCTCTTCTACAAGATAATTTGAGGTGTGTGGATGAAAAGAATTAGATCCAGGCTTTTGGGGCTTTGATAAATGTTTAATAGTTGGGTAAATGCCAATCTGATAAGGTGGTTAGTGAATGTAAAGCCTATTGTTGATGTTAATCCTTGGAGGAGGATTAAACTGCAGTGAGCAGAAGATATTTGGCTTTGGAAAGACAATGTTGGACATTTCTTTTGTGTTCATTCACTTGACCATTTGAATTAATGCATCTTAAATTCCCTCATTGTCCATCTAGAGCTGAGTGCAAGGTCTTTGCGGAGGGGTGGGTACTTCTTCACGCTGGCCCTTTGTTTTCTAGAACTTTCTCTAATTCGAAGACAATGAACAGAAAGAAACAGCCCTTCTGAAGCCAGCATTCACATCAAAAAGATGCTTCTGATTCTAGTTCCTTCTTCGGTTTGATCAGGGGAATGAATAGATTATTAAGACTCAATATCCCTGTATCATCTCCTGCCATCAGTACAGAGAGGAAATAAGAATCCAAATCACTAAATTGCTTCAGAGCTGCTTGGCAACTGCAAATTACAAAATTGATCATCCAACTCATTTATTCTTTCAAATAAGAGAAGTAGGAAGAACAGCAGACCAGGATTATCACGAGGAGTAAATTCTGTTGCAGGCTGGGTGTGTGATAGCACTGGGGCTTCGTCAGAGAAACAACAAAAGGCTATCCAGGCAGTACTTATATTAAGAAGATAGTGATAGTTAGATTAAAAATGTTTAAAACCAGTAGTAGTTATGATAATAACACTAAAATCCAGCAGTAGTTAGGTCAATAATGCTAAACCCCAACAATAGCTATACTAAAGAGGAGTTTAATAACAATTGATACTAATATTAGTTTTAATAATACTAAAAACTGGCTCTACTTGCCTTTGTCTTTGTCCTTTCAACTCTCTTTCATCCCCAAGATGAATCTAATTATGAACAGAACCTAAATTCTGTTGGTTTTAACTAACAATAGCTCTATATGCAAACAGGTTGTACTGGTTTTGTCCATCTCATTCTCTCTTACGTTGGGCTGAGATTATTTTAACAATGTCTTTTTCCATCTGAATATTCACAGAATCACAGAATGATTGAGGCTGGAGAAGCTCTCTGAGCTCATCCAGCCCAGCCCAGGACCTAATATCACACCAGGGCACTAAGGACCACAGCCAGGCTGTCCTTCAACACCTCCAGGGATAGGAAGTCCACCACTGCCCTGGGCAGTCCAGTCCAGGCTCTGATCACCCTT
>JAOXOE010000852.1:3063539-3076497 GCA_028565055.1 Phoeniculus purpureus | reverse complement strand
TTGGAAGGGACCTCGAAAGATCATCCAGTCCAATCCCCCTGCCACAGCAGGATCACCTAGATCCAGTCGCACAGGAATACAGCATCCAGGTGGGAAATAGGAAAGCTGTTAAGAGAAGGAAGTGAAAATGGGGTTCTACTGTTTTACAAGATGCAGATGTACCCAAGGCAGGTTTAGACATAAGAGGCAATACTTCCTGCACCTGGTATTTAGGTGTTAGGATGGGTTGATGCTTTCTGCTTTGTTTCTGTATTAAGTCTTTATTAAGATCTTGGTCTGGCATGGATTTCAGGGTTTTATACCTTTACTAAACATCTGTACAACGCGAAGAGCTCTTCATTAGAGCTGTTAAACGAGCTGTCCTTTCCCAGTGATGAGCAGGGGCAGAATACAGAATGGGTGGGAACCAGAATTAAAATGCACAGATTGTGCATCCTAACGTTAAGCCGACAGACCCTGCCTGTGCAATAAACGTTAGGTGAGGACCTGAATGTAAAGATTTCCTGCAGCTTCTCCTTTTTTTTTTTTTTCCCCAGGTGCTTATCTAGGCTCCTTCACTGGTAGTGAGTGATGCCTCCTTATGGGGTTTGGTCATCGACAGAGCACTTAGGGAAAATTGCCTCATTTCCCATTTTGCAGAGATGTAAAACTGAGGAAGAGAGCAGTGATGTGACCTGCCTGGGAATGAAGAGCTGAGGTGGCATCTTGAGTCATCAAGAGCAGATGTCTGAGCAACAACGCAGCTTAAATGAGAGCGTGACATAGAACCACGGAATCATAGACTCATGGAATCATAGGGACCGGAAGGGTCTAGTCCAATCTCCCTGCCACAGCAGGATCACATAGACCAAGTCACAGAATGGCTCAGGGAGCTCAGAGTTCATCTTCTCCAATTCCCCGTCAGGGGCAGCAACACCTCTCAACCAGACTTGGTTGCTCAAGGCCTCATCCAACCTGGCCTTGAACAACTCCAGGGAGGGGGTAGCCACAGCCTCTCCAGGCAATCGATTCCAGAGACTCTCCACCCTTGCACTGAAGAACTACTTCCTCAGATCCAATCTGAACCTCCTCCTTCAGTTTCAAGCCATTTCCCCTTGTCCTGTTGCTGGATCCCCTTGGGAGGAGTCCCTCTTCAGCCTTTCTAGAGGTTCCCTCTAAGGGAGTTCAACTTTAAGAGGCCCTCAGAGTCTTCTCTTCTCTAGGCTGAACAACCCTAACTCCTTCAGCCTATCCTCATAGCAAAGGTGTTCCAACCTTGGCTGAACATCATAGCCTCTTCTGAACTTGCTCCAAGTCCTTCTGACGTTGGGGACACCTGAACTGGCCGCAGGATTCAAGGTGATGTCTCACAAGAGCAGAGCAAAGGGGCTCTTTACATGCAGCATAGATGTGTGAAAGCAGCCTACAAAACCTGTTCCTTTACATCAAAACTTGGAAGACCCCAAGTTCACCCCTTGCATCATGGAAGAAGAGATTGAGTCTTCAGAGAAGTCTGTGCAAAGAAAAACTTGGATAACCTTGGCCATACTTACTCCTATTGCTTCCAAGAACACCACGAGAAAGAGGCAGAGTCTGCCACTTATTGAGGGACGTTTAGTCAGTCGGGTCCTGTTTATGTGTTCTCAGAAAGAACCCTGAACAGACACACTACCAGGGAAATGGAATTTGCTCTGGGCTTATCTTTTTATTGTGACTTATAGGGACTCTGCCAGGTAAATGTTTGTGGACTCACACAGGTCTGAAGATTGCTGCTATCATCTTGATGACAAAAAGATGGGTCTTTTATTTGTGCCTTCTGGGAACCACGAGGTGAAGGGAATGACTTCAATTTTTTTCCTCCGTTTCCCTGAGTGTCTTCTTGAAGAGAAAAATAAAAGACATCAGTCCTGGAAACGCTGATCAGAGCCCTGCCCTATCTCACCCCTTCAAATGGAACAATGAGAAAACTGGCAGCCACGATAAGAGGAGAGGGAAGCAAAGCCAGTGAGGTGAAGGAAGGACACTTCAGCTCCTCAAAATTCAACCTGTGCTTCAGGAGCAGGTAGGGACTCACTTAACTCTCTTCCTTAACTATACCTCTTGGATGGTTTGGGCCATCACTTCCACTGTTGGATGTTTTGACACCTACAGATGGCAGGTCCCCAGTGTCGGTGTGTCCAGCTCTTACTGTTGCTCAAGAATAAGTGACAGAATCAGATTGTTTCTCCATGTACTGTTAATACCTGTCCCTAGCTGGCAAGGCCAATTCACTGTGAGCTCCCAGTAGCTGGAGAAAAGGATGTTAGAGACAGGACTGGGTGTTCTGGTTTACTTTCCTCTGTAAGAATGATACCTAGGATCGTGTTCTTGGTAATATCATGAAACATTTTCCTTCTTAAGCATCAGTAAAGATGTGTTGGCCAGCTTGGAAAGCTCTTGAAGAATCCTTACAGATCTAACAGCAAATGCCCAGCCCTTGCACTGATCAGAAATCAATCCTGTGCATATAAAAACTGTGTGGGATCAGAAAGGGTTCTCAAAGAGCTTAAATAGGAGTTGCACTGAAGGCAGTTCAGCCTCGTTGTCCAAGCTGTCTTTCTGTTGAATCATTGGAGAACATTTTTATCTAGAGTTTTTATTTTTTCAGCTCATATTGGTTTTAAAAATCTATAGTTCACTGCTGCAACTGGCCCAGATTTGTCTCGTAGTTAACTGGCGCAAATGATCTCTCTCATTCTAAACATCAGGTTCTTTTCGTGGACTAACAAAATATTAAAGACTTATCTGAGGTCATTGAGTGTTTCTTCCCCTAAGGATTCTAGCAGGCCCTTACCTCAGGTTTTATCTCACTGCCCATCACCCTGATATCTGAGCTCTTCCCATCAAGAGTACCATCATAGAATCATTAGGGGTTGGAAGGGACCTTGAAAGTCAATTCCCCCTGCCACAGCAGGATCACCTAGACCAAGTCGCACAGGAACACATCCAGGTGGGTTTGAAATTTTTCCAGAGAAGGAGACTCTACAACCCCCCTGAGCAGCCCCTTCCAGTGCTCCATTGCCACTGTGAAGAAGTTCCTTCTCCTCCTATTCCCCGAAATACTCGTGATGACAGTGGGCAGTTTGTTTGCTTTAGAGAAGCAATAAAAATAAATCCAAGGAGGCAAAACAGCTGCATTTAGGAGAATTAGTGCTCTCAAACCAAACTGAAAGGATGGAGTTTATGTTTTAGGTCTGAAGGAGATAAAGACTTTTCCAGTGTCACCAGTTTGAAAGGGTAGAGTCTGTTTCTCCATTACATGATGGAATCATTAAGTTTGGAAGAGATCTCCAAGTTCATCAAGTCCAACCATACAGAGCTGGTAGGATTTCTTCCAGGCAGACTGGTTATGTTGATCTCTGTGGAAGTTGCTGTTGGCAGTGGAGGTCTCACAGAAGTTCTTGCTCAGAAACTTTAAACGCCATCTGCAGCAGCAAATGGCCTTTCTCTGGGTTACTACCAGCAACAGCCACCCCTGGAGTATCTATGTGAAGAGTTTGAGGTTTAGAGACCTCTGTTTTCACTGCCTTTGGATCACATTCTCTTACATCTGAGGAACTGTAGGAATTTGTGGAGCACTTCAGGCCCACAATTTAAAAGAGAAGCGTCAGGCACTGCTTTGAAGACCACTCTCTCTCTTCTTGCTGGTGAGCCAAATGTTCCCAGTGTCTCTGTATTTCTTCTGATAATTTGTGAACTTGTTCTTTCAGCTGGTCCTGCAAGCTAAACCTGTCTGCTCATCCATCCTTTTCACATGGAAGACTGAGGGACAGGGATACTGGGTTGCTTCTGTGAGAAGAGCATCTGTGTTGAAAATGGGACTTGAACTCATAGTCTCCTGTTCCTTAGCCCTTTGAATTTAACCAAGGCTGCTGCTTTAAACCAAGCCCTCTCTGACCTTTTCAAGAGATCTCCAAAGTTTACTTACCCCTAGGGGTGTTGTGAAGCTTAATTAATGTTTGTAAAGTGCCTTGAGTTCTTTGGATGAAAGTGCTTTGCATTATTAATATTAATAATAACAGATGAGCCCCTGAAACATTCTGGTACAGTAGAATGAATTAACATGAAGCCAGCAATCAACAACAACAAATCAAACCAGTAATGCCGTCATAGCCCCGGGCACTGCATACAGCTGGTGGTCTGATAGATGTGACAGATGAATCCGCTGGTATTCTCTTCAGTCATTTCCATTGTAAATTAAGCAGTCTCCCATGTCCCCATAAGAGCCAGAAGTCACCTGCAGCATTAACTAGCTTTTTCCAGTTGAGGCCTTTTTTGTTTTTCAGATGTCTACAGGTCATAATCAGAGCTGACATACTGAGGCTGAGCTTTTTGGGGTGGTTTTGAAGGACTTTACATAAGCTGTGGCAAACAGGGCACTGTTCTTATAGGTACATGGGTATATGGGTATAGGAATTCAAACTCCAAGAGTCTTAGTCCATTCCATGGTGCTTTCATCACGTTTCCCTGGTGCTCGTAGCTCATGGTAGGGGATTTCACATCCTCCAGGTGCATCAACGGGCAAAATGGATGAGAAAATAACAGGAGAAGTGAAGACACAGAGATCAGATAACTCTGCCAATGCCTTTCAGTGTATCAGAGAAGATACAGGATATGGGGAACCTGGTCTGTGTTGAGTATTAAGTGCTAAACTATGATGTTTCATCTGTTTTGAGGTTCTTTCCTTGCACAGAATGTAAAGGAGCCCAAAGATAACTGAGAATGATGCCTTTTTCCCATCAGTAGATCATAGAATCATTAGGGATCAGAAGGCACCTCGAACGATCCCACACTTGTAGAAAACAGCTGCTTCGTTCCTTCCACAATCTTACTTTCCTTTCAGTCCTCTCTCCCTTCTATCACCGAAAGGCAAGGAGATTGTAGAATGTTTTGTGTATAAATTAGAGTCAGAGACGTTGCCATAACCTCAGTAGATTGTCATAAAAATCTGTCACGTAGGAAAATAAATGAGGAAGCCTCAGGGCAATTTCCCTCAGAAGAAGTGTGGTGAGGAAAGTACATTTTCTGGGGCTATTGAAGAAAGAGTTGGACTATCAAGAAGAGCTTTATATGCAGAGCAATATGTATAGTGTTTGCTTTCATTTCATTCCTTCCTTGTTTGCTATATTAAGGTTTTGGCAGCACATGGTCCAGTGACTTGGTTGGGTTCTTGTTCTTATTGCTTCTCATTTCCAGTTTGAACATTAAGTCTCGAAATCTTGGCTTTATTTTCTTTTTCCTTGGCATTTTTGCAGGCAAAAATGACACTTAGCTAGAGAATTCTCTTTTTTTCTTCAGATGTTCTCTTAGAAACCATCCCCGTTCTTCCTGACTCGGAATGCTTAAAAAATAATAAGGAAGTTAAAAATCAATGCTGATTAGTTTGCATAATTTTCACTCATATTCCAGATTCCTTTGCTACTTGGTTGACTTTGCCATGTGTGTCTTTGAATTTTAATGTAGTCAAACATATGTCGGTTGATTAAATTGCAAATATGTGGCACCTCTTATTTGAAGATCGCGATGCCACTTTTTGCTTAGTTTTGCAATACCCTTTTATGTCTGTTTGATGAAAATGTGTAGCAAGGAGAGACTAAACAGACTGCCCAAGGTCAAATTGAGCCTCTAGAGGAGAAACTGATGGAGGTGTGGGGCTTCCAGAGAATTGTGGGCTGGTTCTAAGCACAGACACATCTGTATCTGATCCATAGAAACATAGAATCATCGGGGTTGGAAAAGACCTTCAAGATCATCAAGTCCAACCATCCACCCTACAACCCCCAACCACTCACCCAGCTCCTCAAACACCCTGGCTGCCCGGTTGTTGAACCTTTCCAAGGATGCTGCCTCCACCCCCTCCCTGGGCAGCCTGTTCCAAGGGCTTCTCACTCTTTCTGGGAAGGTGTTTTCCCTCAGATCCAGACTGAACCTTCCCTGGCACAGCCTGACCCCATTTCCTCTTGTCCTATCGCTAAAACATCCTCCATCCTACTCCTCTTCTGACTCACCCTACTTGTTTCCTGAACAACTTTCCACTCTTCCCGCTACTTCAACAACTCCAGCAGAGCCATTTCCTTAGGTCTGTGGTCAGCTTTCCATAGATGCAGTCAAAAGACTCCAGTTTGCCACTGATTAGCTCAATCTCTTTTTCTCTTAAATTAACATGTCAGCTGGTTTTTCCTTTTTATTTGTCATGTGTATGATTTTTCTTCCAAATGCACCTCAGACAATGCACATCAGCAGCTCTTTTCTTTCATCTTCCAGTGCGGTGTGAGCTGCCAGGTTGGAGTGACACAGTTTGATTTTATTCTGGGACACTCTGCAAATCTTTCATTTTCTTTCTGGTTGTGCCAGTCTGTCCTTTCCAGACCTTTATTTCTTTTTTAAATATAATTCAATACATAAAGGCAACATGTGTTAGAACAAATGTTGGAAGCCCCCCTGGTTATTAACCAGCAACCTGGACAGGCTGGAGAGTTGAGTGGGGTGAAATTACTGAACTATAACCAGGGCAGTGTAGCGTCTTGCATCTGGGCAAGAACAACCCCAAAAACCAGTGTAGGGTGGGGACTGACCTTTTGGAGAACAGTGTAGGAGAAAGGGACCCAGGGGGTCTTGGTGGTCAACAGGGTGGCCATGAGCCAATAATGGGCTTTTGTGATCCAAGAAGGGATCAGAAAGGGGCCCCTCAGTTCCAGAAGGGGGCAGAGCTGCTGTATAGAGCCCAGCACACAAAGATGATGAGGACAATGGAGCATCTCACTGATGAGGATAGGCTGAGGGAGGTGAATCTTAACTTGGAGAAATGGAGTCTGAGGAGTGACCCCATGAATGTTGATAAATATGCGAAGGGTGAGTGTCAGGAGGATAGAGCCAGGCTCTGCTCAATCACACCCAATGACAGGACAAGGGGCACCGAGTGTGAGCTTCAACAGAGGAGGTTCCACATCAATCTGAGAAAGAGCTGTTTCCCAGTGAGGGTAACGGAGCACTGGAACAGGCTGCCCAGGAGGGCTGTGGAGTCTCCTTCTCTGGAGATGTTTAAAACCCGCCTGGCCATGTTCCTATGTGACTTGGTCTAGGGGATCCTGCTGTGTCGGGAGGTTTGGACTGGATGGTGTTTCAAGGTCCCTTCCAATCCCTAATGTTCTGTGATTCTGTGTAACATAAACTGCAGCAACTGATGCTCAGGGTACAGGTTTATATTCTACTGACTTGTAAGAAGCATTTAATAATGTTAGATATTTAGTCTCCAGCAGGGGGGTTTTAATAAAAAGCTGGTCTTTGGGTTCAGCATTTTCTGAGAATCAAATCCATCCATTTTGGGTGTTTTAAGCAGTTCTGAAGTCAGACAGCCCCACAAACCCTCCCCAATAAACCCATAGCCCAGGTTGCTTTGAAATCAGCTCACCGAAGTTCCCAACGTCAGGCCTTCAGATATTTACTAGGTTAAAAAAAACAACCCATGAATCACTGTGGGTTGGAAAGACATTGCTGTTCTTTTAAGCAATTCTGGCCAACGCAGATTAGCAAACATCATCTTTGGAATAATCAGGATGATTACATGAATATCCAGTGTTTTTTATTTGAATGTTAAACAGCCTCAAACACAGCAAAGGATTTTCTGTCGCTGTGTTGGTAAATGGCAGAGGGGTGGGGAAGGGCTTTTCTTTCCTCTTCATTTCTTATTATTTGAAGTGCAGTAAGAAAAAACCCCATAATCAAGCGGGCTAGGAAGAGTCTGAAGTTAGAAACTTCTCCCTGTCCTTCAGTTTTGTGGCAAATAATTGGGCCCTGAAGGAATTGGCTGCTTGGTTGTTCACTCAGCTGTAGTGTGTACGTTGGCTCTGATTCTCTCTGCTGCCTCACAGCACTAGGGGTTGGCAGGAGCCCACAGGACCGACACCTTTGTATTTGGGGGGGACTAAACTCTAAGTTGAGGAGGTCAAGTCAATGTGATCTGGAGACCCACTCAATGGGAATATCCACGAGGGAAAAGCTCCCAATGTTTCAGTGAATTCCGTGTTTCTATTTGGAAAGTCAGTCCCCTGTCAGGGTTTTATCGCTCACTCTACCCCGTGTCGGCTACATGTCACTCTTATTAGCCTTTAAACCTTCCCGACAAGCTATTTCACTCGACTAGTGGGTGGATAATAATGTGTCTCTGCAAGCAGGATGTGTTTGGTTTGTTGAGGGCTTTTGGGGTTTACTAAGGTATCGCTGATTAAAATGTAGCTGGAGAAGAGGGAAGTCTTTCACCTGTACATCCTTTTTTGGGAGCATAGGGCTCGTTTCTGAGGCGATCTTTATGCTCAGGAGTCCAGAAGGGTAGGGTAGTCCACGAGGAGGTCGAAGTACTAGCGAACAGCTGGAGGCAACTCACTGCTTCCAGGGCGGGTGGTCATCACTTTGATACCTTGAACTCAGTGATTTGGGTATGAAACCATTGGCGTTCTGGTCCTGGGACATAAACCCAGCTGATTAGATTGATTTCAGTAGATTTATAGTATTCAAGGGCTGGAGCACTTTTGCTGTGGGGATACAGTGAGGGAGCCGGGGTTCTTCAACCTAGGGAAGAGAAGACTCCGGGAGACCTCAAAGCTGCCTTCCAGTCCCTGAAGAGAACCTCTGGGAAGGTTGGAGAGGGACTTTCCCCAAGGAAATCCAGTGATAGGACAGGGGGAAATGGTTTGTAACTGAAGGAGAGGAGGTTCAGACTGGATCTGAGGAAGTAGTTCTTCAGTGCAAGGGTGAAGAGACTCTGGAATTGATTGCCTGGAGATGCTGTGGCTGCCCCCTCCCTAGAGATTTCCAAGGTTGGATGAGGCCTTGAACAACCAAGTCTGGTTGAGAGGTGTTGCTGCCCAAGGCAAGAGGTTGGAGTAGTTGAGCTCTGAGGTAATCTACTCCAACCTGAGGCAGTCTGGGATTCTGTGACTCTGAAATTGTTTCCCCATTAATAAAGTAGTAATAATTTCACTAATGATGGGTGATAGCAATCATGTCCCTCCCCAGCTCAGCAGGCATGGAGTCCCAACTATACTTGACACAGCTACAGGCTTACACTGTGTTGGACCTCTAGGAGAATTCAAGTTTCTTAGTGCTCAGTTTGGGTTTAAAACTGAAATGGAGCTCCAGACAAGCAAACTTTTTAGGATATCAGGTAGCAACAGGACTAGGGGGAATGGAGCAAAGCTGGAGATGGGTAGATTTAGACTGGATGTTCTTCACCATGAGAGTGGTGAGAGCCTGGAATGGGTTGCCCAGGGAGGTGGTTGAGGCCCCGTCTCTGGAGGTGTTTTAAGGCCAGGCTGGATGAGGCTCTGGCCAGCATGATCTAGGGTGGGATGTCCCTGCCCATGGCAGGGGGATTGGACTGGATGATCTTTTGGGGTCCCTTCTCTATGATTTTAAATACAGAGTCAAAAGCATAAAATCCTCAGTCTGTACAGTCAACCATTTCCTTCTGCAAGTCTTAGCCCAGATAGAACCAAGATGTTGGCTGGTTTTAGTGCTGAGCATGGTAATAAATGGTGAATGATATTATACAAAAGAGGTTTAGAAACCTCTTTTCATGCAGTTTTTCCATATTTTCAAATAACAACACCCAATTAAGCACTTGAATCAGTGCTGCCCTCAGCAGAGATGTAATTAAGCAGGTGTTTAAATCCCTTGTTAAATTAGGCTCTTATATTTTGCTTTCCTAATCTACCATTACTATTCCTGTCTGGAAAAATAATGGGAAAACAAATGAATCCTGAAACTCTAGCTCTGGGCATGTAAGGGTCAAACTATATCAGCCATGCGGAGCAGATCTATGGAATCTAATCAAATGTAGGGGAAACAAAGCAGATTTAAGTAGGAGCTGCTGGGTAGCAGCGACAAATGGCAAACCCTCACTTCTCCAGGAAGGAGAAAAGTGAACTGGAATAAAAACCCGCTTCCGAAAGAGCGTTATGTGGCACTTTTCCCAACGAGTGGCTTGACTGCTGCAATTCTGGATGCTCACAAAATGCCTACATGGCCCAGCCATAAAGAGAATAGGGAAACAAAGAGGCTGCTAATTCAATTACAAATGGTACAGCTCAAGCTCTTTACTATTCATCCACATGGAAATTTACACTAAATAACGTTATCAGGAATTGGCTCAGCAATTTAATGGACTAAGACTCTCACATCTAACAGATTGCCTGGTCTCCACCAGGTCTTGAAAACTGTCTCTCTGGTGGATACCTTTAACCAAGCCTCAATGTACTCTTGGTATAGAATTAGTGAAATATAGTCACATCACCATTTCCACTCCGTTCACTTAGCTAGGAGAAGCGTTAAGTAGTTTCTATGTGATGTTTGGTCTCATCATGCTCATGGCCGGGGCAAGAGGTACAAGGTCTTTTCGAGATCTGGACTTTTGCTTCCAAGTTGGTTCCTGTGGATTTCAGTACTGTAATCATTAATTGAAGTAATTTTTCTGCTCCTTGGTCCCAAGGTATTTCAGACCATTGCATTAATATTCGTTAACAGGAGATGTTTGCTGTGTATCCCAGTATCCGGTTGTTAGAATTTGCTGATGCTGTTGTCACCAGCACTTTGATGAGCAAGAAGGGCTTTAAGGCTATCCAGGAGGAGCTAACTGTAGCCTTAGGAACATCACTTGTTGTGAAGGATTACTTAAAGTAAGAACAGGTGGAGGAAAGGAGAGTGTGTGTGTTTGTGTGCAGATGTAAATGCAGATGAGCCCTGTCCTGTGTCGATCAGCCCCAGTACTAGCTGATGCTGTTGGGACTGTGAAGAGTTGACCTCCAGTTGAGCAACCAAGGCATTTTGGCATAAAGGAAGTCATAGACTCACCGTTGCAGCGGTAGCAGTGGAATTTTACACATTTCCCTAATTACAGTCCTCCCCACCACTGCAGCCCCTCAAAGACATAAAAACTGACCATCTGGTCAACATTTAAACAGCAAACTAACTGCCATGGTGGATGGAAGCAGCTACTTGCTGGACTACAGATACGGCAGTTTAAATGGTACCCACACAAGCCTTACTCTGCCTAGTTTTGAAAAGCTCAGGAACATCTGCAGGCTACCAGTCCATTTTATTATTTTGTTTTATTTTATTTTTTATCTTATTTTATTTTACTTTATTTTATTTTACATTGTTTTATTGTATTTTTTGCCCCTAATCATTGGAAAAAACCATTTTAGACTTCCTGGAACGACTTTTACCTGTCCTGTTTCTTTACTTGGCTTTCAGATTAGTTCTGCCTGCCACTTCTTTTTTTGATATCCCCTGCACCAGAGGAGGGTTATGTTGGATGTCAGGAAGCTCTTCCTCACAGAAAGGGGGATCAGAGCCTGGACTGGCCTGCCCAGGGCAGTGGTGGAGTCCCCATCCCTGGAGGTGTTGAACAGCAGCCTGGCTGTGGCCCTTAGTGTCCTGGTCTGGTTGACGGTGTGACGTTAAGTCCTGGGCTGGGCTGGATGAGCTCAGAGGGTTTCCAGCCTCAGTCGTTCTGTGGTTCTGTGATTCTTGTACAGTACTTCCAGAAGAGAGGATCAATGAGTCAGGAATTTTGTTCAGGCAGCAGAAAAGCTGCTGCTGCACAAGGAATTTACATGGAAACCCATGGAAACCTACAGCTCCTCCTGCTCCCAAACACATCTAGCTGGGTGTCCCCAGACTTTATCCAGTGAACTGCAGAATCCAGTCTGCAGTTTGGAAATGTCAGGGCGATAACCCAGCATGTTTCTCCCAGGCTTAGAAACATAAGGCTGAACATGAGGGATAACAAGGTGTGTAGACAGATCCTTTAATTCTGATTGAAGTGAGGTTTGTACTCCCAAGGTGAGGATCCCGAGCTGGACAGACTGGAATGACCTCTACTGCACCTGAGAAACCTCAGAGGAGTGATTAAAAGTTAGCAAACCTGCCTGGTGAAATGATAGGGCAGAATAACCTGCACCCAGGTATTTCTTATCATGCTAGAAACAGCAGGTCCTCAGCTAGAAACCGCTTTGTGAAAAGCACTGCAGTTGACTGGGGTGAAGGAGATGACTTCTTGCCAGTTGGGCACATTGCCTCTGTGATTACTGCGGCTCCAAATACTGCTGGAGACAAACACAGGCAAATAACGATCGTTATCTGCTAAATAGTTTCATATCTCCTCCTCTGGGCAGCTCCTTCAGTCAACAGCAATATTGAGCAGCTTGAGTTGAGTGCCCTGCACCTTTTGTTTGTGGGAGATGCTTTTAGAGCATCCAAAATACCTCGAGCTGCTGCTTTTGCGTTGAAGCTCTCAGTTTACAGCTGCGTGGTGATGGCAGCCAGGGTCTCGCTTTTCTTGCTTTTCTTTGTTTATTTTTAATTAACTTCCTTATTGTTTTCAGTACACAAAGCAATCAAATTATAGCAGTTAGGGAGCGGTAGTGAACAAAGATACCGTCCTCCGTGAGCAGTAAACAAGGGGATGTTTCTTAGGCGAGGTCTGCCTCATTCTCTGCTGCATGTGGAAGCACAACGTTGCGTATAGGGCATCACTGATGCTCCAGAAGAGAGGGAGGAATGGGGGGAAAGGATGTTGAGGGGCTGGAGTGGGTCCAGACAAGGGCAGCAGAGCTGGGGAAGGACAGGTATGATGGGGAGCAGCTGAGGGAACTAGGACTGTTCACTCTGGAGAACAGGAGATTGAGAGACCTCATTGCTGAAGGGAGGGTTGAGAGATGCTGGGATAGGTCTCCTCTCCCCAGTCACCAGTGATAAGACAAAGGAAAATGGCCTCAAGTTGTGCCAGGGGTGGTTTAGGTTGGACATCAGGAGCAATTTCTTTCCCTGGCAGATTGGTTCAGGGTTCGGAACAGGCTGCCCAGGGAGTGGAGAGAGTCACTGTCCCTAGAGAGGTTCAAACACTGAATAGCTGTGGCCCTGAGGGACAGGGTTTAGTGGG
>JAOXOE010000852.1:3038797-3063439 GCA_028565055.1 Phoeniculus purpureus | reverse complement strand
GGAGAGGCTGAGGGAGCTGGGGCTGCTCAGCCTGGAGAAGAGGAGGCTGAGGGGAGACCTCACTGCTCTCCACAGCTACCTGAAGGGAGGTTGCAGTGAGGCAGGGGTTGGCCTCTTGTCCCTAGGGACTGGCGATAGGAGCAGAGGAAATGGGGTCAGGCTGTGCCAGGGGAGGGTCAGATGGGATCTGAGGAAAAACTTCTTCCCAGCAAGAGTGGAGAGACCTTGGAACAGGCTGCCTGGGGAGGGGGTGGAGGCACCGTCCCTGGAGGGGTTCAGCAAATGGGCAGGAAGGGTGTTTGAAGAGATGGGGTAGTGGTTGGGGATATTAGGGTGGACGGTTGGACTTGATGGTCTTGAAGGGCTTTTCCAACCTTGATGACTCTCTGACTCTGTAGGTCGGTACTAAAAGCAGAGAGCCGGGGATTAGGGCGATGGGAGGGGGTCAAGCAGCCATGTGGCTGTAGCTTTGTGCATGAAATCCTCATTAGGGGCTCGTTAAGGACATGAAAGCGGCTTTTCCTGCTTCCGGTCCCCGGCACCCCAGGGGCTGCTCGTGGCCAGTTGTCTGCTTTGGCTGCTGGGGAGGAAATGCAGCTCGAGGGGGTCATGGGAATGGCAGGGCTGTGGGGAGGAGGAGGAAGAAAGAGGAAGGAAGGAAGGAGAAAGAAGAAGAAAGATGAAGAACAGAATGATCAAGGACAAGAAGAACACGGAAATGATGGACAAGATCAAATAGGTGAAAAAGAACAAGATGAACAAGAGCAAGAAAAAAAGATGAAGAAAAGATATTAAAAGATGAAGATAAAGAAGAATGGGAAAGAGAAGAATGAAGAGAAGGAGGAGAAGAAGGAGGAGAAGAAGGAGGAGAAGAGATAAGAAGGAGGAGAAGGAGAAGAAGAAGGAGAAGGAGGAGAAGGAGAAGAAAAAGGAGGAGGAGAAGGAGAAGGAGGAGAAGGAGGAGAAGAAGAAGAAGAAGAAGGAGAAGAAGAAGGAGGAGAAGAAGAAGGAGGAGGAGAAGGAGAAGGAGGAGGAGAAGGAGAAGAAGAAGAAGAAGGAGAAGAAGAAGAAGAAGGAGAAGAAGGAGAAGAAGGAGAAGGAGAAGGAGGAGAAGGAGGAGAAAAGAGAAGGAGGAGGAGAAGGAGGAGGAGAAGAAGGAGAAGGCGAAGGAGAAGGAGCAGGCGAAGGAGGAGAAGGAGGAGGAGAAGGAAAGAAGGAAGATGGAAGAAATAAAATTAAGACGATGATGAAAGAAGAATGAAGAAGAGAAGAAGAAGGAAAGAAGATGGAGAAAAGAAGAAGATGACCCCTTGCTCCACAGCTGCCAAGCCCTGGTTGCTATCATGGCAGACCCTTGCTGACACACAGCTCTAGTTGAATTTCTACACCAACCTGCTGAAGGACTCCTGGACAGCATCTCTGAGTCCTCCCACTGTGCTGACCCCCAGCCTGCAGCACCCAGTCGATGGCACTTATGGGGTCATCCCTGCCAGAGCCTCTCCCTGTCCCGCAGCAGCCCCCTGGCCGGGGCTGCAGGAGCAGGACCCCGCTGTGAGCCAAGGGGACAGTCCCAGTGCTCAGACAGCTGGAGCTTGTTAAATCGAGACCCTGCGGCAACGAAAATCGGCTGCAAACGTGCAAGGCATTAAAGGCAGTGAATCCTCAAACCACCTGGTTTGTTTAAGCCGCTTCCTTCCCCTAAACACCAACCCACAACATGTAACCCTGAGGTGACGGCTCCAGCTACCACCCGTCCCCGCTCCAGCCCATCCACTTCACTGCTCCCCCAAGCCAAAGGGAAGAACTTGAAGAGTGAAGTTAAAATCCAGATGGTTCCTCCACTCCTTGCCCCGAATCCACCGATCTGGTGTGAATTTACTCCGGCATCTCGCAAAGGGGAGAGCAGAGTCCTCCTGACCTTTCCCAGCCCTCCCAGCTCCCTGCCCAACCCACTCTCTGAACTTCCCCAGAGCTCTGCTCCTTCCCCGGGGTTAAACTCCCAACCGAGGGGCTTTACAGGGCTCAGAACTCTGAATAACCCGATGTCCCCAGCAGCAGAAGGATTTAAACAATAAGATCCTACCCCCACCCACCCCTTCCACATGTTCTTGTGGATGGCTGAAGAAACTCTCCGATACTTGTCCGAAATCTTTTATCCCTGGACAAAACTGGATGAGCAATTGGACTCTACATGTGCCTCCCATTACCCCATCCCACCGCTAATGATAATTGCCTGGATTAGACTTATCTCTTGCTTTGGCTTCATAAACCAGCAAAGGCCACCAGAGAAGAAGTAATAAAGTGCAGCTGTTGCAGCAAAGAGCCTTTTTCTAGGTCAGAGCCAGTTGGGGAGAGGCTGGCGAGGACCATGGAGCTGGAGAGCAGCAGCAGCAGCTCCTTCTCCTCAAGGGCAGCTTTTCATTAATCTGAAAGTTTGCGCCTCGGAACGTCGCTGGGGCTTATCCGGCAGCAGGACGAGGGGAGGAGGTGTGAGCTCTGCCCTTCTCTCCTGCACCTCATCAGCCTCTGAGTGGCCCCTGTGGGCTCCTGAGAGCTGAGCGGCTTGGCCACGCACGTCCCTGAGCTCGGGGAGGGTCGTGGAGAAGGAAGGAAGGAAAAGGCTGTTTCTTGGCTCGGAGGGGAGATGCGGCAGCTTGGAGCAGGAGGAATAAGCGGGTTAAGAGCACAGAACAAGTGTCTGCAGGTGCCAAAGGGCAGGAAGGGGGAGGGAAAAGAAAGAGCAGGGACAAGTTCAGCAGAAATTTAGGAAGTTGGAGAGTGGTTGCCAGAACTGGAGGGCAGCCAGGACACTCAAGTAAACACCCTCGTGGGGAACCAAGGGATGGATGAAGCAGCGAGGTGAGATGAAACCTCCCAGGCTCTGATGAGGAACAAACCAACTGCCCAAACTGCAACTGCCCAGAGCAGCTTCCAGGAGCTGGAGGGGTTCCAGGAAAGCTGGAGAGAGACTTTTTCCCAGGGACTCTGGTGCTGGGACAGGAGGGCTGGATTCAGGCTCCAAGAGGAGAGATTGAGCTGAGATCTGAGGTAGAAATCCCTCCCTGGGATGGGGCTGAGACCCTGGAACAGGTTGCCCAGGGAGGTTGTAGCTGCTCCATCCCTGGCAGTGTCCAAGGGCAGGCTGGATGTGGCTGTGGGCAACCTGGTCTGGCAAGAGGAGTCGCTGCCCATGGCAGGGTGTTGAGACTGGGGAAGCTCTGAGCTCCCTCCCACCCCAAACCAGTCTGGGATTCTACATCCTGTATTTCCCCACAACAGGACTCACAGCCACCCCAAACCCAAAGCAGAGAGTCAACAGTTGAAAGTCATTGCCCTTCCCCTGCTACAGCAGCACCTGAAGCCAAAGGGCTGCAGAACAGACAGTAAAAGCTGGGTGATGTGAGGAATGGCTTTAGGGTCTTGAATTAAGTGCCTGGGATTGGAAACCCAAGGTGAGGTTTGCAGGGCAAGGGATTCACTTGCATTTGATCAACAGGAACTGAGAGGCAACAAACCAAACCCCTCCACAACCCACCCTTGCAAATTTCCGAGACACGAGCCCTTCTTCCAATGTGAACAGACTGCTGGAAGCAAAAGTTAATGTATCTTTCATGAGGCCAATCTAGATAATAAGCAGCACAATTCCACAGCACAAGCCTGGCTTTTCTTTCTTTCCTTCTTATTTTCTTCCCCTTTTCTTCTGTTTCTTTTTTTCCCTTAAATAATAAAGAATTCCTGACGGGGAAGAGACGACCGAGGTAAAACTGGAATCCCCAAACATTCCCTGGATAGAAACAGGCTGTAACCTCACAGGCTGCAGCAGGAGACAAGGTGTGGGGGGGTGTTAATCCTTTTTTTTTACAATAATCTTTCAGATTTAGGCAAAAAACAACTTCAAGGAAAAAAAAAAACCCCAAACCCCAACAAAACACAACAACCCATCTCCAAAACAACCCCCACCCCAACAAAGCAGCCTGTGTCAAAGCTGAACTCAAATGGTTATTGGGCAATTTACACCACTTACTGTCATCTTCGGGTAATTTTATTTGCTTTTCACTCTCTTCTTGTAACCAAATAGCAGATTTCAGGAGACGTCTGGAACATGAAGTGTTTGGGGGGTTCAGCCTGAGATACTGGGGTGAGTTGGTTTCTCCTGTTTCATTTAGAAAATGTGTGGTCTCACAGTAGCCTGGGCTGGTGGGCACTGCCTGCTGCTCACAGTGGAGCTCCCCAGCCCCTGTTTCTCCTCTTGCTGGAGCAAAGCTCTGCAGATATCCAACAGATGGACTGGGAGAAGTGGAATGGTCTCATGTCTTCAGCATTGCTCATCTCACATGTTCTCCACAGCACAGGCAAGCTGAGACACAAGAGGTCTTCACTCTCTCCACTGAATTGCAGACTAGTTTGGGGTGGGAGGGAGCTCAGAACTCACCCAGCCCCAGCACCCTGCCATGGGCAGCGACACCTCTTGCCAGACCAGGCTGCCCACAGCCCCATCCAACCTGCCCTTGGACACTGCCAGGGATGGAGCAGCCACAACCTCCTTGGGCAACCTGTTCCAGGGCCTCAGCCCCCTCACAGGGAGGGATTTGTACCTCAGATCCAAAGAACTGCTGAAGAAAACATTTATAACCCTAACCTGGTCTTAGTAACCAGCAGACATCATTAACTTGTCTCGTGCAGCAGGTTCCTGTTCCTTGGCCACAACACCCAGCATTCCATAGCTGGCCCGAAGCAGTTCCCAGGTCACTTCACCCAGGAACAACCGGTTCTTTACACTCAGTCAGATTTTCAGAACCATTTTTACACCTGAATATTTAAACCACTGTTGCAGAAAGGTGGTTTATTGCCACCTCCAAGTTGTTCTGCTAGTTATCTTGGGAGAAGAGACTTAACAGCTCAAGGATTGGGTTGTGCATCTTTGTGAGGAGGGAGCGTCTCTCACAGGAAACCTGTGTATTTAATTCCAGCAAATGCACACACTTTAAACTGTTTATTAGGGTTATAGGGAACCTTTGAAGGCCAACCCTCCTGCTCAAGCAGGATGCAAATTACTGAGCAGCAGAACCACCTGAAAAGCCTCAATTGACTACACAAAACTGCATCCTTGATCATCTAGTCAAATCCCCCTGCCACAGCAGGATCACCTAGACAAAGTCACACAGGAGCATATCCAGGCGGGTCTGAAACATCTCTAGAGAAGGGGACACCACAGCCTCCCTGGGCAAGCCCTTCCAATATTTAATAGCCCCGATTGTAAAGTGTTTCCTGAGACTGAGGTGAATCTTCCTGTGTTCAAGCCTTCATCCATTACCCCTTGTCCTGTTCAATGCCATTGAACAGAGAGGATTCCTTTCTGCTTGGCACCCAGCCCTCATGGATTTACAGACAGTGATTAAATCCCCTCAGAGCCTTTTTTTTTGTCCAGACTAAAAAGTCCTAATGTTCTTAACCTCGCTTCATAAGGCAGTTGTTCCAGAACCCAAATCATCCTTGTAGCTCTGCACTGAACTCTCTCAATTAACTCTTTATTCCTCTTGAACTGGAGAGCCCAGAACTGGACACAGGATTCCAGGTGTGGCCTCACTAAAGAAGAATAAAAGGGTAAAACAACCTCCCTTGATCTGCAAGACACCCTCCTCTTGATCCATCCCAACACCCTGTTGGCCTTCTTGACCACCAGGGTCCATTGCTGATTCATTTTCGGTTTGTTATCCACAAAACCTCCGAGATACCTCTCCCCAGGGATGCTCTCTAGCTGGTCACCACCCAACTTGTACTGATGCTTCCCATTCCTTCTCTGGAGATGTTCAAGACCTATCTGGGTGTGGTGTTCCTATGTGGCTTGGTCTAGGTGATGCTGCTGTGGCAGGGGGATTGGACTAGATGATCTTTCAAGGTCCATTCCATTCCCTAATGATTCTATGATTATTCCTTCCCATGTGAAGGACTCCAATATCCCCTGCATGAGAGGGAGGGGGCCTTTAAACAAATAAGTGGACAATAACATTAACTAAAGCTCTTCATTCCTCACCAGATAAGTTTATATCTCCCCATCTCCACATCTTTCCTTACTCTCTCTCCACCAGCACTCTCATTAATGAACTGTGAACGCTGACATTTCCAATAAGGAACAATTAAATCCGAATCGAAATTAAATGAAGTAATTCATTTACAAAATAATAACTAACTAGCGTGAGGATGGTGAAAAATGATCGCAAGTCACGGGGAAAAGGGGAAAAAAAAAGGGAGGGAGAGTAAATTAAGTCTGACTACATTAATGTTCTTTAAATACTTGTGCTGCTTGGAAAATTAAATGGGAAACATCTTATTAACTGCCTTACGTAGAGGGTGGTAATGAGTGTGTTCAGCATGACGAGTATTTCAGGACAGGAATCCTTCATCGATGTCAGTGTGAGGAAGACATTTCAATTCATAACCCTAAATTAAAACTTTTCTGCAGCCTTTTCTTGCAAAGGTGCCTTAGCAGGTCTGGAGCCAGGAATGGGAGCATCAGGAGCCTGTTTAACCTCTGAGTGGTGGTGAAAGGCAGCAGTGAGGGTCCTTACAGCCTTCCAAATGCTTCAGCAACTCTCTAAGGCTTTTGAATCCCAGTAATGGGGTGATAACCGATGACTTTGGGTGTTTGAGTTGGGATGCAGTTAACCTCATCACAGTATGACTAGAATTAATCTAAAACTGTCTGTCTTCTCACACACAGTGCCCAGAACCCTCTGTGCCTTTGTTTCTTTCCCTCTGGGCTGAGGAAAAGAGATAGCTCTTTAAAATGCTTTACTGAAGTCAAGATAGACCACATCCGCTGCTCTGCCATCATCTAGCCACCTGGTTATGCCCTCACAAAAGGTTGGTCCAGCGTGACTTTCCCTCGGTGAAGCCGTGCTGACTGTCCCTAATGACACTCTTGTCCTTGATGTCCCTAGAGACAGTATCAACGATAAATTGTTCCACCACTTTTCCTGGGATGGAGGTGAGGCTGACTGGTCTATAGTTACCTGGGTCCTCCTCCTTACCCTTTTTGAAGATGGGAGTGACATTTGCTATCCTCCAGTCCTCAGGCATCTCTCCTGATCCTCATGACTTAACAAAGATGATGGAGAGTGGCCTAGCAATGACATCCATCATCTCCCTTAGTGCTCATGGGTGCATCCCATCAGGGTCCATGGATTTATGCACATGCAGTTTGCTCAGCTGATCCCTAACCCAGTCCTCGTCAACCAGGGCAAACTCCTCTCTTGTCTCAGCTTCCTCTGGGGCCTCAGTTGTCTGGGGCTTGGTAGTAGGACAGTCCCCAGAAGCACAGACAACGGCAAAGAATTAATTATTGTAATAATAAATTCTATATTTCAAATAAAATATGATTTAAAGCAATGGTATTATTTTAAATTATTAAATTATTTGAATTATTTTCAATGGAACTATTATTTGAGAAGGAGAATTAGAAAGAGATTTGGACCATGGTTGATTAAAAAATATACCCATCCCCCCCATGTTGGTTTCCTCAGTTACACTTAAGGCCCTTTCCTTCTCCAAAACAAATAACCTGAATAAACCTGTCAGGAAAGATTAAAACCTCATTAAAATGTGTAAACACAAAGCAAAGAAGAATTGAATAAAAAAAACCCCCAAACAAATCCCAACAAACCTTTGGCTCAATTGAATTTTAATCAAAATAATAAAGTCATTGACCAGTGTTGCTGGTTGAAAGCCCTGTAATAGTGATGGTGCCGCCAAGACGAGAAGAAGAGCTGCTGTTATCTGACACTCAGGATGGAGATTTCTTTTCAATAACTTGATAACATTTTAATGAATAAATTAATAACATTATCCAGGAAATGGACTTTAGAGATAAAAGTCAATTCCTCGCCAGCTCCCAAATCTAATCTGAGAAATTCTGTTGGGGATGGTCAGCTATGATCGCAGAATCCCAGAATGATTGAGGCTGGAAAAGCTCTGTGAGCTCATCCAGCCCAGCCTATGACCTAACATCATCCCATCAACTAGACCAGGGCACTGAGGGCCACAGCCAAGCTGTCCTTCAACACCTCCAAGGATAATGGGGACTCCACGTGGGCAGTCCAGTCCAGGCTCTGATCCCTCTTTCCATGAGTAGGGGCTTCCTAACATCCAACCTAACCCTCCCCTGGCAGCTTCAGCTCTGCCTTCTCGTCCTGCTGCTGGTTGCCTGGGAGAAGAGCCTGACCCCTACCTGATTGCCACCTCCCTTCAGGGAGCTATACAGATCCATGGGCTCAGCAATATTTTCTCTCTGCCCACCTTGACGGAGACACAAGTGTTGAGGCTTTGCCTGCAGTAAGAGCTGTTCTTCACAATATTAATGCAACCGATGGTTTTAAGGCTCTGCGATGCGTTTTTATTTCACTGAGGTGAGCAGGGCTGTTGCACGGGTGCTCTAAACATGCTAAGGCAAACAACTCCCTCTTCTTTCGGTGCTTTTAAAGACAGACTCAGAGGAAAGCAGAAATACTGCTCTTTGCAGAGGGCAGCCCCTCACAGGTTGTGAACCCAGAACGAAGTCCCGTAAAGGAATTGCTAAAGCACGAGGTCTGTCTTCTAGCGGTTTGGTTTAAATGGGAAAGGGAAGAGCAGTAGAGGGAAGAAGATAATGAAGGACAGGGCAGAATGAGCACAGGGAAATAGTGTTTCCCCAGCAAATGACAGGATCAGGGGAAAGAATTACAGTTTTGAATTTAAGATAAAATTGAATATAAGAGGAAGGCTGGAGTCTGCCTGAGCTCAAGCACCTCATGATTATCACCTCTGCTTCGCTTTGCCAGAAGAAGGCACCAGTAAATACTGTAATCGTCTGCCTGGCCTTTCAGTCAAGATCAAGCAGTGGAATTTTAATAATAAGACCTTTCTTCAAGGCTCCAGAGATACCTGAGATAGTGATGAATGAGCTCGTATGCCTTCACTGCAGAGTTGTGGGCATGCCAGGCTGCTGGCTTCAGTGCCAGAAAGAGCAGAGCTGCTGATAGTTCACGTGAGCTAATTAGCCCTGGTTCTCTCCTTTAGCTCATGGAGGCATCGTGTGCTGCCACTGATCTCTCGATGCCACAACATGATTTATTACATGGTGCCCAAACAGCACTCATCATTTCAACAGCCCACCTGACATCTGGAGAAAACTCCTCTATATCCTTCACAATAACAGGATGTAATCCTCATCCTCTCCAAAATATGTGTCAGATAAGCTGCTCCCTGTCTGGTGTTGTCCATGTGTTGTCAGACTGATGCCTGGAGATTTCTCATCCCTTCAGCAGGTCTCCCTAATAAAACCCCACAAAGCTAACCCTGGCAGCAGTGTCAGTGAAACAGCAACACCGCAAAGACCAGTGTTGCCATGAGACAGCAAGGCAGCCGCTCTGGGGTGGGTGCAGGATAAGGGGCCGCAGCTTCCACGCTGTCAGATCTTACGGTCTTCGTTCTTCATGGGTGCTTTTCCTAGTGCGATTCTCCTAATTGCTTCATACACAGAGGTGATTCTTACAGTGAAATGCTAAACCCACAACTTCAACCCATGTTGAGATTTCTAGTGACCTTCTAGAGACCTTCCAACCCCTGAAAAGGAGCCTGCAGGGTGACTGGGGAAGGCTGTTCCCAAGGGCAGGGAACGATAGGATGAGGAGTCATGGTTTGAAGCTGGAAAAGGGCAGAGTGAGGCTGGACAGGAGGAACAAGGGATCCCTGGAACAGGCTGCCCAGACAGGGGATGGAGACCCCATCCCTGGAGCCATTCAAGGTCAGGCTCGCTGGGGTTCTGGGCAACCTGGTCTGGTGAGTGCTGGCCCTGCTGGGTGTCCGGGGGTTGGACTGTATGTCCTTTGGAAGTTATCAGAGGCTCCAGCTCTCTGACCATTTTAGTGGCTTCCTCTGGACTCGCTCCAACAGCTCCACATCCTCCTTGTATTGGGGCTCTACACGTGGACACAGTACTCCAGCTGAAGCCTCACCAGAGCAGAGCAGAGGGGCAGAATGAAGCTGTCCCCATCAAAATGCTTCTTCTAAAGCCTGACATAGACCTCTTCATTTTACTGATGAATTCTTATTGTAGAACTTTGCTTTTTGCTCCTCCAGAAGTGTTTGGTGTGGAAGGAGGGCACCGAAGTGTCTTTTCCAAGCCAGCAGAACTGTACTTGCCTGATCAGATTGTGAAGGGCAGTGAATTCCCTGCCTCATATTCTGTTCATAAATGCAAGGTATTTACTTTCCAGCCTCAGTTAAGTGTATGAACACAAAAGCTGTTGTGATACCTGTGCCCTGTAGACATCTCTGGCTCCCTAGGGAGAGCAGGAGTCCCATGTAGGGAGGTGGTTTTCACTTAACAACAGCAATAGATTCACCTTGATCTGCTTAGCACCGTTCATTTCCTGCTAAGTCACTCCATCTCAGTTTATTCCAGGGGTTTCTATAGATCACAAGCTGCTCAGGTTTGATTAGCAAGATGCTTCACACATGCAAATAGGTCAGATCTGAATGTGAATGGTTTTCAGTCTCCTGAAGGATAAATTTTATTAAAATGATTGCTCCCTGTTAAGTGCATTTCAGCAAAAGCTCAAGTTTTGCTCACATTAAGAAAGGTTTTTTGCAAAGCAGGACCTTAGTGCTCAGTTTTCTTCCTGGGTTTGCCTGGGTGACTCTGTCTTGAGCCAAGTACAACCTGCTCTGATTCACTTCACCTGCTGGAGGGTGGGAAAGGATTTCTCATGGCCAGGGGCTGTGTAAGGGACTGAGAGGGCTCTTACCTCTATCACTTACAGCTGCACATTTGGGTGGGAGAACAGATTTTATCCCAGCGCTGGAGTGGGTGGTTTAAATTTAAATTGATGGGGAAGGGGAGGGGGTTTTTAGTGCCTGCTTAGTCTGCTCTGCTGGGAAGAGGGTTTGGACTGACCTTCACCATACAGAGGAGGAAGATTGTGTCTGGGGATGTTATGGACTTGGTGAAATCATATTTGCTCGTGGTATTCCTACATCAAACTCTCTTTGAGCACTTGAGGAATTAACCTTCTGCCTCGGCTGCAGGTATGTTTTTTTCTCTCTGGTGCGGGCAGCGGTGGCATGAGGGAGGAGGTAGAGGTGAAGGGTCTGTAAGTGAAGTGGAGAGGTGGCTGCTGCAGGGGACAAGTTGAGCAGGTAGACTAAGTCCCCTCTTCTTGGTATTCCCTCTGTGTTTGTGTGCCTTGGGACCTTGGTTTTGGTTTCGTTTTGGCCCGTAGCATACTGTGGCTCTCTGTCCCTCTTCTGCTTCGCTACCCCCTGCCCTTCTCCTCCTTCTCTCTCATCTTTATCTTTTCTTAAGAGCTTGGACCAGTCATAGGAAAATGCTTAGTTTAACTACTGCCTAAGATACCCTTATTCTTGCCTGTTTACTCGTCCGTGGCTTTTAGCATTTGTTTGGTAGTGGCTTTTAGCATTTGTTTGGAGTTAGGTGTTAGCAGGTCTGGGCCAGGGGAGAAGTGGGCTTGAGTGAGGAAAACACTTGTTTTCTTGGATATTCTTCCTTTTCCCTTTCCTTTCCCCTTTTTTTGTTCTACTTTTCTGTTTAATAAAGTCTGTAATAAAGCTTAATATTTCTAGTTCCAGTTTCCATAAACGTGTTTATCTCTTTTCTCCCCCCAAAGGGTGGGAAGATGGAGATTTCCTTGTGTATGATTAGGCAGAATATAATTTCTGGGGCTAACCTGGTGCTAAACTGTGATGTGGGAGCACTGGACTGATCTAAAGAAGAGGCTGAAAGCTTGTGGCTGCCTGATTTTTATCCTTCATTTGTAGTCTGCAACCTCAAACCAAGTGTTTAAGCAGAGCTGTTTGGGCAAAGCATGATGAGGATCCCACTGTCAGGTTAGGTATTGGGAGGAATTTCTTCACCAAAAGGGTTATCAGATGTTGGAACCAGCTGCCCAGAGCAGTGATGGAGTCTCCACTTCTGGAGGGATTGAAAAGCTGGAGGGATGTGAGGCCCTGGCAGTGCTGGGTCAGTGGTTAGGCTTGATGATCTTAAAGGTCTTTAGCAACAAAAATGCTTAGGTAAGGCTATAATTTAATGAAAAAAAGGGTCAGTCTGTGTTGTGGTGGGGTTTTCTGAAGCCAGTCAAAACCAGCTCTGTGAAAGTTAATGGAAGTGGGGCATTTTCTTACACCATTTACAGCAGAACCACAGCAGCTTTGCTCTGTTCTGTTGCTGTTCATGGTCTGCCTTGGGCTTGAGAAACTAGTGAAATGCTTAGAAATGGAACAAAACCCCTGCTCTGATCTTTCATGATCAGGTACCAGGGGTTAATTAGAAAAGAAAGGGAATTAGAGATGGCTGCATAGACTGAATACTAATGTTACTTGAGTGACAGGAGTCACTTTTTAGCTCATCTTTGCGGTAGAGGAAAAGATGGTTTTGAGACAAAGAGGGTGTAGAATGAAGCTGTATGATAAGCTAAGATCCTCTTCGTGCAGAAAAAACCCCAGTTTCTTCCTTCCAGAAGAGAGTGGGAAATTAGAGTCTAGATATTGGGTGGCATTTCATGTTGCTCTTTCGAGATAGTTGTGGTCTGCAGAACCCAACAAGAAGGTCTTCATTTTGTGTTAATTAAGAGAGGCCCCTCTGTTTCATGAAGGAATTGGATGCCAAATGTTGTAATTAGGAGGTTTGTTTCAGCACATTCAAAATCTTTTTTGCACGTTAATGGTGTTCTTAAGAGTTTCGTGAGCAAAGCCTCAGCCAGAGAGGTGGCCAAGAAGGCAAATAGCATCCTGGTCTGGATCAAGAATAGTGTTGCCAGCGGGAGCAGGGAGGTGATCGCTCCTCTCTACTCTGCTTTGGGGAGGCCACACCTCAAGTCCTGTGTGCAGTGTTGGGCCCCTCACTGCAAGAGGGACATTGAAGGGCTGGAGAGGGATTAGAGGAGGCTACCAAGTTGATAAAGGATTTGGAACAGGTGTTGTATGAGCAACAGCTGAGGGAGCTGGGGCTGTTTAGCCTGGGGGAGATTGAAGGGAGACCTTCTTGCTCTCTGCAACTACTTGAAGGGAGGCTGTAGAGAGATGGGGTCTGGTCTTTCTATCCCTAGTGGCCGATGATGGGAAGTGGCCTTGAGATGCAACAAGGGAGGTCCAGGTTGGATGTGAGGAGGAATTTCTTTCCTTAAAGGGTTGTCAGGGACTGGAACAGCCAGCCTGCCCAGGGAGAGGGTTGGTCCCCATCCCTGGAGGTCTTGGAGAGAAGAGTAGATGTTGCACTGGGGGACAGAGTTTGGTGGGGCTGATGGGGTTGGGAAAAGGTTGGGCTTGATTACCTTGAAGGTGTCTTCCATCCCAGCCTGTTCTATGAATCTGTGATGTCTCAAGAATGAAACTATTAGTTACAGCCAGGTGTATATGAAGTAGCTCAAACCAAACATGTAGCAGAAGTAGAGAATGGTCTGCTAGAAAGAGTAGGAAAAGTAGACAGGCTCTGCTTTTTCCCGTGTTGGCAATATTTGGCTTCCAGACTTTCCCTGCATTGAGCAGAGTAGCAGTTCTTCATTTCTAACCCCTACTCCAACCTCAAAGAGGTTTATTTTATCGCTGCCAGGCTTAAAATTGTGATGATGCTAGTGAACCATGTAATGACTGGAATCGATTCTGCTTGTCTCTTCCCTGTAACTGGAAGGAATACAAAGTACAAACCTTTGAATCTCCTAATTTTACCCCATAGTGCATTATACAAGGAAAGAGGATCAAAATAAATCTGCCTGAAACACTGTCTTTTTGCCTTCATATTGGAGGTTGGGTTACTTCTCTTTTGCTCCTTTTTGTAATCAAACACTGCAGAGTTCCTCTAGAAAGAGCAGCGCTGCAGTGATCTGAGTGGGTCTTTGAAGAACAGCCCTACCTCATGTAGGATCTGTCTGATAGTCTGTGGTGGGGAATCCTTTGGGCTGAGACTTGAAACTGTGGTGAGAATTGTGTGTTTTGGGGTGTTTTTGTAGTTTGCATCTCATAGCCTGGTTTGGCCAAGTTGGTTGTGGGCAGTGGAAACCTAAATTACTGCTTTAGTAAACAGGTTGATATTGATAGTGGAGAAGGAGCATCGAAATGAAAATAATGAGGATGTTTACTTTGCTAATGAAGTCATTTAGTCCCTAATCAGCTGTCCTGGAACCACCTTTTCCTACAGATTTACAAATGTACCCCAGAATATCAGGTATTTGTGTTAGCACCCTTAATATTGTTGTTGATACCCCCAGGTACTGGTATAGGTTGGGGAGTGACCTGTTAGACAGTAGCGTAGGAGAAAGAGACTTGGGGGTCCTGATGGCCAGGAGCCAGCAGTGGGCCCTTGTGGCCAAGAAGGCAAATGGCATCCTGAGGTGGATTGGAAGGCAGGTGGTTAGTAGATCAAGACAAGTTCTCCTCCCCCTCTACTCTGCTCTGGTGAGATCATGGCTGGAATCCTGTGTCCAGTTGTTGTCCCCTCAGTTCCAGAAGGACACAGAGCTGCTGTAGAGAGTCCAGAGCAGAGCCACAGAGATGATGGAGGAAGGGGAGCATCTCTCTAATGAGGAAAGGCTGAGGGAGCTCTATCTCTAGCTTGGAGAAGAGGAGAGTGAGGGGTGACCCCATGAATGTTGATAAAGATGTGAAGGGCAGGTGTCAGGAGGATGGAGCCAGGCCCTGCTCAGGGGCACCCAAAGATAGGACAAGGGGCACTGGGTGTGAGCTTGAACAGAGGAGGTTCCACATCAGAGAAGGAACTTCTTCCTGGTGAGGGTGACAGAGCCCTGTGAGGGGCTGCCCAGAGGGGTTGTGGAGTCTCCTTCTCTGGAGATGTTTAAAACCCACCTGGATGTGTTCCTCCAGGTGATCCTGCTTTGGTGGGGTGATTGGACTGGGTGATCTTTCAAGGTCCCTTCTAAACCCCTAATCATCTGTGATTTAAGCTTGTGACAAGAGGACTAAACCAGACTAGTTGCTAGAGTTCATGACCAGACTAGTTGATGGCCAGGCTCATGACTGGGAGTATGGCTCCGAAAGATGGGAAAATGCTGCAGAGAAAATGAAATAAAAATGAAATACAAAGTGATGCTGTGGCTGTTGGGACTGTCTGTAAACTTATGTGTGTGGCAGCTCACTGATTGCTTTGTATTCTCTTTGAGAAAATCGGGCAATGCTGCGATAATTCTCTGAAAGCCTCTTTATTTTTAAAAGTTACTATTAACCCAAGTTCAGTTGAACCCACAGAATCAAAAGACTGGAGTTAATAGGAATATTTACAAAACGCCAAGACAATGTGTATTTTGGAAGTAGTTTTAATTTTGAAACTCCTAGAAGAAGCCAAACCCTTTGTTTAGGAGCCTTTAAAAACTTGAGAGCTGATGTTTGTGTTAATTTCTGGATATTAGCATCACTCTGTTGCCAGCACAAGTACCTCTTGGATAAAAAATTCAGATTTCTCTGTTAAATATTGCAGAATGAGAGTAAACTTGTATCAGTCACTCGAATTGATGGGCTCCTGCAGTTCTTTCTTTTGTTTTGAATAATTAAATCCTTCTGTCTTCTTAACAAAAAAGAAACACCAAACCACTCAAAACCTGTGAATGCTCTTACTGGGGCTGTCCCTTGGCAGTTGGCTGCTCTCAGAGCTTCTCTTTGCCTTACAGCCTCAAGGAAAACAGAATTCCCTGCCTGCTTTCCTCAATGTTTTAGGTCTGTCCAGAGCTCTCATCCCTGTGTGGTCCTTCTCCTGTAGGTGTTTTGCACTTCAAACCAGTGAGATAGGAGTGATCTACTGGAGTGTTAGGCTTTTGTCCTTGCATCAAGGAGTTCCTCTGGTCCCCAACACATCTGAACAAAGCCCAGGGCTCCTGCATGAGGTTTTAATGCCAATTCTCCAGTCCATGTTTGCTTTTATATCAAGGTATAGTGGGGACAGCTTCTGTTGCTGCAGTACAAAGAGTCACCTTGGTTGGAGTTTAACTGGGTACCAGCAGCACAGTGTTTAGTTCGATTATCCCTCCATAAATCAATCTCTTCATCTCAATTCCATACCTAGTAGCTGTGAGATATTCTGGCTGCAAACCCTCCCACTTACACCTTGTTGCCAACAGGTCAGGGCACCGAACCAGCCCTTCAGCAGTAATTAAGGATTTTCTCGTTCTTCCATGCACGTGATGACTCCAAGCTGTTTGACTGTTTGTCCCTGTCTGTTGATGCTGCAGCGGCTGCAGAACGTTTTGTCATGTGTTTGGGTAAAGAGAGAGAGTCTGTGTCTGTAGTATTTAACGTTCTCTGTATGAGATTTTAGCCAGTGTTTGATTGTGGGGGATTTCCTTGGTTGTTGTTTGTTTGTGGAGACAGAAATTCTTCAGGGTGGTGTTTTCCTCCAGGAGAGATCCTGCCCTTTCTGCCTGCTGCTGTTTTTCTGGATTTCAATAAGTGGGTTTTGTTTGTTTTTATTGGCAGTAAACAGGATCCTGGAAAGTAACAGCAAATGAAAGGGAAGCTATTTAAAACCCCCACAAATGCAAATGTAATGTCACGCGTGTCAGCTCCAGAGCAAACACAGCGGCTGGTGAGCCTGTGGTTCAGATGTCACCCAAGATTAGAGAGACGCGGCGAGTCGGATAAATGCTGCATAATCACATACTTCTGGGGCAGCAGTAATTAAATGACTTGAGCTACTCTGGTTTCGTTGTGCAAACAATACTATTCGGCTCATTTTTCCAGATTTATTGCGTAGCTCAGACTCTCTTAATGTGTAGTAGCTTCCTGTAGATTCAGGGAAGTTTCACCTAAGTAGTGTTTCTCTAAGACATGGCTTCTCTGCTTCCCCTTCCTGCTCTGTTGTATTGACTTGTTTCTTGTGGCGTCTGCGGACTTGGAGTAGCATCTTGATGCTATTCGAGTTGGTGAGAGTTTTGTCATTGGCAGAAAAGAAATAGCTGGGATTTTACATCTAATGATTATTAGAGCATCAGACTTTGTTCCTGTTGAGAGAAACACTTCTTATGCCTGCTGGCTCCAGTGTCAGTGACCTTCCTGCCTGTCCTTAAAATCCCATCATCCCCACAAATCAGGCCATAAATGCGTTAGTTGAGGGAAGCTGGGAAATAAACCCATCCTCTAGTGGATCTCCAAGTGTTTGTCTTTCCTTATCAAACCCGTAATGATAGTGCAGCAATGGCAGCTTAATGAGAGCAGCCCCAGTGACGCCAGTCACTGCCAAAGAGGTGAAGATTGCACATTTTATTTTGGAAAATAATTATGCAGCTAATTATGCCTCTTGACTTTCGTCCTTCCCTTCCCTGTGTTCTTGGGGAGGCTGGGTTGCTCAGCTTGCAAAAGACTGCGTCAGTTATTCTAAAGGTCAAAAGGCTCTTGTATTATGATTTGTAATTGCTAGTAATAGTGGGTAAAATAAATACAGCATCCTTTTGGATAGTTTAACTCATTGCTTAACTTCTATGCTACTAACCCTCTTCTGTGCTACTAGGTGGCCCTGCTCTGGCAGGGTGATTGACCAGATGATCTTTCGAGGTCCCTTCCAATCCCTAATGTTCTGTGATTCTGTGCTAATTCTCTTCTATCGTGGGGCTGTTAGGATGTACTCACCCAGGTAGTGCAAAGAGGAGGAGCAGAGCAGGTGTTTGAGATCTGAACTTTTCAGGCTTTATTTGTGGAAAGTTTGAATTCTAGATGTAGGGATCAGACCGGATGATGTAGAACTATCTACTAAGGACACAAGTGAGTTTCAAGGCAAAGCAACTGCAACTCCAGAAGGACCATGGGTGCAAGGTCTTAGTAGACTTTCAGTTTATATGTTTCTGAGATCCCAGCTGGCTGGCTAAGAATGAAGAGCGCCCTTGTGGTTATGTAAACCAGCCATCATATGGAGTTTGTGTAGCGTTCTCTGCCCTCTCTCCCAAAAACCATGGAGGTGGACATCCTGCTCCCCCTTCACTTATCCCATTGTTCTTGGAGAACTCTGGAGGCCAAATACAATTCCCATCCTTTTTCCTGTGCTCAGCTCTTCAATGCCAGGTTGTGTGGCTGCTGTGCAGTGCAGCCCATTCCCTCATGCTGCAGGTCAGCTCCAAGTCTTGGCTCAGTCTGATTCATTTCCAGTTGTGAAATCTCAGCCCTCTGTGTTTCATTTAGACAAAGATTTAGTTTAGTTATGATCTCGTGTCATTTATCACTTAGTCATCTTTCAGGGTCTGATTTAATCCCTCTGGTTTCCTTTAGAAGACTTTTTTCATCCACATGGAGTTTTGTTCTGTTATGATTTCCCAAGCCTTCATGGTTCCCCTCTGGGTTTTCCTTACTGTGATACTTATTTTATACCTAGAGAGAAACCAACTTCATCTGTGATCTTAAAGTCATAAATTTAACAAGTGGTGTCTAAACCAAGAACCTACACCAGGATGGTTGGGTACTGGGGAGGTTTTTGCTGGTGCTTTCACTACTAATTGTGGTACTAGTGACTCATTGCAGACATTTAGTCTGAACTTGGCAGTTGGAATCCAGGATTTACATGTGATGTCATGTAGTCACAAAGATAATGGAGTAGAACATTTCCCTGTTGAGGAAAGGCTGAGGGAGCTGGGTCTGTTGAGCTTGGGGAAAAAGGAGGCTGAAGCGTGACCCTATGAATGTTGATAAATATGGAAAGGGTGGGTGTCAGGAGGATGGAGCCAGGCTCTGCTCAGTGTCATCTACTGATAGGACAAGGGGCAATGGGTGTGAGCTGGAACATAGGAGGTTCCATATAAATAACAGAAGGAACTTCTTCGCAGTACCAATATGAATGACACAAATGGGGTTTTCATGATTCTTCTTCCCAGTGAGGGTAACAGAGCACTGAAACGGGCTGCCCAGGGGAGCTGTGGAGTCTCCTTCACTGGAGACATTTAAAACTCACCTGGATGTGTTCCTGTGTGACTGGATCTAGGTGATCCTGCTGTGGCAGGGGGATTGGACTAGATGATCTTTCAAGCTCCCTTCCAATCCCTGATGTTCTGTGATTCTGTGTAAAAGTGATTCTGTGCCAAATGGTTAAGACCCGACTTAGAGGAGGGGTTGACTCGCCCAGACTGCTGATACCCAGCCATTCCAGAGCTGCTGACTGCAGACTCCTCATTAAGCCACAGTCCCTTGCGCTGTTACAGAATCACCTGCTGAGATTAGCAAATGTCATTTTTCTTTGCTGAGTTGACTTGTACATTAAATAGGGAACAGATCAGCTGCGGTTAACTAATAAAGTCAGGATTTTCTCTAGCTTAGCAGATAAAAATTAGATGGACATGAAAAATCTACTATCCTTGGAGAACTGGCATTTAAGTTGGCTTGTTTTTTATAGTCTGCTGTAGCATCAGCTGTGCACACACCACAGCATTTTCAGCCGCGTCCCCCCTGCACAGCGAGAGCAGCCTGAGGCTGCTGTGACCATCAGGCATGTGCCTTGAGCCCATCGTTTTGCTAGAGGATGCAGGATGTGTTCTGCTGGCGTGAAAACGACACCATTACCTTCACTGTAATTAAGGTTGGGGTGGCTGTCCTCTGAGAAAACCCTGCTTTATTGTTTATGGTAATTTAGAATCACATCAGGCGACTGACTGAGGCAATTGTCAGATGAGCCTGGTGTTTCACAGGTCATTTTCCCAAAGTGAAATGGCTCCAAGTTGACAAGCTAGAAGCCCAAGGTTGCCAAAATGTATTGACACGTAGCCCTGACACCAAGAGTTACTAATAGTAGTAGGTGCCACCAGCAGAAATTAGGCTTTTCCATGCGTCTACTCCGGGATTGTACTAGACAACATTATCAGCAGCCCACCCGCTGCTCAAAGTGGCTTAGTCCTGACTACACGAGGATTAATACAGAAGGCCTTAGAGAGTCTTTTTAATTTGAATTCCCCTCACTGAAATTAAAACCCACTGCTCCTTATTGTCTCTATAGAGAGAACATAAAAGACAACACTTTGTCTTCTCCTCTACGGCTGCGTTTTCCCCACTTGAAGACTGCAGTCATATAATCTCCTTGGGTTTTTTTTTCCTCTGGAATAAAAAGTCACAACTCCTTCATCTCCCTCCCTTGGGCCACATCATTCAGAAGTCTTTTGCAATTTCTCCACGTCTCTCTCAAAATACAGAGACCCAAACTAAACGCTATATCCATTCTGAATAGAAGGGTTATTTCTAGACATCCCGTTTTATGTCCCAATCTGATGCTCGAGGGTTTTTTCTTATAGCCTAAAGGTATTGACTGATGGCTATCTTATTGTTGTAGTTCGAGTTTGGTCGGTCTTAGCCTGAGGGATAGGGTAGCTATGGCAACTTTTTAAATGGCTTCAAGGACAGAACACCTCCCTCCCCAACGCCTCCTCAGGTTATACCTGCCTCTGAGCTTTCAGCCTGTTGGTGCCTCTGCAAATAAGTGTATTAGAGTGAGGGGGAAACCTGTGGGGTATTTCCTATTTTCCTGTGTTTGGAGATGGAGCATACAACACTGAGCGAACCACACCGCTGGCAGCCACCTTTTACCCTCAAGCACGGAGATGGAGTGGAAAGTGAGGGTTTGAAAGATCAGCAGAGGAGAAGTTCTCCTGCAAACTCATGGTAGAGTGCAATAGAGGAAAAGTCCCATCTGCAGCCCGTGGAGAACAATGCTCTGGGAAAGAAAACTGGCCTTGAGAACATGGAGTAGGGATCTTATCCTTAAAGGAATCACTAGCCCTGAGGAAGAAAAAGCTAGGCTGAGTGGTCAAGAGAAAGCTCATGGACACCACGTTTCCTCAATGAAAAGAAGTGCTAAGGGTTTCTTTCGCTTGAAGGGAAGGAGGTACCAGAGCTTGTCCCAGTTACGTAAGAATATGCAACTAGTCTGTGTATTTTAGTGTTAAGAGTTTTATGCTGTGTGAATTAAGCATGTTTTATTGTTTTTCCCCAAATTGAGACGGTGTTTGGTTCCACCTGTGACTTTGTAAGTGGTTTTGAACCCTCCTTGGTTTTTGGGGGTTTTTTCAGTACATTATAACATCAGTTAAACTAACGAGTTAATTCTGATTCTAATTCTCTATGTCACAAGTTTATGGCACTATTCTGTCCATTTGCTTGTTGGTCTGAGCCATATTGACACCCACATTAACAGCTTGGCTTGAGCACAAGGCTCATTCGTTTCACAAAGGTCTACAGGACAAAGCTGTGACACAGAATAACTCACTGCTGACACGTTCATTCTTCCCAACAGCAATTAAATCAGTCAACATATCAAATCAACAATGAGCCTCGACGTTCCCTCACGTGAGCGGCACTGACGGAACCTTTAGACACCAGCAGTGTGTTTGAGTCAGTATTACCCACAGAACAGAGGCAGTCTGTCTGACAGGAAGCGTATAACCCAAATGACAGATAGTAGACAGGATGCTCTGAGAAACATCACATGAGAACAAGATCTTTTTCCCCCTCATATTGTTACCAAAATCAGCTCACACTCCCATTTTCCATTTAGGATGCTGCCCTAAATCTGTCTGTCATCGAGCTGTCGAGATGATGTCTACTGTACATAAATCTAATTATGTCTGTGCATGACTGAAATACTACAAATGGGCTTTGGGGGGGTAAAGCTGTGCCAATACGGCTCATTTCCTGGCAGGGGGAGTAGTGGTCAAGTTCAAGGAAATCAAAGTGATCTTTAGGCTGCGATTATGACTTCCAGCCTATGCTGACAGGATGGCTGTTGACCCTTTCCCAAGATGGACTTCTCATCCAACCAACACAATCCTTTTTATTGCCCGTGGTTTAGTGGTTTTAGACTTGATATTAGGAAAAATGTTTCCACAGAAAGGGTGGTCGGGCACTGGAATGGGCTTCCCATGGAGGTGATTGAGTTGCCATCCCTGGATGTGTTTAAGGATTGTTTGGATGAGGTGTTGAGGGACATGCGACTTGGTCTAGGTGATCCTACTCTGGTAGGGATATTGGACTAGATGATCTTTCGAGGTCCCTTCCAATCCCTGATGTTGTGTGATTCTGTGTGATTCTGTGAATGTGTAAGGTGGGGTAGATGGTTGGACTCGATGATTCCAGAGTGATTCTGTGATTCTGTACTGAACAAAAATCATCAAGGTTCTTTGGCTGAGATACGAAACATCCCTCAGTCTGTTGGGGTCATTTTCCATCCATTGCTTCTTCAAGAAATTAAAGAGCCATCTGCTTTTCCACTGTGAACGTGGCACTCCTGCTGGACCACAGCCTTGTTGATGCTATGCACATTTAAAGAAGAAACTTGGCAGCTGGAACGCTGGGTTCTTCCAAAATGCACCAGCCTCGTTTCTCCTGAGCTGTGACATACTGCTTGGACACCGCTGGCTGTCTAAGAAAATGATTCTATGGCATCACAACAACTTTGCCTTGAGCAGACCCCAAGTTTTGCTTTTATTTCAAAAAGCTTAAGCAGGAAAGTGGCATCTTTGCCGCTTCAAAACAAAACAAAGAAGACTCTGATCATGCTTTTAAATTTCTCTTTCACAGCCCCAAACACTTCTGCACTTGGGCAGAGGCTGCTTTTCCATGCCAGGTGGCCAGGATGATAGAGGGGGAACTTCATCAGGCTTTGATTCATCACTTTGGTACCCATGTAAAACCAGACAAATTTTAACTGAGCTCTACAAGGATCTGCCCGGGAGTTAGTGGTGGGTACTACAGCAAAGTGAAGACCTGTAAAATTGATCAGCAGCCCATTCAAGTGTTGACAGAGCAGGAGGGAACCACCACAATTTTAATAATAAGCCTGAATTTCAAAGGCAGCCCATTGCCATCATGCTAATGGAAGCCCACATCTTCCCAGTCTCCCTGGCTTACTACAGGCTCACCAGCTGGTAACAAGGACAATCTGCCCTGCCTGGCTACAGCTACAGAATATGGTGGATGTTCTTCCCAATTCCTGTGCTGTGCCATGGGCACGCTCCCAAGTACCTGTGCCAGGATAGAAGGGCAACCCAACCTAGCCACAGCTCAAAAGCAGAGACAGTGCCCCAGCTCAGCGTGTCCAAACAGCAGCCACACAGCTTTTGCAGCTAGAGGTTCTCCAGGGTATCACTATGTGACCCCACAGACCTATGTTGGACATCTGCTCTACTCAGTTTATGACCAATAAAGTATTTTCTCACAGCTCAGTCCTAGGATTTGGTGTGTGACCTCGGGCTATTCTTCTCTAGGGGGATATTTTTCAACAGAAACCAGTTCATCTGGTATCTGGGGGATCTGGTTTAGGGGTGAATTTGTAGAGTAGGATTGATGGTTGGACTCAATGATCCCAAGGGTCTTTTTGAATCTGAATGATTCCATCATTCTATAACAAGACTCATTGTCATTTTCAGAAGCTCTCATGTTGCAAAGACCTTACTGAACGTGCTATATGGACGGTGGCAACACAGAGAAGCCCTAAAGGAGACGTGAATTTAAGGTTTTACCTAGTAAACAACTTTTCCCATAACACAGAACCAGTATGAAACGGTCCAGTTCTTTTCTCCTGGAACTGTTTCAAGACTGTCTCCACAGCAGCCGACACAGAGATGGGGAATGATCCATTTTTACTCACTGCATGTTTACAGTCACCATGCCTGTTGCTGGGTTATTTTCCCTTTAGCTGTTCGTCTCCTCCAGCCCTTTAGTTCACTTCCGTGAAAGCACTCAAAAGAGAAACGGAAAGCTGTAATCAAAAACGAGTGGGATGCAATTTATCCATCACACAGATTGTCATTGGCGGTGTTCTGCAAAGAATATATGAAAAAAAAAGAGCTTCTGCTGACACTCAGAGGATTCCCAACTCCAAGGCCATAACGATCATGGGGTTTCAACCTCACACCCAGCGACCTGAAAGATGTAAGGATGGGCAGAATTGGGATTTCCATTCTTCTTCTGAGAACAAATAAACCACCTGCATTTTGTTCCCAAAATGCTTCCTGCCTCACGTGAAAAGCCACCCTGGAAACATAAAAATGATGTTCAGTTCACTTGCTGTTGAAGTTTTGACGTTGGGAAAAGCTTGCCGACAAAAGTCTTTCCTCTCCAAGCATTTCAGACGAGCATCACTTGGAATTGCTAGAACATAGAGCTTGGAAAGCTTTGTAAGCCATGCAAAAAATTGGCTCCTAGCTCTGCAGAATAAGGCGTTTTTAGCTGTCTGAAGGACCACACCGGCTGCTGCTTGACCTTCCTGGAACAAATTGCTGTCTATGTCCTCTGATGCCACCTTTTTGGATAAAAGATAGCTCAGCTGTCTATAGAGGTGCTTGGTGTCAACAGAGATTTGCTCTCCCATATGCTCCCAGCTTGCTGTTTCCTCCCCTCTTCCCATCTGAAAATCACAGCTGAGGGACAGGAAGACACACAAGCAAAACTGTGGCTCACACATGCACACAGATGCACACATGCATGCGTCTGCATCTCTAGATCTAGATACACGTTTATTGTCAGGGGCTGCTGAATCTGTAGCTAAATGGGGGTGAAGCTGCTGCAGCTTCATGCTCGCAAGTCCAGCTGAACATATATTCCTATAGAGGAGCTAAATGGAGGTGAAGCTGCTGCAGCTTCATGCTCACAAATCCAGCTGAACATATATTCCTATAG
>JAOXOE010000852.1:3017779-3032924 GCA_028565055.1 Phoeniculus purpureus | reverse complement strand
AGGGCAGTGGTGGAGTCCCCATCCCTGGAGGTGTTGAAGGCCAGCCTGGCTGTGGTCCTTAGTGCCCTGGTCTGGCCACTGGGATTATGTTAGGGTCTGGTCTGGATGAGCTCCGAGGGCTTCTCCAGCCTCAATCATTCTAGGATTCTATGAAGTCTGTGAGATCAGAGTAGCAGATTGCTCATCTCTTAGATAGTCAAGGCTCAGCTTCTCGATGACACTGTGTAAAGTAATATTTAAAACCTCAGCAGACTGATTTTTGTGGCTTTTAATCTGAGTGAAAAGCACGTAGTGCAAGGAGAGCTCTGCAACGCTCAGAGCCAACATGCGAGTCTCTTCCTTTGTGAAGAGGGGTGTATGAAGACCTCAGAGGTGCACAATACAGCTCGATCCCCCGCGTTTGAATAAAAGACTGTATTTGAATAAAGCATTCAAGAAGAAAGGCCGTGTGGGAAGAGCGTTGAAGCTCTGAAGCGGCACGGGAAGAGACTCTTTGATTAATATATCAGACTTCAGAGGTTCCGTACTGCTTGTTTAGCCTTTTTCTTCAGTATCAGCTGAGCCTGTTCACACAAGGCTGTGTTTGTTTACAAGGATTAGACTTGTTAACTGACAGTTTAAAAGGAATTAAATAGGTCTCCAACACCGATCGTCTAGCATTAGAGAGGGTATTAAATGCTGACCTTAGAGTCTTCTCCCTTCCCTCCCACTCACTAGTCTGGAGAAGGGGTGGAAGCTTAAACACAGCAGAGTTGATGATCATTGTGCAATTAAGTGGATGATTGAATAAAATTTCCATGGAAAATGAGTGTAGGTGCTCTCTGAGCAGGGAGTGGGTTATAGCTGATCTCAGGGAGGTTTGTCGCTGGTGCTCAAACCACAGCAGCAGGTTGAGTGCTCTGGAACTTGCAGTGGTTACATGAATCTTCCTCACAGTAGTCCAGGAAGGACAGGGAAGGGCTGGAGACAGGGCAGAGAACGGCAACTGGGATGGTTCAGAGTCTGGAGAATGGGTCTGATGCAGAGAGGCTGAGGAAGGTGGGACTAGAGGAGACCTCACTGGAAGTATTAGGGGAGACATGTGATTACCTGAAGGGAGGTTGCATTGGGGTGGGGGGTTGACCTCTTCTCCCTAAGGACCAGCAGTAGGACCAGAAGAGAGAGAGTAAGGTTGGATCTGAGGAAAAACTTCTTCCCAGAAAGAGTGTGGAGGCACCACCCCTGGAGGGGTTCAACAAGCTGGCAGCCAGGGTGTCTGAGGAGCTGGGTTAGTGGTTGGAGGCTGTAGGATGGACAGTTGAATTTGATCTGGAATGTCTCTTCCAACTCTGATTCTCTGATGCTGTGAGTTTATATTTAGCACCTCAGAATATTGACTGAAGCTCCTGTCTTCACATAAAAAGAAGGGGGATGGGGGAGCAGCTTTAGCAGGAAGCATCTTGGTTAGAGAATAGCCCTGATGGAAAAACTTTCACGTGAAAAGAAAATAAGGTCTCCTAAGGAATGTGATTGAGGTTAGGGTGTAACATAAAACACCCCAGTGAGCAGGGCAGGCTTGCAGAGAACCTTGGACCCAGGGATTGCTGAGGGGAATGAGGACAGTGACTGTGAGCTGAGCATCGCTGAACACTCAGCTTTGACAAGAGCAGCAGAGGTCGTGGAAAAGCAGCTGAATCAGAAAATGTCTTCTTTAACATAAGAAAAGCAGTTTAAAATTGTGCTGGCTGCTCTCATTCTGGTCTGTGTTTTGGTTTTCTGATGGAGCAGCCTTACAGGGCAAACTCTTTTGATACCCAGGTACCTCAGAACATGTCTGTTATGTTTTCCAGTGCTGAAGATATGGGAATTCAAACCCTTCAAAGATGATGTTGTAATAGAATGAGCTTTATCAGCATAAAGCAGGAGAATTGCTTCTACACGGTTTTTTCACGGGAGTTGAAATACTTGATCATGTTTTTTGTTGAGCAGTTCTCTTTAGGCTCAACATTTGGTCCTGATGAGGATGAAGATTCCTTTTGACAGGACTAAATGACAACCAGATTTCAGTCTTCCTCACAACTATCTCCACATAGTACCTTCATACCGCGGTAGAGCAGTGTGGAAAGGTCACACAGGAAACGTCTCCTGTGATGAAACTCTATGTGAAGGGCAACTCCTCAGGGGAGTGGGTGACATTAATGGGAAACATAAAATGCTGAGTTAATATGTTGGTTTGGGGGGAGAGGGGGTTGTCGCTTCTTGTTGGGTTGTTTTGCATATAAAGGACAGCAAAGAACCCCTTCAAGCCATGGCTTGAGCAAGTATAGGTTTAAAAACAAGATAAAAGCAAGAAGAGAATGATTAGCTGGAGATTAATAGGAACTTTTCACCTACAAATGGGCAACTGGTCAGACTCTACCAGGTTTGGGTACCTACCTCTCCTGGTTAGTGACTGATCCTCCACTTAAAAATCACAGAATCATTAGGGATTGGAAGGGACCCTGAGAGATCATCTAGTCCAATCCCCCTGCCACAGTAGGATCACTTCGCTGGAGAAGTTAAAGAATCAGCTTGCCTGTGCTGGGCTTTATTGGGATGCAGTAAATACAGATTAATTTATTTCCCACAATATAATGACAGAATTGGATCAGTTCTTTTCCCTACTTCTTATTCTGTACTCATTACTTTGTTCTTTACCAGTTATCTTCTCATCAGGGTTTGTTTTTTTTTTTTAATTAACAAGGTTAATTCGGGCTGAGTGTCAGCCCTGAGCCTTGACACTTGTATAAGGCTGGAAAACCTAATAACGAACTCTCTTCCCCCAATCCACCTTGAGTTTTGTTTCTTGTCTGTCATTCTCGTGTACATTGTCTATCGAATGGCTTTAAGATGTGAATCAGGCAGTCAAGGCCATTTTACCTGGGAAGGATCTTTCTGGTGTATCTGGGAAGAAAAGCTGCTGATACTCTTACACCATCAAAAGTGGATAAGCTACAAAAAAACCAGCTCTCTGACTGATTCTTGAGCAGAAACCCCCCATCCTCTGAACCCTTCCATCATATTTGTTTGCACTGATAAAGCAGAATCAGGGGAAATTACCACTGTTTCAAATGACTGTAGTTTGTGTAGTTATCACACAGCCATAAAACCGTTCCACTCCTTTTTTTTCCCCCCCCTGCTCTAGTATAATTCTTCAGGGTCATTCTGTTTGTTTTCTTCTCCTAGACTGCTCAGAGGGAGATATGAGAGCCAGCCACAAGAAATATATTTGGGTCACTGGAGTGTCAGCGCGAGGCTGAGCTACCAGGGCATAGTTTTTGGCACTGCCACATAATTCCAGGCTGATCCTAGGAAAGCCAAGATCTATGTTCTTCTTGAATTATAATATTGTAGTACAATACAATGTTATGTATGGGATTTAATGTACTGAGGTAGGAAGTGCCTTGTTGTCTAACTGAGGAAAGGAGAAGAGGGCAAATCACAACAAGAAGTTTGTTTGCTAGATAAATCACAGCATCATTAAGGTTGGAGGAGAACTCCAAGATGATCCAGTCCAATTATCATCCCAACCCCACCCTTCCCTGCTAAACCATGTTCCCTAGCACCTCAGCTCAGGTTTTAAACTCCTCCAGGGATGGAGACTTCACATCCAAGGCAGGTTTAGCTGAGGATTCAGGATCTTGGAAAAAGGGAGACTGAGTGGTGACCCCATGAATGTTGATAAATATGGAAAGGGGGGGTGTCAGGAGGATGGAGCCAGGCTCTGCTCAGGGGCACCCAATGGTAGGACAAGGGGCACCGGGTGTGAGCTGGAACAGAGGAGGTTCCACATCAGTCTGAGAAGGACCTTCTCCCCAGTGAGAGTGATAGAGCCCTAGAAGGGGCTGCCCAGCAGGGTTGCAGACTCTCCTTCTCTGAAGAAGTTTAAAACTCACCTGGGCTTGTTCCTGTGGCAGCGGGATTGGACTGGATGATCTTCTGAGGTTCCCTTCCAATCCCTGATATTCTGTGATCTTGAGAAAGCTAATTCAGATTACTTTGTCAAACTACCTGCTTTCAGTTGGGTCCAGGAAGAATGTGAATCTGCTTTGGTTCTTAGGTTTTCTGTCTAGAACCTCCGGTCAAGCTGCAGGTGTTTGTAAGTTAATCCAGAGGCAGATCTTAAACTGAGTCCTTCCTTCTAGCCCCATAGCTGTGATCTGCTCTATAGAATCAGACACTGGGTTGGGTTGGGAGGGAGCTCAGACCTCATCTAGGGAAAACCCCCTGCCATGGGTGATGACATCTCTCACCAGACCAGGGTACCCACAGCCCCAACCAGGCTGCCCTTGGACACTGCCAGGGATGGAGCAGCCACAAGCTCCCTGGGCAACCTGTTTCACGGCCTTGGCAGCCTCACAGGGAGGGATTTCTGCCTCACATCTCATCTCAATCTTCCTTCTTTTAGATTGAACCCAGCCCCCTTGTCCTAGCACTAGAAATCCCTAGAGTGTTCAATTCTGGTTTGTCAGAATGTTAATCCACCAGGGCAGGAGTCCAGTAAAGATGCTCAAACTCTTACAAATGGATTTCAACCCAAATTCTTCCTAAGTCTTCCATAAACTGAAGTGCTAGTTTCTACAAGTCTTTGCTGAAGAAAATGGGTGAAATTGGAGAGCTGTGCATGAGTGCAGATGGTTTCCTCTAAATGATGATGTTGGCATCATCTCCCTTGAGCCATCCCTTCTGCTTTCTGAATGCAGCATTGCCAAAATGATGTCAATGGGTTCATGAGCTGCTTTGCTGTTTGTTTCCACACAGGGAAGTTTTTATAGCAGTGGGGTTATTGCTGCTTTAGTAACAGTTTTTAAAAGCTAATTTTTATAGATAAGTTTGTACAAGTCATTCCATTCGCTCTGAAATTGGGAGTGATGTCCCTATCTGGAGCTTTTAAAATACTCAACTCATGGTCTCATGCTATTGGGGAGACTGAGGGGTATTTCAGTGGCATTAGAGTTCCCATGTCTTTAAATTGGGACTGTTGAGCTGATCCAGCACAAGGACACGTGGCTTTGGTAGTGGAAGAAAGCTGCAGACACATAAAAAGGGGCTAAAGAGAGAAAGTTAATGGAAATACAAACCCTCCTCTAGGAATCATAGAATCGTTAGGGATCGGAAGGGACCTTGAAAGTTCATCTAGTCCAATTCCTCTGCCTTGGCAGGATCACCTAGACCAAGTCGTACAGTCAAATCAGAGCTGTTTCTTTTATGATGAGGACATGGAGCTTCTGAAGAACTCTTGACCTGACTCTACAGCATGGAACATATAAAAATGTCCCTTTTACCTGGCAACTAGTAACCCTGAGCTTTAATTACCAAGTTAGGAAGCCAAAGCCATTTGAAATCAGTGAAGCTACTCTGAACTGTGGAGAGGGTGGCTGCTATGAAGGCCATTAGAACAGAGAGAGTTCTCCTGTTGACTTCAGCAGCCTTTCAGTTAGCCCTATGGTTAATTAATTGAGCTGGCCAGACGTCTCCAGGCACCTAACATGATACTTGAAGCTGTGATTTGTCAGCATAGAGATGGATGGGGATGGGAAAGGCTGAGTAACATTGAGTCTGCTGGCTCTGGAAGAGCATCATTGCAAGGAGCTGTCTGGGTTGCTTTACTCTTAGGTCAGGGACCGTTGGCACAAGTGGGATGTTTATGTGGAGTAACTTAAGGAAATGGTAAAAAGCAAGATTAGTTTTAATACATATAATTCTGTATATAACTGTATAAAAATATACTACACTATTATACATTTCTGTACTTTTATATAAAGCTTGTATAATCAGATTTTTAAATTCCCTCCCATCCCCTTCATATTGGAGCTCCCGGAGCACTTGTGTTTTGTTAACTGCATTTAGGATAGGTACTTTCTACCTACACATGAACCATGATTGTCCTCTTGTCTAATGGATGCTCCTTCTTGCTCTTCTCGGTGTCATCTGGTGATAGGACAAGGGGCAGCGGGTGTGAGCTGGAACAGAGCAGGTTCCACATAAATATGAAAAGGAACTTCTTCCCAGTGAGGGTGACAGAGCACTGGAAGGGGCTGCCTAGGCGGGTTATGGAGTCTCCTTCTGTGGAGGTGTTTAAAACCCACCTGGTCATCTTCCTGTGTGACTTGGTCTAGGGGATCCTGCTGTGGCAGGAGGGTTGGACTAGATGATCTTTCGAGGTCCCTTCCAATCTCTAATGTTCTGCGATTCTGAAGTTGCTTCATGCCTGTAAGTGACATTTTTCAGGGGCTGTTGATCTCTGGGAGACTCCTTTTCCTAACCTGCTGTGGTATCCTGTTGGGATCTAGTGAGGGCTGTCACCTCAGAAGAAAACTAAAGGTCAAGAGTATTGCAGATGTGCAAGAACTGTATCCCCAGTAGTCCTCTGTGTACTCAGACCTTACAAATCACTGCAAGATGAATGGGTTGGTGTTGGGTTTTGTTGCCTTTGCTGCTGCATCAATGAACAAGGTCCAGTGTTATTAAAAACCCCTCTGGAATGTGAACAGCCAGCAACAGTCAGAGGTTGGAACTCTACTAATATCAGCCTGTGGGAAGTATGAGCACTTGGAGGTGTCGATTACACCACATGACAGTACTTGATGTGTATTTTACTCTTTAAATGTCACTAGCTGGAAATTAATCATCCCCCTAATGCATGTTGGAGTTCATTTATATTGCTGTGGGAAGCAATATCTCAGAGAGGTGTGAATGCTGTGAGCAGGCGTTTCCATGGTCTCAATGGACTGGAAAAAGCTTCCAAACACCACCCTACCAATCCCAGTTCCTCTCCTCCTTTGTCTGCCTGACTTTTTGGAATGGACTGAAGATTTTAATGAGGAATTTAAAAAAACCTCACACCCCACAACTCTCCATACCTGAGCTCATGCCTTCTGCTGCCATGGACCTTCTCTAGCATAGCAATACTTAGAGTTTAGCTGTGAGTGCTGCTAGTGACCTGGACCTGCTAATGGAGCCTCTGTGACCTCTAGTTGCTGCTCTCCCTTAAGCAGCTATGGAGTGCAATTGAGTCTTCTGCCTGGTGAAACCCTCAGATGGTCCCATCTGTTAATGGTGCTTAATACTAGGGACTGCTGTTTAGTGAAGCCCTAGAGGTCACACTCCTCAGAGCTCTGAGCACAGCAGCTGAGTCAGACATGGTCACAGACAGCAGCAAATCGCTCGTTGAGTCCCTGGCCAGTGCTGTGTGATCCGTCTGCACATCATCTCCCTGCGCCTCCCAGAGGTGAGGGGTGGAGGGATGGCTCCTCTCCTGGAGACTGTTTGAACTCATCCAGAAGTTGTATGTGCAAGCTTTCATTTGTAGCCTCGCTTAAATTATCTGGAGCCCTTCAAATGGAGGGGGATGGTGGGGGGGGAAATAAAATCAATTTGGCTTTGGCAGTTGTCTCTGCGCTGGCTGCCAATCACCAGAGTATCTTGGCTATTTTTAAGTCTCCTGAAATCAGTCTGCATTAAGGCAATAGCTGGGCTTGGAGTGAAGCCCAGGGCTCTATCAATATAGAATGATTTGTTGCAAGTTTAAAGATGCTTCATCCCTATTCTCTCTCTTTTCATTTACATTTTACACTTTCATCAGGACGTGCATCAACAGGACTAATGGAGCCTTTTTTCTTCCTCCTCCTTCTTCATGCTTTCTACAACCCATACATGAGACGCTGTGTTCCTTAAGCTTCGGCTGGTGGGAGAGACTTCTCCCTTCTGTTCAAATCAGAAGGACTAGTTTGTTCACTGGAACAACCTGTTTTGCACCATCTGAATGTTTCCCAGTAAAGTTCTGTGGGACACGAACCTCAGAACGGTTGGAGGCAAAACTATGATATCACTAGTAGCTCACGTGTGGTCACAGAACATTAGGGAGTGGAAGGGATCTCAAAAGATCATCCAGTCCAGTCTCCCTGCCAGAGCAGGATCAGAGTGTGTTGGGTTGGAAGGGACCTTTTAAAAGTCACCTAGTCCCATCCCCCTACAACATGCAGGGATGTTAAAGAACTAATCTGAGAGTGTTGGATCCCTGGAACGGGCCTCTCAGAGAAGTGATGGAGGTGCCATCCTTGGAGCTATTCAAGGCTGAATTAGCTGGAGCTGTGGGCAGCCTGGTCTAGTGAAGCCAGCCCTGCTTGGTGTTAGAGGGTTGGACTGGATGTCCTTTGCAGGTCCCTTCCAGCCCAGCACATTCTGTGACTCTGTCAGTCTGGGTGACATAGCCTTTCTTTGCTATTAGAAAGCATCAAATCCCTTCTCCAACAGCTCTCCAAGCAGTGCTGGGGTGAGAACCACTAACAGAAAAGTCTCTTAAATATGGCCCATCCCTCTACAAATATGTTCTTAAAAGTTTAACGCTCTCTGCTTAGACTTTTCCATCTGGAGTTTTTCCCCTGTGAGCCAGAAGATGATGCCAACATCTGTTGGGCTTTGGGGTGCTGAGAGTATTTTGAGGGGAAAGAGATGGAACTTTCTCTCTCGAAAACCTTTATTTCCTTTTTTCTAGGTTTTTTCAAGACACCCAGTAAAAAAATAGATCTAAGCTTTAAACCAAATAAAACCTGTTACTTCAGTCTGTGATAAAGAAATAGGACTGTTTTTCTCAAAGGTGCATCCTGGCTTTTCTCAAAAGCAGCAGCATTCGTTAGTGTTGTGGCTGAATCTGATTTCTTCTCTGTAATTTAAAGCAGAAGTGCTGGATGTTCTCTGGGAGTGAAGGAATGTCTTAAAAATCCCCAACCAGTCAGTTTTATATCTCAGTTACTGCTCTAGATACTACAGAAGTAAAAATTACTGTTTGCTTTTCAGCTCTTCTTTGCCCTCAAGTCAGGTTGCAGCAGCATTAGTGCCTCTGGGGGGAAAAATTAGTTAATTATCATTCATTATTGAGTTCTTAGGCACCTCGTGAAATGAGGGATCTTTAATTTGTGTAATTTTGGTATGTTTTTGTGTGAGAACCCCCACGTCTCTGGGCTGTATCGCTATTTCCACTTGTGGCTTAGCTTTTGAAGCTGTTCAAGTTTATCAGCAGCAGAAGGCAAATCTTCCTGGAGACTTTCCATCGAACCCATTTGTTGATGAAGGAGGGGAGATCTTTTTCTACTGCTTTAAAATGGGAGCCATAAATATCCAAGGAACTTGCAGTGGCCCTATTAATGCAGAAGGAATTCTTTTAGTGTCCCCCTGACCCGAGCAGGTTAAAAGAGGGGACCCAGTGGGAAGGTGAATGCTGTGAATAAGGGGGATTGATCTGGAGTTTAGGATCGTAGTTCAGTGGTGAGGTTTGGGACAGCTGGGTTAGGCTTGATCGTAGAGGTCTTCTCCAACCTAAATAGTTCTATGATATAAACTGGTTTTGCTTTGCTCCTTAATACTCAGATTTGGGTCCAACAGAGCAGTTTATGGGGCACCTAAAGGAGGAGGTTGCTAGTTCCTTGGGAGTCACTTCTAGAGCTTAGAATCATAGAGTCATTAGGGATTGGAAGGGACCTAGAAAGATCATCTAGTCCAATCCACCCTGCCAGAATCCCCCTGCCAGAGCAGGACCACCCAGACCAAGTCACACAGGAGCTTGAGTGCTTGAGTTCCACTAGTTCTGAGTTGCTTTGTGCTTTGAAAACACTTGCTCTAGTGTTTGGTTCTTAGCTGACTTGAAAATAAATAGCCTTGAATTAAGATGTAAATAAAAGGAGGAAGAAAAATAGGCCCCCACCAATCGTTGTAATAAAAGTAACCACGAGAGTCACTGAGATCCTAAACATGTCTGGTTCTGATGTTGTGCTGCAGAACAAATAAAGGGGTTATAAACAGAATATAACCTTGAACTGGAACAAACACGTTCCAAAGCCAGCCCTGGGAATAAGCAGAACTGGTCACTTGGGCTTTGTTCCAGGTAATGAAATGTTGGGTTCTAATTGCTAGGAGTTAGTGTAGGAGCCAAATCTCCAATCCCAGCTGTTCCCTGACCCCACAATGTTCCTGCTGACAGCTAGTGAGGGTTCTTTCATCTATCATGGAGTTGTTTACTACCTGTGCAAGTTCTTACCTGCCTGAGCCATCCTCTATACCAGAGGAACCCAGTTCTGATAAGAGACTCATTGTGTTCAAGGACTTTTTCCTTTGTCTTGCTGTGGCAGTTAATGGGGATTTACAGAACATCAGGAATCGGAAGGGACATTGAAGATCATCCAGTCCAAGCCCCCTGCCAAAGCAGGATCACCTAGACCATGTCACACAGGATTGAGGGGCAGCTGTTGCTGGGATGGTGCTGTGATGAAATCTTTCTGTCGATGTGAAGTTTAATCCAGCATTTATTCTAGAAATACCTGAAAACTCTGATCTTGATAGAATCATAGCGTGGTTCTGGTTGGGAGGGACCTCAGAGATCATCTAGCTCCAACTCTCCTGCCATCGGTAGGGATTTAAGGCTGGTTTGGGTTCCTTCTAGGATTAGTTGCACCTCTGTGAGCAGTCAAGGCAAAGAGTCCTAAGAGGCTTCACCCACTCCTGAAGTGAGATGTTTGCTGTTTGAGTTTTCCCTTCCTCAACATGGCACTGAGGGCAAGTTCATCCCTTTTATCTGTAAGAATGTAGTTTGGATTCAAATTCTTTCTAGGACTTAGATAAAACTGTGAAGTTTTATCTATAACCTCAAGAATTCTGTTTGAACAGGTTTTACAGGGGATTATTGGTTTCTTAGAGATGCCGTGGGTAGCTCTGTCTGATGATGGTAAGTAGATGGTTTATGTTCGTGTCTCAGTGCTGTGGTGTCACCTGGAGAGGAGAGGAATGATGGAAGCTGATAGCGAGTGACTTTTATTTTCGGGTACTATTGGAGCATAAACACATTGACTCGGGCAGAACTGCTCTGCAGGCTGTTTCTTTTTATTATGCAATTGAATCTGAGATCAGAAAATGAAGGCAAGTTATCAGAGGAAGACAAGACAAGCTGGATTGGGACAGGGCGAGTGCAAGTAGATGGAAAGCAGTAGAGACCTGGCTGTAATGATTTTAGGATCATTTGAATTTCATCCGTGTAATGAGATAGACGTGAATGGGAAGGATGGGGAGGGAGGGAAGGGATCTAGAAGATGAGAATATTTAAATGCAGAGCAGTAACTTCTCCAGGAGCAATTGAATCTTAATGCCCAGCACTGCTTTTTGTTTGAGAGCTGAAGTCTGTGCCTAAGCTAGGAGCAAACCCCACAGAAATTACTAGCCCCGTAACCCATTTCTAACTCCTGTTCAGCTTTACCAGCACTGAGGGGAGAGATTAGGGATTCCTCAGGACAGTGAGGAACTCGGATTAAGTAAAACGCACAAGGAAGAAGATTAAGTAAAGTAAGTTTGCAGATTTATAAGGCAGGGATTATTTTAGCCTGGCCTTCAGGATTAATTACCTGAATTGTCTCGACTGCAGGGCACAGCTGAAACCTTCCACCTGTTTTCTGAACGCAGTAACGTGGATCTTGCTGGTTGTGTCCAGATGCATTTTTCTGCCTCTTCTGCTTAGTTTTCATCTCTTAATGCTTTCACATCTCATTGCTGAAGCCATGAACTACCTGAGAAGTATTTGGGATGAGGTGATGCTTTTTGCTGATCACAACTGGGTGCTTTACAAACAGTCAGTAGCCATCTGTGATTTAAGCGTTTCAGTTTTACTTAGAGTTATTGCCGATCTTGGCTGATAAATGTCATCTTCTGTCAGGCCTGCATTTGGGTAGTCTAAAAAGATTATGGTGCAAATGAAGTTCTGATGTATTGCCAGCTAGGCTGGAAAATCCTGTCTGCTTGTGGCTTTTAGACTTGCTGTCTGCAACTACCTGAGAGGAGGGTGCAGAGCCGTGGGAGTGGGTCTCTTCCAAGGAACAAGGGACAGGACCAGAGGAAATGGCCTCAGGCTGCCCCAGGGGAATTTGAAGTTGGCTCTGAGGAGCAGCTTCTTCCTGGAAAGGGTTCCTCAGGCCTTGGAACAGGCTGCCCAGGGAGGGGGTTGAATCACCATCCATCCTTGGCAGTGTTTCACAGTTGGGGATATCTGGAGCTCAGGGACAGGATTTAGTGGTGGGTTGGGACAGCTGGGTTCAAGGCTGGACTTGATAATCTGCTTTCCAACCTAAAACATTCCATGCAGGACTTTCTGTGGTCCTGGGGGAGGGTGTCAGAGACTTGGGGGTGTGCAGGTCAGGATTCTGGGTACCTTCACTGTGGTTAGTTTTGGGTTAAAGACTCTTTCACCCTTTGCTAATTACACAGGTAATTGTTGTCTTTGCCACATTACATCTTGATCCTTACTTCTTCAATGGAAGGGCTGTCCTGTGCCAGAGCTGCTGCTTTAGCTGAATTTAAGGACTGGGATTTTTCTCTTGTGATTTAAACCCTGGGCTCTGCCATAGTATAAATATTGAACACCCATGCTACAAGGTGAGAGCAGAGGTGAGCAAAAGCAGGGAGGTGCTTGGGAAAACTGAAGTAGAAGCTCAGGGAGAAGATGAAAGCAATGGAGCTGTATCTTAAATATTCTTTTCCAAGTGTAAGAATCTGATGGAGCAGTTACCTCCCACTAGGATCCCAGCAGCCCAAATGCTGTGGCTTTTCCTAATTAAACCCTGCACTGCCCAGGTCCTGATGAGCTTCAATCTCAGCTTTCCCATTCTCAGCCTTGTTTGTAAAATCAGCCCGGTGTGTATTGATAGAGTTCTGTCTCTTTTCATGTTTACTGTGGCAATAGCAGAGGGATTTTTTTCCCCCTTCTTTGAAGCTAGCAACAGCTTGCAGATGCAGAACTTGTTGTTTACCAGATCAAATAGTTGTCAGTAGTGATAACTTCCAGTCCAATGGGACCTGGAGCCTGCTGGTCACTCACGCTGAGGCTGTTCAGAAAAGTAGAGCAGTGTCTCTATATGAGATACAAACATTTCTAGCTCACCGTAGCAAAAATAGCTGGAATTTGGCAAATATTAGCTTTTTAATGATTAGAAATTGTCAGTCTGTAAAATAGCTCTAATCTAATTGTTCTGGAAAATATTGACCTGGAGGAGTCCTCTGCTTTCGTTGTCTTTTGAAGTTGGGTTTTGTTCTGCTCTTCAAATGGCTCTCTAAAAGAGACTTAGAGGAGCTAAAATATTCACCAACTTGAGGGGATCTCACTCAAGAGTTTCCAACAGAACTGACTGAAAACTGTTTTGCAGTTGGGAAATACTGGCATCACTTTTTAAAACTGAAGGGGAGTAAGATGAGGAAGTTGCAGTTTCCTGCTAGTATTTTTGAGTGTAGTACAAGGCTAAACGTGATCGTTTCCATTGGGGGTTTCCATTGTGGTATTTCCAGTAGTCAGGGGTTACAAGGAAACCTGACAACAGAACCTCCAGCCATTTTCTGCTTATTCACAGTAACCCACATTGATGTAGAAAGAGTAACTGGGAATTCACTGAGTAAATCAACTTTAAAATGAGTTGTCTTGATTTTCAGCTGCCCCAAAGATCTATAAATATAATAACTGCATATTTATATTGTTGTATTTATGTAACATTTATATAAAATATGGCATATTTATTACAGTGTCTGGCTGCAACTGGTGGTAAGTGTCCGGCTGCAACCATACTTACAGAATCTAGACTACGTGTATACAGCATTAAAATTAAAGTCAAATTATGTGCCCTTTCCCCAGCAAAGACTTCTACTGGTGCCAGAAGCAATCTGGAAGCTGGTTGAGCTCACAGAAGTTTTGGGGTTTTGCCCATTTGAGGGATATTGATAGTTAGACAACAGTCAAGATCCTCTTACTGCCCACTGTTGGGATCACCGAGGCAGCAAGGCCACTACTATCTCCTGTTCCCATTCTGCCACTTAGTAGCTGTCAGCCTCATTAGTATTTAAATCAGTTTGTAAGGATTTGGGCTGAAATGAGCTTTATTTCTGATCGGCGTAATGCTGTGATTTGGGGTCTTTTGTGGAGCCTTTAGCTTAAAGCAGACGAGCTGATGGTAAGTGCTGCAGATGGGGGAGAAGTTGATTAAATTAGTGGTAGGGATGGACAGCAGGCAAACAGGAGGAGAAATGCTCAGATAAGCAAATTCTGGAGAGATTTTTTTTCAATCTTTGTTAATGGATTCATAAAATAAAAATAGAAATAGTAGGACTTTTTTAAACCAGGGATTAGCAGGGAGAGGGGGGGGAAACCCCTTGCTACTCTAAGAAGTGAGAGCTCAGTGAGCAATTTCCCATGGCTTCTAATACAAAACATTTTTGAGGTTAATTAGAGGAAAAAAAAAGGGTGGGAGCAAAATGAAACTCAAAATTCCTCCTCAGATGCCCCCAAAGACTGAGAATTAAAAATGAAACTCCAAACTTCTCCCCATATCCCTCCAAAGACTAAGAATTAAAAATAAACCAGCCCCAGAAGCCTTTAAGGCCCTTTTCTTAATAAGATTCCTTCCAAGTGCGTGTGGCTTATTTTAGCAATGGGTGAGATGAAATGATGATTGAGAGAAGCATCAATTGCTTTGCTTTAACTACTTAGGAACTTTGCTCAAAATGGCTTTTTGACGTTCAAAATAAATTTGGATGCCCATCTGCTACCAAATCCCCATGTTCCTTGAGGGTATTGAGAACAGCAGACACAAATACCTGCCTGGAGGCAACCTCCTCTCAAAAATGAAGGGGTATTTTGCAAAATGTCTCGTCTGTGGCCCCACTTCTAACATCCTGTAGTAGAGGAATGGAAGTTGCCCTTGGTGGAGGTCAACAGAGCAGATCTGTGAACCCTGAGAAGGAATCTGAACTTAGAAGCTCCAGTTAGAGCAATGTGTCACCTAGAGGAAGAGGAAATTATTACCCAAACAGATTTGAAATAAGCAAAGACCCAGCAATTAGAGATCATGATTGTGCATTACCTACTCCACTGGCTTTAAGTAACAAAAAGAGAGGGGTTTGGAAAAGAGGACAGAGTCCAGCACAGAGCCACGAAGATGATGGAGTGGAGCATCTCCCTAATGAGGAAAGTCTGAAGGAGCTGGGTCGCTTGAGCTTGGAGAAAAAGAAACTAAGAGGTGACCCCGTGAATGTTGATAAATATGGAAAGGGCAGGTGTCAGGAGGATGGAGCCAGGCTCTGCTCAGGGGCACCCAATGATAGG
>JAOXOE010000852.1:2996562-3017679 GCA_028565055.1 Phoeniculus purpureus | reverse complement strand
GCAGTGGGTGTGAGCTGGAACAGAGGAGGTTCCATATAAATATCAGAAGGAACTTCTTCACAGTGAGGGTGATGGAGAGCCAGAACAAGCTGCCCAGGGCAGTTGTGGAATCTCCTTCTCTGGACATGTTTAAAACTCGCCTGGACGTGTTCCTATGCAACTGGGTCTAGGTGATCCTGCAGTGGCAGGGGGATTGGACTGGATGATCTTTCGAGGTCCCTTCCAATCCCTAATGTTCTGTGATTCTGTGTTCCTTTGCTTCTGTATAATGGCATCGTCCGTAGGAGAGATGTAGAGAGGTGAGATGGGATAATACTGCCTCATGCTGGGAAGGTGCAGCGCTCTCTCCTTGGAAGGGGAGCTGTAGAGTCCTCCTGCTGAGGACATAGCTGAACAGCACCCATAGCCCTTTGTGCCAAATGGCCTTAAGTTGAATCAGAGGAGGTTTAGACTAGATATTAGGAAAATTTTCTTTATTGAAAGAGTGGACAAGTGTTGGAACAGGCTGCCAGGGCACGGGTGGAGTCACCATCCCTGGAGGTGACCAAAGCACTTGTAGACCTGGCACTTCAGGACAGGGTTTAGTGGTTATGGTGGGGTTGGGATGATGATTGGACTTGATGATCTTTAGAGGTATTTTTCAACCCTAACGTTTCTGTGTCTGTGTGAGCAGCTCCTAGCACGCAACGATGACAGGAGAGGCTTTGATATTCCTCAGATGTCAAAGTGTGGGTTGGGTTTATTTTTGTTTTGATGCTTTTTGGTTTTGTTTCTTTGATAAATATTTTTGGTTAGTTGGTTTCATGAGCAACTACGTGTGGGAGCTGAGTATTTTCTGTTTCAGTGATGCCACGATAAATCTTGGGAGCCATCTGGGAGGTTTTTTTGATTAAACAGTATTTAAGCACAAAAGGTTGATTGATGAAAATCAAGATGGGTGGGAATCAAAACCCATCCTCCCTCCTTTTCTTTTTTATCTTTACATGAAGATGGAGATTCATTTTGTAGAGTTCAATGGAGATTAATGTGGACGTTAAATAGGCACAAAAAATTAGCTTTTCCAGAAATGAGCACACATTAGCAGAGAGACATGAAAAGGGTTGCCTAAAGCTCAACCGAATCACAGGATTATTGAGGCTGGAGAAGCCCTCTGAGCCCATCCAGATCAGCCCAGGAATTAACATCACCCCAGCGGCCAGACCAGGGCACTAAGGGCCAGAGTCAAGCTGTTCTTCAAAACCTCCAGGGATAGAGACTCCCCTACTGCCCTGGGCAGTCCACTCCAGGCTCTGATCACCCTTTCTGGGAGGAAGGGCTTCCTAACATCCAACCTAGACGTTACTACTGCGCTTTGTCACTCAATACCGGAGTGAATCACAGAATACTAGGGATTGGAAGGGACCTCAAAAGATCATATAATCCAAACCCCCTGCCACAGCAGGATCACCTAGACCAAGTCACAGAGGAACACGTAGAGGTCTTACAGGAATGCAACTGGGAGGGGTTGCTAGAAATGAGGAAAAATAATGTTGATGCTTCATCTTTCTGTCTGCAAGTTTTGGACAGTAGCCTCTTGCAGTGGTGGTTGGCACAGTTCTGGCATAAAATGTCAAGCATTCCTGCTTCCAGGCAGCTGAGTCAGATGGATGTGAAAGCTGAATGCTGAATCATGTGTTGGAAATGGGGAATCTCAGATTGATAGAATCATAAGGCAGCTGATCCTGCTGTGGCAGGGGGATTGGACTAGATGATCTTTTGAGGTCCCTTCCAGTCCCTAATGATTCTATGACACTATGAGTCAGATGTATGTGAAAGCTGAATGCTGAATCATGTGTTGAAAATGGGGAATCTCAGACAGATGGAGTCATAAGACAGATTTTACTTCCTCTAGCAGACACTAAATTAGTTATTTCCCTTATTTTGAAGAGATCGGCCTCTCTTCATCTCTTAAAGTGCTGCGTATTGAAATGATGAGATTCCTTTATTCCAGCTCCTTGTTTTGTTTCCCTTTTCCAGGATCAGAGGGATTGATAGAGCTTTTCAAAACATTTGAAGTCGCCAAAGCAAACAGTCAGAAACCTAGTAGTGACTGCAAGGGAAATGGTCTGTGGAGCGGAGAGGAGGTGCTTTGGGTTTGCTTTTAGCTGGTTGAGATTCTTCAGATTTGTTTCCATTATCAAATGGGTATTTGCTGTCTGTAGAAGTCTGGATCTTCCCTTCTCTGTAATCAGCATTTCTTCTGAGCCTTCACCCTCTAATGCCTGCAAATCCTGACATGATCTCAAAGTGTCCAAAAATAAATCAGCCTGGAAAGATGGAAAAGGTCACATGCAATATGAGTTTGAATAGCGTGAGCCAATTTTACCTGAGGTATCGTGGGGTGGCTGATGCTTGGCTTAACAGAAAGGCTTCACTTAATAAAATGACATTGAGCTGATCTTCGAAAAGCAAAAAGCAGATGAAAACAGAAAAACAGATTTAAGTGTCAAAATGATAGGGAATGGCTGGTGGTTTTTAGAAGTGTTTGCATAGGAGATGTCCAAGAGACATCTGGAAATCTAAACAATTGCTAATTCTTTACCGCAAGAGCACTTTCATTACGCAACTGGGCCTCGTTTATTTGAACAAAAGTTGAAGAAGGCTCTTGCTGGAACTTGTCAACTCCAATTTGTCATGTTAGGACACACAGACATGCAGTGTCTTCCCTTTATTTCAGCCAAGTGCTTTTTTACACTCTGGCTCCAACACGTGCTCTAATCTGCTTGCTGCGTATCCAGTGGAGCGTGGAGCATATGGATCTGTCAGAGTGGGGCTTCCACTGTATTAATAACGTGGCTCTAAATCCTGATTCCCCTGTTTACTTAAAAAAAACAGCCATTTTTCTGAAGCTCTGCATTGGAATCTTTTCCTATAAAGTTCACAACACTTTGAGGTTGGATCTTGGAAATTTTAAATTACTGTTTTATGATGTTTTTATTATTTTAAGTGTTTTCTCACATCACTCGACATTGCTGCCTTTCTATTCTAAACCAGTTATGACTATGGACCTTGTAACAAAAAGCTTTTAGTTGTATTAAGCTGCATTGCTGAAGTTTTACCTTCGTTGCTCAGAGCAATGGATAGAAAATACTCAAACCAAGGGGAACTGAGGAAGGTGGTTGTCAGAAGGGGTAGCTCTATGAGCTGTAGCTGGGCAGGTGAGATTTACTTATGGATGTCTACTTGCTGTCTTGTCCCTGTGTATGGAGCAGTGTGACTGGTAGTCTGTTCCCTACTCATATCCTACTCACTGGTGGGATTTCACATTCTGTGTTTACTTCTACTTGGTTAGGTGCCTGGGAGTGCATCTGATCCCCTCTTTCTGTGAGGAAGGGCTTCCTAACATCCAACCTAATACTCCCCTGGCAGCTTCAGGACCTGCCCTCTGATGCTGATGCTGGTTGCCTGGGACAAGACCCCAAGCCCCACCTGACTACAACCTCCCTTCAGGGAGCTGGAGAGAGGGAGAAGGTCCCACCTGAGTGTCCTTGAGGCCGAACACCCGCAGTTCCCTCAGCCTCTCCCCACCAGCCTTTCCCTCCAGTCCCTTCCCCAGCCTTGTTGCTTCTCTGGATCTGCTCCAGCCCCTTAATCTCTTTCTTCAAGTGAGTGTCATTGTCCATCTAATCTTTCCTGGTCTTTCTTCATTGACACACATGCCCTGCAAACACAGACTTTCCAAAGATGAACTGACTGCACCATCACAGTACCTGCAAGTCAAGAAAAAAATAAGGCTGTGACTTGAGTGAACAGTGACACAAATGTTCATGGGCTTTGGCTTGAAGGTCACCTCCAGGCTCTTTAAGATTTGTTCTGCACTGGTTTTGTGCTTCTGACTTGAGCAATTCTCATGTTCTGTGGTTCTCCAAGTTTCAGTAGCTGTCTTTCTCAATTCTCCTTCTGCCAAGTGATAAAACTTCCACCTGCTCAGAAAGATCTCGTCCTGATAGATGTTATTGACAAGATAAGGTACTTGCAGAACTTTAGTGCAAATCTCCTTTTCTCAAAGTGTTGCTGTCTGCAGCCAAGTGGTTCCGAGGGGTTTATCTTGCTCTTTTCTCTGAAGGACAGTTCTACTCTGTATTTTATGGACCAGCCCTGCTAACTTCCAATGCCTGAGGAATTGCTCTGCTTGTATTCCTGTAGTTTGCTCAATTATTCCTTTGAAGGAACTTGCTGTTCCTGTAAAACTTAATTAATTTCCAGGAGTCAAGATTTATGAGGTTAATAATGAAGACTAGGAGGCCTCACAAGTGCTTTCTTCTCCATCCCAAAATATTCTCCTTCCCAGAGAAGCCTCCTTCTTTATTTAGAAACAAAACTCCAAAAACAGATGATTTGTCTTCACTTTGTCAGCAGCCTCCAGTAAAAACTGCTTATTTGATCTTTACTGAGCTGGCTGCACACTTGTAATGAGGGTTTTGCATCAGGCTTCCAGAAATCAAACTGGTAATAGGAATAAACTTCTTGGGAGTGTGATAGAGAAGAGTCAACCGCTGATTCTCTCCATTCATGGCACACACACTCCCCCTTAGTCCCTGTCTTACACAATGTGTTACACAAATAGGTGATTGGTGGGGTTGGAGAGCTTGGCAAGACCTGATGGAGACCTTGGGGACTGCAACAGTGGCTGCAGGTGGTGAATCCTTGATGCATTTGGCAAGGGGAGCTTGGCTGTTTCCAGGGCTGACTTGTTTCCATCAGCTAATCCCTGTCCCCAGCTGCTGTTTGTTGTACAGTGGTTGCAGTGCCTGGCAGTAGATGCACAGGAGCAATTGGTCTGTGCCAAATTCCAGGTTACCTGCACTGCTGGGGGCTTCTCTGGTGACCTGTGAAGTCCTTACGTGCAGTTAGCTAACTCTGAATCTGGTTGTGCTCCACAGATTTAGATCACTGGAGGGATTTAAAGGACATGTGGACCTGGTGCTGAGGGAGATGGTTTAGTGGTGACCTGGCAGTGCTGGGTTGAATGTTGGGCTTGATGACCTTAAAGGTATCGTCCAACCAAAGAGATTCTGTGATCATCAGATCTAAAACCTCCAGAGGAATAACTTGACGTTTGTTGGGTTATAAGGGTAACGAGCCTTTGATTCCAAAGGAGAGTCTTGACTGTAGTAGCCTGAAAAGCTTGGCTCAGTAATAGGAAATCAGGTACCTGATTTCTCAGCACTTGAGATCAAGGGTGCTGGAGAGCCTCAGGTCATGCTGTTTAGCTTAGTGGTTCTAGGATGGGATCCCAAGACTGTGTTGGACAGCAGTGTGAAAGTTTACTAAGACAAATGAACTTACTGATAGCAACATGGTTTTGTAGCCAGCAGTCATAGAATCATTAGGGATTGGAAGGGACCTCAAAAGATCATCTGGTCCAGTCCCCCTGTCACAGCAGGATCACCCCATCTGTCTGAAGACAGCTTTACTGTCTGAAAAGACTCAAGCCAGTGAATAGTAAAGATCTACCTCTGCCTTTTGACTCTAACGTGCTTTATTGGTGCTTTGCAGATCAGCTGCTGAAGGTTGGGGTACCTGAGCCTTACATGTGCAAGGAGGCAGGGCTTGTGAACCCCTACAGGAGCAGCAACTCCCCCCTTCCCTGGGCAGCCTGTTCCAACCCCTGATCGCTCTGTTAGGAAAGAAATTCCTCCTGATGTCCAGTCTAACCCTTCCCTGGCACAACTTGAGGCTGTTTCCTCTTGTCCTGCCGCTGGTGAATGGGGAGAAGAGATCGACCCCCCCACCACCACCTCTCTGCAACCTCCTTTCAGGGAGCTGTAAAGAGCAATGAAGCCTCTCCTCAATCTCTTTCTCTCCTGGTTAGTTCAGTTGCACTCTAAGCACCTAATAGTTGCTTTTTAAGCTGGGCTGCCATACTTCAAACCTGAAGGTCCTCTGCTGTGCTGCTCCCCAGTTATGAGCTATTATTTAACTTTGGAAGTCGTAGGCTGCTGAAGGACTCTGATAGAAGGTCAAGTTTGTTGATTACGAAAAAGTAATTGAAATTTGTTTTATTGGGCCTGGGAGAGGAAGGAAAAATGATTTCTATGTATCTGATAATAGAAAACATTATGGTCATTTATTTTAGTTTCTGTAATTGAGTTTCAAAGCCTTCAAGTTTCGGCGGGTGCATCCAATTCGGAAACTTTTTGTAATTCCTTGGTCCACTCTTGATCAATTTTAGTGATTATATAGATTTGTCTTTCCAAAAGTTGATTCCCAGACTGTAGTTAAAGAGCAATCTCTAAACTAGTTACGGTATCGACAAAAAGCTAACATAGGTCATGCTTCTAATTGATGCTGACAGCGCCTGCAGACCAGAACTGCTTTGGAACGCAAATAGAGCATCATCTGCTCCTCCTGCACAGGCTGGCTTCTTGAATTTCTAATTTGTCTTTTTTTTTCTTCTCTTTTAACCTCTTCCTAGACTGAGTACATTGACTGAAACTCAGGAAACTTAAAACCAATCCCCAGGGCTAAATTCAAAGCATGAGAGGCTTGTCAGTGTGAGGTTTATAGTTCAGTGCGGTCTGCAGAAGCTTATTACATGATGGAATGGGGAAAGGAAGATCATGTTCAGGACCTGATCTTGCAGAGAATTCCATGTGTTTTAGAACTCTGTCCTGAGACAGAGGAAAGACAGGGAGAGGGACCTGGCAGGGTGGCTGGGGAAGACTGTTCCCAAGAGCAGGGAACAGTTGGCTGAGGGGTCATAGGTTTGAAGCTGGAATATGACAGGTTTAGGTCAGACCTGAGGAAAAAGGTCTGGAATCTGAGGGTGGGGGATGCCTGAGACAGGCTGCCCAGAGAGGTGGTGGAGGCCCCATCCCTGGAGCCATTCAAGGTCAGGCTGGCTGGGGCTCTGGCCAACCTGGTCTGGTGAGTGCTGGCCCTGCTTGGTGTAGGGGGGTTGGACTGGAAGCCCTTTGGAGGCCCCTTCTGACCTAACACATTCTATGATGGCAAGAGCTGCATGGATAAAGGCTGAGGGAATGACAAGAGTTCTGCAGCATCAAAGTAGCTCTGTAGCTGGCAGTTAGTGGTTGCTGCGAGGTGCATCCACACCCACTCACACATAAAGTCAGGGGACCCATTAGAAGCCTTGTCCTTCAGTTTGACAGAAGAGCTTTAGCACTGGTAATCTTGCAGCAGCTAGTGATGTTGCAATGTCTGACTACTTTTCCCCTCTTAAAACAAACCTATTGCCCATCCATGACAAGAGCAGAAGCAGAAGGTGGTAATTTCTTACGCTCCTTAATTACCTCCCAAAGTGGATAAAACAGTTACTGTAAAAGGCTGCGTCTGCAGCGTCGAAATGAAGTCGTTTGAGGATAACTTGAAAGGATGGATGGAGATTCTTGGTTTGTTAAGGAGAGACGGAGCTAAATTAGCTACTGGCTTCAGCAAAAGCTGCCTATCATTAGGAATTCTCTCTGTCGTATGAAATAGTGCAAATAACATGGGAATCGCTGCCTTCCTTCCAAAAACAAACCCCTAGGTAGCTGCTGTTGCAGAAGATGTTAGAAGTCCTTGCAGTAAACAACAAGGGTTTGATAGTCAAGGGAGTAGGGTTGGGACGTAGATACTCTGTAATGACCTTACAGTGACCCCTGTGTGATCTCAGAGCAGCTGAGGGAACTGGGGCTGCTCAGCCTGAGGAAGAGGAGGTTGAGGGGAGACCTTCTCACCCTTTGCAGCTACCTGAAGGGACGCTGTAGAGAGGTGGGTGCTGGTCTCTTCTCACAAGTCATGATTGATAGAAAAGAGCAAATGGCCTCAGGCTGCATCAGCGGAGGGTTAGGTTAGACATCAGGAAAAATTTCTTCCTGGAAAGGGCCAACAGGCTTTGGAACAGGCTGCCCAGGGAGGGGGTTGAGTTCCCATCCACAGAGGCATTTAAAGATTGTTTAGCTGTGGTGCTGAGAGATCTAGTCCGGTGGTGACCTTGGTAAAGCTGGGTTAATGGTTGGATTTGATGATCTCCGGGGTCTTTCCCAACCTGAATGATTCTGTGAGTCTATGATCAAGACTTTGGGATGTCTAGGAATTCAGGCTCCAGTGTTTCCTTGTGACAATGTGCTGTTATCAGGCACTGGAAACTCATTTTAACTTATCTCTGCACTCAAGACTATCTCCACACACCTTTCCAGCAAGCAGTACGTGACAGAGGTCTGACCCAACTATGTGGAGTAGCACTTTGGCTAAGTTCATCCTACTCTGCTGACATGAGAGGGGTCAAGGGGAGACATTCCCCTTCAGGGCTACCTTGCTGATCTTCCCTGTGGGACACCAAGGGGTGACTGCAGTCAAGATATATTTGCTGTGTGCTTATGGTACCACTTTAGACATGAAACACAGCCCAGGTACAACTGTCCTCAGAGATAAGGCAGCGATCCCACAGATAATGCCAGCACCCAGCAGTCTCATAATCACAGCACAGACACAAACCACAGGCTGCTGTACTACTCTGCTTATGAAGAGCTGAATTTCTCACCTCTGGACCCAGCTCTATGGTTGTCTCAATCCTCTTCAGCTCCTGGTGTCTTTGTCTGCATGAGTTCAGCATCAGAAAATGCGATAAAGGTGTGCTGTGATTGTTATCTCCGAGAGCTGTCAGCAGCTCCCGTGGTGCTAAGGAAATACCTACAGTTACAGTTTGTACAAGCAGCTGTACTGAGAATCCTCACTTGTGCACTCACTTAAAACCTGCAGCAGAAAGCCCTGTTGTTGCTACTAAACAATCCCTCTCCTTCATTTCCCATCTATGGGGCTGTTTGCTTCTGCCTGAAAGGGTGAAGATGCTCTAATAATAAATGTGACCACCTGAGGACTGGCTTTTTCACTTGGTTTTAGATCTTGTTAATCCTCGTTCCTGCTTACACAGCTTCTCTTGTCTTTCTCCCTTATCGCCCATGGCCACTATGTGGGTTGGCCCTCTCTTTGTGTAGGAGTGTGCCTTGACAGATCACAGAATGGTTGAGGCTGGAAAAGCCCTCTGAGCTCATCCAGCCCAGGACCTAACATCACTTCAGCAGCCAGACCAGGGCCACAGCCAGGCTGTCCTTGAGCACCTCCAGGGATGGGGACTCCACCACTGCTGGGGGCAGTCCATTCAAGGCACTGATCACCCTTTATGTGAGGAAGGGCTTCCTGACATCCAACCTAACCGTCCCCTGATAACTTCAGGCTCTGCCCTCTTGTCCTGGCACTGGTTGCCTGGGAGAAGAGTCTGACCCTCACCAGACTCTAACCTCCCTTCAAGGAGTTGGAGAGAGGGAGAAGATCCCCCCCACACCTCAAGTCTCCTCTAGACTCAACACTTCCAGCTCCCTCAGTTTCTCCCCATCAGCCTTTCCCTTCAATCCCTTTCCCAGCCTCGTTGCTCCTCCAGACCCGCTCCAGCCCCTCAATCGCTCTCTTGAAATGTGATGCTCTGAGTGGGTTCCAGGCTCTGTCTGATCCAGCACTTGGGTAGTTTTAAACTTGGAAAAACATTTTTAACTAAAATGAAGAGAAAAGTTGAAGGCAGCGCCAACAAGCGCCGTCAAAGAGTTGTCTCCAGGGGCTGTTTCCCAGGGGTTGTTTGGTAACGGCTCCTTTATCCTAATGTGTAGCACAGACTAGAAAAAATACTGGGTTAAACCTATCTGCTGCAGACAACTCAGCATGGCGGGGGGGGGTGTCAGGGAAGGAGGATAAATAAGACCATAAAATCATGTTTTTGCTGCTTATAATTGCATTTCTGCAAGGAATTTTTCCACACAGCAATGCCTAAAGGAAGCGGTGCCCCATCAGGCCAACGTTGTTCAGGCAGCTCCTGCAGCTGCCAGTCAGGCTGATTGGATTTCTCCAGTGAATAGGATGTGCATTTACTTAAGGACTAGGTAGACCCCACAGCCTCCCTCGTGTGTGTCGCTCGTGTAGGTAATTTGTGTTTCTCATTAAGCAAAATCCCATGCTATTAGATTTATCTGATTTATCACCTGCTGTGGTCACAGTTATTCTATTTTCTGTGCTTTTCTGAGCGAGTTGCAGTCGGACTGTTCAGGAATAGCCAAGACCCTACAACCAGGAACTGCTGATCGGCAAAGCAGGGTGTTGGGTGGGTTTACTGCAGGTTGTAGTTTCTTGCTGCTAGGGAGCATCCAGTAGACCTTTCAAGTTTTTGTCTTCTATTTCCTGGTGAAAGATTTCATCTTGCATTTCAGGGCCATGAAAATGCTCAGAGGGCTGGAGCTCCTCTGCTCTGGGGACAGGCTGAGGGAGTTAGGGCTGCTCAGCCTGGAGGGGAGAAGGTTCTCAGGGGACCTTCTGGGGACCTTCTAGCAACCTTCTAACCCCTGAAAAGGGCTGTCAGAAGGCTGGGGAAGGCTGTTCCCAAGGGCAGGGAGTGATGGGATTGAGGGGTCATGGTTTGAAGCCAGAAAAGGGCAGAGTGAGGCTGGACAGGAGGAACAAGGTCTGGAACCTGAGAGTGGAGGATGCCTGAGACAGGCTGCCCAGACAGGGGGTGGAGACCCCATCCCTGGAGCCATTCAAGGTCAGGCTCTGGGCAACCTGGTCTGGTGAGTGCTGGCCCTGCTTGGTGTAGGGGGGTTGGACTGGATACCCTTTGGAGGTCCCTTCCAATCCTGTGATTTTCTGATTTCCTGGCATCTTTTCCTGCTTGACTTAAGAACAATGAGGCAGCTGAACTTGGAGAATCCCACTGCAATGCAAAGCCCTAATGAACGTTTCTACCTTCAGCCTTCACATAGAGATCTTTTGGAGTGATTACTGCGTCAGATTGTACCGAGGATTGTACTGAGTGGTGGTGTGTAGCTGGTGTGTGACACGGAGGAACGTATGCCTGTTCGTATCAGAGTTTTCCCTTCAGTCTGTTGTTGGGGGAACCTGCATGTTACATAAAAGAGAGCGGGATGTTTTGAAGCATGGCAGGCTTTGCTCAGCACTTGTCAAAACAAAGCAATTTCCCTTTTATTATTCTCTCTGGTTACACCTAGCAGAAGGGAATGAAACCAGATAGAAAGCAAGCTGGTTGTTGATAGCTTGTCAGGCATGGCGTGGCATCTTCTACCCTTCTGCTGCTGGATGAGCAGCTAATAGCGTGTTGGTGGGACCAAGCTTTGAGAGGTTCTGTGCATCTCCATAGAAGTCACAGACCTTTTTGTTAGTTTTCAGTGGCCTTGCGTCCAAAGAAGGGCAATGACGCTGGTGAAGGGCCTGGGGGGCAGGTCTGATGGGGAGCAGCTGAGGGAGCTGGGGCTGTTCAGTCTGGAGAAAAGGAAGTTGACACTTTATTGCTGTCTGCAACTACCTGGCCGGAGGGTTACAGAGAGGCAGGAGCTGATCTCTTCTCCCACGTCACGAGTGATAGGACAAGAGGAAGTGGCCCGACAGATTGATCAGCAGTTAGAATAGGCTGTCCGGGGAAGTGGGGAGTTGCCGTCTCTGGAGGGGTTCAAGCAATGAGTAGCTGTGGGGGACAGGGTTTAGTGGACAGGGTGAGATTGGAGTGATGGTTGGACTGGATAAGCTTGGAGGTATCTTCCAACCTTAATAATTCTGTGATTCTGTAACTCTAAGGGTTCCTTTTTGCTTCATTCCTTTCTGTATGGATTCTTCTGATCTGACTTTATGGGAAGGCTGTTATTTAGTTGAATTCTGAGAATACTGAGCTTGAGGATTTTTTCTGTGTTTCAGTACTGTGAAGTCTTTGTGCCTCTGAACCCATTGTGCTTCTTAGAGGATAATGATTCAGGCTTCTAAATGGGCTGGAGAGCAAACCCACCAACTAAGAACTCTGGAGAGAGGCTTTTTTCCAAGGGACTCTGGTGCTAGGACAAAGGGGCTGGGTTCAAGCTCAAAGAGATTGAGATGAGATCTGAGGCAGAAATCCCTTCCTGTGAGGGGGCCGAGGCCTTGGAACAGGTTGCCCAGGGAATTTGTGGCTGTTCTATCCCTGGTAGGGTGGATGGGGCTGTGGGCACCATGGTCTGGCCCATGGCAGGGGATTGGCACTGGGTGAGCTCTGAGGTTTCCTCTAACCTGAAACATTCTCTGAATCTCTATTATGAGCCCTGTGACCAATCTCATTGTGGTCTGGGAGGGTTTATTGCTAACTTGCTATCTGCCTACATGGAGAATGGTAGGCACTGGTCTGAACTGGAAAGCAGGTGGTGTGAAATGTCAGACTGTCACTGGTTCTGAGGTACCATTGGTGCATCCAGTTCTCAATACATGGGGATACCTGGGTAAGTCAAGTACAAGGAAAACCCACGGACATGCAGGGAACCTCTCCAAAGCTCCCTGTACCAATTTTCTTTGTGTTAACATTGAAACTCAACTTCAGTTAGTTTATCATGCGTAGCCTGTTCTCCATTCCCACCATTCTTACTCTGCACTGGACTCTATTCAGCAGTTCTGTGTCCAAATTGAAGGGCCCAGAGCTGGACACAATACTCCAGATGCGGTCTCACCAGGGCAGAGTAGATGGGGAGGAGAACCTCTCTCGTTCTGCTAACCACTCTGCTTCTGATCCTCCTTCTTATCAATGGATTAAACTTCCAGTTCATTAAATAACGTTAGGATTTGTTTTTAAGAAAAACATCTTCCCAGAAAGAGTGGGGAGCCCTTGGAACAGGCTGCCCAGGGAGAGAGTGGAGGCAGCATCCCTAGAGGGGTTCAACAACTGGGCAGCCAGGGTGTTTGAGGAGATGGAGTTAGCGGTTGGGGGTTGTGGGGCAGACGGTTGGACTTGATGCTTTTGAAGGTCTTTTCTAACCTCGATGATGATTCTATGATTGTGTGTTACTTTGAGACTAGTTTTTGGGTAGGAAAAGCTCAGTGTGGACGAGGCTGCTCAAGGTTCTACAGCACCAAACTCAAAGGAGATCTGGGAATGGAAGGACCTGGGTAGGGTTTCCTGTGAGATGGAGAAGGGGGAACCTGCGAGGTGGCAAAGGGGGTCCGCTGGAACTGTGTTCACTTGAGCACCGTGTGGCATATTCCTGTGCAACTGGATTTTGTCATCTTTTTTCCCCTGCACAGTAGCATTCAGCAGCAGTTCAGTCGGTGCCCCAAGATCATGGATTCTGTTTCAGTGAGTGCATATTCCTCATGCCTCTGCAAATACCCAGGGCTTTTGTTTCTTGAGCTTCTGTTTGAACAGGGAACTGCAAGCAACAGGAAAAGCTCAGCTGCCTGCCAGCGCTGGTGTCCTGTGTCTTCTATTTAAAAACAAAATCAAAGCTGCAGTGTTGTCACTGTACCTGCCTGGAGATGGACCAGGAGCTCTTAGTACTTGGAGAAACTGCTACTTGTCCTAAATATGGACAGTTACTACTTAGCCACCCCGTTGCTTGCACCAGTTTGGAACTTGTGGTTAAAGGAAACAGGAGAGGGAGCTCTCAGTGCAGCCTTGGAGGAGGGGAACTGGGGCCCTGCAGCATCACCAGTTGGAGCAGGACTTCAACGAAGTGGACTTTGCATTTAGATTAGGAGGCAAAATCTGTTTCCAGTCTGTTATTGCTTACAGCCACTAATGACCTGGATTTGAACAGGTCTCACAAAGGGTTGAAGGCAGCACCTACCACTGCAGATCCTGAGGAGCATGGGGTTGTGCCCAGTATAGATTGGAATCAAATCCTGACCTTGAAGTCGTTAGCCCTGGGTTTTGGTTCCTCTGATGATAGAGGTCAATGTACAGATTTTGTTGTTGTTCCCCACTCTTCCTGGACCCACTGCAGCCTCTTCCCCCTTCAGCTGCAGAAATCCAACAGAATCCTCCCAAAGGAGATCAGTTATGGGTAGGTTTTAAGCAGCATAGAGCCTAAAAGAGGGAATCAAAGTGGAGGGTCACTTTCTGAGTGGTTCCCAGATCCTGATGCTGACGGACAGAAATGTCCTGATCTTAATCTGCCTCTTCAGAGGAAGATTCAGCCTGCAGTTCCTCTCCAGCTGGATATTTTCTTTTTGATACTTCATCTATAGCTGTTGTATTGGCCACTTGATGCTGGATTCTCCCTGGCGTTTGTTGCTCTATTCTACCCTCAGTTTTGTTACTAAATCCTTATTGACTTCAGTATCAGAGAAGACTTCAATTGCTGTTTTCTACCCTTTGGCCTCAATTCTGTTAGATTTAAATTCACACCCACTTGACTTTGACAGGAGCTGTAGGGGAGCTGAGCTATAGGAACCTGTAGAGTAGCAGAGCTGAGCTGTAGATGCTGTAGGAACCTGTAGGATGAACCTATAGGATAGCTGAGCTCTAGGAACCAGTAGAATAGCTGAGCTTATAGGATGCTGTAGGGGAGCTGAGCTCCAGTGGGCTGTAGGGTAACACTGATCTCTCCTGATGTTTTTGGGTTTGCAGCAGGCATTTACTGTTTTGCTCAGTGTTCTCATGACTGTGAGGAGGAGCAGTGTGTGAGTGATGAGGGCAGGATCTAGCTGTGGTGTCTGGTGAGGTCTGCCATCTGGTTCTGGTTGGCTGGCAATTTCTGATGACTACTTAAAAAAACTGCAGACAAGCCCAGGCTGCTAATTAATTCAAACTCCCACACCTCTGCTGTCAAATTGTATTCCAAGACCCCTCCGATTTCTTGCACAAGTCTCCTATTGCCTGTTCTCCAAGTGCTGCTCTCTAACTTCCAGAGAACAACTACCCTTCTCTGGAGATGTTTAAAACCCTCCTAGATGTGTTCCTGTGCGACTTAGTCTAGGTGATCCTGCTGTGGCAGGGGAATTGGACTACATGATCTTTTGGGGTCCTTTCCAATCCCTGATCTTCTGTGATTCTGTGATCCCGAGTAACTAATCCAATCTTGGTCTTTTCTTTTGATAGATGATGTTGTTGGAGAAAATACAATGAAATCATAGCACGTCACATTAGGAAGCTCCTAGAGGTTTCTGTTGCAGTATCAAGCCAGGGTGGATATCAGCATGTGTGCAAAGACTTGCTGCCATTGTCCTATTGATTTTACATTGTTTGCACTACATAGTGAGGTGGAGGGGTGGTGAATGAGGATCTCGGAAGGGACTGCTGATCCAAGGTCTTTGGCTTTTGGACAATCTGGAACAACTTAACAACATTCCTTCCTTTCTATATGTGACATTTACTTGTTAGGTATGTGAGACCTGGTTGGTCAATCCTTGATCCTTTAAAACCTATTTATGAATGAAATCAAATGAAGATTTGGACATTGTTTTGGCCTTTAGAATAATTTCTTTGCACCTCCAGTGTCTACCAGGGTCATTAGCTTATAAAATGCTGTATAATGAGAGAGTTAATAGAGTCACTGAGATTGGACGAGACCTCCAAGCTCATCCAGTCCAACCATCACTCCAACCCCATCCTGCCCACTAAACCCTGTCCCTCAGGGCTACAGCTATTCAGTGTTTGAACTTCTCTAGGGACGGTCACTCCCTGGGAAGCCTGTTCCAACCCCTGATTTATCTGTCAGGGAAGAGATTTCTCCTCATGTCCAACCTAAACCACCCCTGGCACAACTTGAGGCTGTTTTCTGATGTCCTGTCGCTGGTGACTGGGGAGAAGAGACTGACCCCCACCTCTCTGCAAGCTCCTTTCAGGTAGCTGTAAAGAACAATAAGATCTCCCTTCAGTCTCCTTTTTTCCAGACTAAAGAACCTCAGCTCTTTCTGACTTGGGACCAGCATGACGAAGCAGTCAGGTTCTAGTTAGAATACCTTCAGCATCCCCAGATTTACCCTCTGAGGAGTCTGTCAAGCTGATTTATCCCTTTGTCTTATCTCCTCCATCCCTCTGCTGCAAGTTCAGCACGGGGAACTTTTTTGGAGACAACAGTAACCTTTCTAAGATGAAAGAAATGAAAACTCCTTTCTGGAGACCAAGAAGGTTCCCTCCTCCATAGCTTGTGGGCTTTTTCCTATTTTTACTTCAAAGTCTCTATGCAGGGAGGAGCGGGGACTGTCTCCTCTTCTTCTCACACGTTTCGAATCGATAGAGTGCCCTTCACTGAAGCTCTAATTACATTGGTCAGGGACACTTCAAACCTGAGAAGATTTGATTTGTCCTCAACCTGAGGTGAGGACTCAGTGTATTTCTCTTTTTCCAACCCTTTGCAGATGGAATTCAGTCGAAATCCGTGGGGATCGCTTTGAGATTACACTAATAAAGGAGGGAGGTTAATATCCCCCCTGTCCTTGGCTTTACTGCAGACAGCAGCAACAAGGGGCCTAATTAGTGTTTGGGTTTGTTGGTTATGAAGGTGGCTCCAAGAGAAACTGGACTGACACCATGAAACTCATTAGACTCAGGTCTTCCAGCATGGTGCTTTTATATTAAAGAGAAAAGAAATGGAGCAAGAGGAAAGACAAGGGAGTGCGAAGTAGAATCCTCATTAGAGTAATTAGCCTAAGTCGTTATTTCCTAGAAGCCTCAAATGGCCACATTTATTCTAAAGAGATGCCAAGGGTATGGCTGAACGTAGCTACGGCATCTGCCTTTGGGAGGGGAGGAAGGGAGGGTGGTGTTTGCTGCCCGTGTTTGCTTGTGTTTGCTGGCTTAGGTGGTGTATGATCCTGTTAAGCTTGGGATAGTTAATCCTTTTTCATGGTCCTGATTTCTTGCCACTAATTTCTTGCCATTATCTTTATTTGGCTGCTAATTTCCCTTATGGTGTTCTTCTCCTATCCAAACATTTAGTGAGTGACTTGAAATATAGGGGAAAATACACCCTTCCCAGTCCGTGTCAGGATCCCTGGAAGGAGATGGAACCACTGGTAGGGCTGAGGGAAGAGAATGTCTCCTGCTAAAACCTTCTGGCACCCCTTGTGCTGGTTCCATTTCTGAATTTCATCTCTCATGCTGCAGCTGGGTTAGGTTGCCTCAGTGAATATTAACAGCAGCTTTGCCAGCAAACCTTTTGTAGCTTAAATGGCTAAAGGAGAAATAGAGATCATGGACTGGAGAATCTAGGGGATGGGGTGGGACTCCTTACTCTTTCCTATCCCAGTCTGTGCCCACAGCTCCTCGGTGAACACACAATTTCACATAAAATCCTGTAGTCTCTTAACAAACCCAGATACTCCAGGAGGTTTCCCCAAGTATCATAAGAGACCTCCAAAGGGCATCCAGTCAAACACTCCGGCACCAAGCAGGGCCGGCACTCAATAGACCAGGTTGCCCAGAGCCCCAGCCAGCCTGACCTCGAATGGCTCCAGGGATGGGTCCTCCACCCCCTCTCTGGGCAGCCAGTTCCAGGGATCCCCCACCCTCAGATTCCAGACCCTGTTCCTCCTGTCCAGCCTCACTCTGCCCTTCTCCAGCTTCAAGCCATAACCCCTTGTCCTGTCATTCCCTGCTCTTGGGAACAGCCTTCCCCAGCCACCTGATAGACCCCTTTCCAGGGTTGGAATCTTCTAAAGCAGTTTGATTTCCTTTAGTGCCCTCTGATAATTTATTCCATCTTGCTTCAGTCGCTCTGTACTGACCTGCTTTATCCATAAAATAAAGAGGGCCATGGTTTCGTCATGGAAATAGTAAACATTTTGTAGTTTTTAATTATTTTTTTAATCTATGTGAGCTTTTCCTCACGTGGTGCAAGGCTGCACCATACCCAGCGCAGCGGCCGCCATGTGTGTTGCAAGTAATTGATGACAAAGTGGTATCAGCAGAGGGAGAAACAAATAACCTGAGTGATCCCAGGGATAATGACTGGTTTTAAACCTCATTTGTCAGACAGTATTTTCCCCCTCCGTGTTATCCTCTTCAAACCTCTCTTTGTTAACGGAGGGAACAGACACTCTGAGCGCAATGTGATTGCATTTGCGAAAGATCGAAGAGCTGCGTTTTGACCTGGAGAGAAAATGTGTCAGATTAGACCTTTCAGCGTCGAGATGCCGCGTGGCTGTAATGAAACCTGTCGGATACAGATGAATAGTTAACCTGCCTTTCATTTTCCCGGCGTATTAAAGTCATTAAAATACAGCAACCAGTACGATAGTTTCTGACTGGTTGTATTTATATCAACCCCAGGGATCTCTGTCTGTACCTGAAGGAGGATGGTGTTGTGATGGGAGCAGTTGTAGAAGCTTAATGGTCCTGTTTCTGAGGCTGAGGGAGCTGGGGTTGATCAGCCTGGAGAAGAGGAAGCTCAGGGAAGACCTCACTGCTCTCTACAGTTACCTGAAGGGAGGTTTGAGTGAGATACGGGTTGGCCTCTTCTCCCTAGGGACTGGTGATAGGAGTGGAGGAAATGGGATCAGGTTGTGTCAGGGGAGGGTCAGGCTGGATCTTAGGGAAATCTTCTTCCCAGAAAGAGTGGAGAGGCCTCGGAACAGACTGCTTAGGGAAGGGGTGGAGGCAGCATCTCTGGAGGGGTTCAACAACTGAGCAGCAAGAGTGTTTGAGGAGCTCGGTTAGTGGTTGGGGGTTGTAGGGCAAACGGTTGTTCTTGATGTTCTTGAAGGTCTTTTCCAACCTTGGTAAGTCCATGATTTTTTTTCCCTACCATCAGAACATGAAATTAGAGTTCTGTCATCTTTATTGCACGTTGTTTGGGTTGTTTTCAGTGGAGGATGTGACCTACAGAGCCCAGAAAGGTGCGATTGCTGTGAAGTATTTTTCACATTTCGATTAGAGATTGAAAATGAAGTCAGTTTGCATTCAGAACTGCGCAGCTCCTCGGGAGAATTGATCCCCTGTCACCTGAGACAAACTGAAGAACACGTGTGCCCCTCCAGATCTTCACAGGTTTCAAATGAAGATCACGGACTAGAATATTACCGGAGGGAAGACCTAATCTTCTAAATCAATGCTCGTGCGTCCTTGCAATGACATTAGGTTGTTTATTCTCTATTATTTAGCCTGTGGATACCTCGAGGTGAGTTTTCCCCAGGGGTTTTTAACAAATGAGATGTCTGATAAGCAGGACCTGAGCTGTGACTTCTGATTCAGTGCTCCTTTTCAGTAGTCTTGGGATCAGAGTCTTGGCTGGGGCTGTGTGCTTGTGGAGTTTGTTGCTTGTAAGTGGTAGAATAATTTACTTTTTAGGGATGTTTGAAGGTTCTGAGAAGCCTTTTGTTGGTCCTAATCGAAATGGATCTGTATTGAAGGGTATTTCGAGTGGCAACGTTATTTTTCAGGCTTGGTACCTAAGACATTCTTCTGCCTGGCTCCTGTAGATCACAGAAATGAGCAGAACAGAGCTAGTTTCTGAGAGCTGAATGTACACAGCTTTCCACGGGTATCAGTAGAAAGATTCCTGTTTGCTTTATCTCAAGCCCCAAAAGAACACTTTTGTTCCAGAGCTGCCGATTGATCTCGTCCTTGCCCAGTCGGAGAGTCTGCTGTCAAAGAATTCAACTATCAGATCCACGCGTCCTAAAGACTTTGGAGGGGAGGGAGAGGACTTCCTACGTGGAGCCTTGTCTGCCATCATATCGGGCTTGTCAGGCATTGGCAAAGCAATCAGTATAATTCTTCTTCAGCATGGATTATGCTGTAAAAAACCGACACCCCCCAGCCCAGCCTCATTGATCTGGTTTTGTAATAAGATGACAAGTTGGTAATGATCAGCAGCTTCGGAGATTAAAGAAATGTACTTCTCACTTTTCTGATGCGACGTCAATACCTCCCTCCAGCTGCTTGGAGCACCTCGATAGTTTTTTATCTTGAAACCTGGTTTTCAGAAAGATAAGTAAGGGAAGAGGTAGCTCTTGCTGTTGAAACAGCATCGCCTCTATCTTGGCTCTAAATTCTTTTGTGTTTGATAAAATAGCAATAAAAAATCAGTCTTACCTGAGCGGGTCAGAGAGGGACTTTGTGCTCTGCTTCTTGCAGCTCTCCCAACCCCTCTTTGTTTGTGAGTTTGATCTGTCAGTGCTCAGGGAGGCTGTACAGGCTCTTAGATATCTTATTCTCCTGTTCCTTGCCCAAATTTGTGCAACCTGCGTGAAAGGTGTGTAGGAATGACATTTTCCCAGTGAGGAGCGAGGCACGCCGAGGCCGCTCTGCCGCGGTCCCAGCCAAATCCATAACGTGTAAGTGAACGACAAACGGCCTGAGCAGAGGCGGTGGGGTCACGGAATGATTTCTGTTCAGGTGGTGCTAAACAGACAAGGACTGTGCAGCAGAGAGATGACTTGTAGGGCTTGACAGAGGTCTGTGAAATGGTGAATACCACGGAGAAGCTGAGCGGAGAACAAAAGTGCAGTGTGCTGTGCAGTATAGGAACAAGGGTCCTCAAGTGAGAGGAGCTTGAGGAAAGTTCAGGGTGACTGAAAGGGCACGTTCTTCCCATCATTTAACACTGGCTTCCTCTGCTGTGGAATATTGTCGACACCAAACTGGCATTCATTGGAAAAGCAATTCATCACTGGGAAAAAGAGGAAAAAAATCTCTCTGAGGTTGTTTAGGCTGAGATCTATTGCTCAGAGCGGTGCTGAGCCCTGACTTCTGTAAGAGCACGTCTCTGATGTGATGCTACCTAAGTCTCCCAGGACACTGCAGAGGGTTCATCTGCTGAAGGTAACAGAGGAAGCGGCCACCGGTTGCACCGGAGGAATTTCAAATTGAAAATTAGGAAAAATTTCTGCAGTGCAAGAGCAGTTAAGCCTTGGAACAGGCTGCCCAGAGAGGTGGTGGAGTTCCTATCCCTGGACATGTTCAGAAGTCAGCAGATGTGGCACTGTGGGATGTGGTCTGGTGCTCATGGAGGTGTTGGGTTACAGGTTGGATTTGATGATCTTAGAAGTCCTTTCCAATCTTAGCGATTCTGTGACATTCAGCTTCATCATATTTTGCTAAGAAGATGGTCTCTTGATGTTTCTTCATGGAAGCTGGGTCTCTTTAGCTTGGAGGAGACTGAGGGGTGACCTTATTAATGTCTATAAATATGTGAGGGGTGGGTGTCAGGAGAATGGAGCCAGGCTCTTCTTAATGTCTTCTGGTGATAGGACAAGGGGCAACGGGTGCAAGCTGCAACACAGGCAGTTCCATATAAATATTAGAAGGGACAGCAGGATTACCATGAGCCAGCAGTGTGCTCTTGTGGCCAAGAGGGCCAACAGCATCCTGGGGTGGATCAGAAAGGGGGTGGTTAG
>JAOXOE010000852.1:2963877-2974969 GCA_028565055.1 Phoeniculus purpureus | reverse complement strand
CAGACGCCCGGCTAAGGGCTGCCGAGTCCCTTCGCTGGCTGCACCAGCCACCCCCACACCTGCACATGCACCCACGGGTCCATGTCTGCTCGCTCACCCCACATTCCTGCTGGCTTTCCATCCCTTTCTGCTGGTTATCCATCCCTCTGCGACGAGCCCCAGCCCGCGGTGCTTTCGTTGAGGCTGTCGGAAAGGACCGTTAACACTTTGCAGTATGTGGGAAGCAGAGGGGAAGAGCAAGGCGAGTGGGGGGAATGTGTTTGGCTTCTCTGGGTGCTTTTGTAAAGGGTTGGTTTGGTCTCTTTGAAATGATCCCCCCCCCCAAATACTGCCGCTGGACTTCCAGCAGGCTTTTGCCAGTCTGATTTTTTCAAGTGTGACAGGTTTATTCCCCCGTCCTTCCTTCCTCTTCCCCCCCCCTCCTCCTCCTCCTTTCCCCAAGTCTCTAACAGGCAGAACATATTTCTAGCTGCCTGCTGCTGGTAGCAAAGGCTGAGGATTTAAATTAGAAATCCAACCATCAAAGTGAAAGGCAGAGCCGCGGCGTCAGGGGCATTTCAGATTAGGAATTATTTTGCAGATTGCCCCTTGCTCTCAAAATGGGATTAAAAAACCTGCAGCGTGGGGTTGGGTTTGTGCGTGTGTGACACATGATAAAGGAATTCTCCACCAAGGAGCCTGCTGGCCCTTAAAATACTGCCTGGTTGAAGGATGCATTTTAACTCGTAGCAGGATTGCAACTCTGGATAGTCCTAAAATGATTAACCCAGGAGCAGGGAAGCGTGCGGGTGTGTGTTGGGTTTTCTGACCACCCCCTCCACCCCCTTTTCCCTAATTATTCAGAGAATGTGGACAATGTGCCTGTCCTCACGTAACTGCGTCGCTACTACACGAGAAATTCGACGTCTCGGGTGCAGAATCTTCAATTGAGTTGAGCTGTGGATGAGGAGGGGGGAAGTTGAAACAGAAATTTGCCCCCCTTTAAACTTTCTGTGGGTTTGCTGCTCCTAAGGCAGGGTAGATCTGTTCTCTAGGGGTGCCTAGATCTCTGCAGATCTAAATCCAGGGGTATTTTCATAGGACACACCACATGTATAGGAAATAAGAAATACATATATAACAGATATAAAGTAATAAATGCTTGGGTGTTCACAGCTGCACGTAGACAACTTGGATGTATGTTAAGAGCATGATGGATTTGAAATAGGTGTCTGCTGCCATTATCTTGGTGTTGGGGTCCCATCTCAGCCGTATCTGGGATAGTTCTCTGTGTGGTTCTACTTGGTTTCTCTCCATCTATTCATGTATTTTATGGAGATAAAATAATGACTGAATCTACTCACGAAAAGAAACCCGGTTGCTCGGTGCAGAAAGTAAAGCCTTTCACAATAAATATCTGTTTGGAAGATGGGTGGAACTGAGTGAGAAGCAGGATCCTCGCTTTTTAGCAGCAGTTTCGGGAGGCTTTGCGCTCGCTGGTGTTAGGGACCACGTTTAGCAGCACGTAAATACCACGAGCTTTGGCTCATTTCCTTCCCAGCACTATGGAGCGTTCGGCACAGTGACTTGACAAATATGTTTATCGTGAAAAGCTCAGCATCTAGCGATAAGGATACCCCAGCTACACCGAGAGATGATGTACAGGAGAGAAGTGAATAGAGAACAGGCTCTTGGTCCTTCTGTGGGATCATCTATCACACAGAAGTAATTGAATAACAAGAGTCGCTCTGACGATGGTGCCCTAGGAGAGGTGGCAAACGCAGAGTAGGTGGGGGGTCTCAAAGGAAATGGCCTTTGTGGCACACAAAGTGCAGGGCAGGAGGCAAACAGGTCGCCTTCAGCTCCCTCTGCTTGGCTGATGCCTCGTTAGAAAGCCCTTTGGCGATATATTTTCAGAGCTTCACGATGCACGTTTGTTTCCTCTCGAATCTTGTAGGTTTCCATGTAATTAAGCGGCTGAGAGGCATGAGCGTGGTGTTGGTGCTTCTTCCTCTGGTGCTGCTGGTTGTGCTCGCGGGGGCTCAGCGAGCTTGTCCCAAGAACTGCCGCTGCGATGGCAAGATCGTGTACTGCGAGTCGCACGCGTTCCGAGACATCCCTCAGAATATTTCCGGCGGCTCCCAAGGCTTATCGTTACGGTACAACAGCATCCAGAAGCTGAAATCCAATCAGTTCGCGGGCCTCAACCAGCTCATATGGCTCTATCTCGACCATAATTACATCAGCTCCGTGGACGAGGACGCCTTCCAGGGCATCCGCAGGCTGAAGGAATTAATCCTGAGCTCCAACAAAATCACCCATCTGCACAACAAAACCTTCCACCCCGTCCCCAACCTCCGCAACCTGGACCTCTCGTACAACAAGCTGCAGGTGCTGCAGTCGGAGCAGTTCAAGGGCCTGAGGAAGCTCCTCATCCTGCACTTGCGCTCCAACTCGTTGAAAACGGTGCCCATCCGAATCTTCCAAGACTGCCGAAACCTCGACTTCCTGGATTTGGGCTACAACCGCCTGCGGAGCTTGTCCCGCAATGCGTTCGCTGGCCTTTTGAAGTTGACAGAGCTCCACTTGGAGCACAACCAGTTTTCTAAGATCAATTTTGCCCACTTTCCCCGCCTCTTCAACCTTCGCTCCATTTACTTGCAGTGGAATAGGATCCGGTCTATCAGCCAAGGGTTGACGTGGACTTGGAGTTCCTTGCACAACTTGGATTTATCAGGAAATGACATTACAGGGGTAGAACCCGGCACCTTCCAGTGCCTCCCCAACCTGCAAAAGCTGAACCTGGATTCCAACAAGCTCACCAACATCTCTCAGGAGACCATCAACACGTGGATCTCGCTCATCTCCATCACTCTGTCTGGAAATATGTGGGAGTGTACTCGCAGCATTTGCCCTCTCTTTACTTGGCTTAAGAATTTCAAGGGGAATAAGGAAAGCACCATGATCTGTGCAGGCCCTAAGCACATCCAGGGGGAGAAAGTGAGCGATGCCGTGGAGACGTATAATATCTGCGCGGAAATCCAGGTGGTGGTTACCGAACGCTCCTACCAGGCCCCCAAAACCCCCCAGAGACCCGTCTTCATTCCCAAACCCACCATTTCCAAACTCGAGAGCAACCAGCCGACGTCAGCTCCGCCGAGCCCTTCCGCAGAGCTCCCGACGCCCGGCGTGGAGCACGAGTACGAGCACGTGTCCTTCCACAAGATCATCGCAGGGAGCGTGGCCCTCTTTCTGTCGGTGGCCATGATTTTGTTGGTTATCTATGTGTCGTGGAAGCGCTACCCGGCCAGCATGAAACAGCTCCAGCAGCACTCGCTCATGAAGAGGCGCAGGAAAAAGGCTCGCGAGTCCGAAAGGCAAATGAACTCCCCTTTACAGGAGTATTACGTGGACTACAAGCCAACAAACTCTGAGACCATGGATGTATCGGTTAATGGATCTGGGCCCTGCACCTATACCATCTCTGGCTCCAGGGAATGTGAGGTATGAACCATGACCCTCCTAAAACCATTTCAGCTGCTGGGAAGGAGAGGTAAATGTTTGAAGCTCTTGAGGTGTCTCTGAACGCTAGAAAGATGAATGAGATTCGCTTGCTTTGCTGTTGGGTTTGCTGGCTGTGAACGGTTCTCTCGGTAGCTAGGTGGGATGGGGATGGGGATGGATAATTCAGACATGGAAAGATAATACAGACAAAAAAAAGATGGAGTTGAAGTAAACAGCCAGGAGGAAGGTATCTGCAGTGTTCTCCTCCTCCTACGTCCACCCATTTTACTAGTGGCTGCGAGAGTCCCGATTTATTGTGTGTTGGTAGAAACAGAGGGGTTGAAGAACCTTTTTTGCTTGAAAAATACGAACGGAAACCTCTCGCTGTAGCTCCTCTGTTGAATCTTGAGGGCTTTGTGGCCTATTTAGAGAGAATGTCAAAGATTTTCAGCCTTTTCTGACTGCTTCAGGAGTAAATTGAGATGAGGACAGCTGACAGCCATGGAGTTTGGCAGCTGCTGGTTCTGCCTTGCTCCTGCCTTGCCAGCCCTTCTGAACTTGAGCTTTGGGATGGTCCCGAGTCCATTGGTAGCTGTTTGGGTTGGGAGAGGGGCATTTTTGTTTTTGTTTCATCGGTGTGCTCAGCAAAGGTTTAGCCTGAGGAACAACCCTACTGGAGTGAGGAGCTTCCCATCCTTAGGTCCACATCAGGGTTTTGACTCAGCAACGTGGGAAATGCGCATAGGAAAAGCTCTTGGTGGCTCTCTTGTGTGTTGTTCAGCTCTGGCCAGAGAACATCATTTGTTTCCTTTGCTGCACTGTCAACGACTCCCTTACTGGGTGTGTAAGGAACGTTCTTACTGGTGAGTTCCACCGCTTGTACCTGATGAGGGGGATTTTTGCTGGTACCACAACTTAGTCCTGCACAGGAGGTGATGTTGGGGGATTCTGGTTGGCTTTTCTTCCTCGCTTGCAGACATCCTACCTGATGTTGCTTTGAGACGGCCTCACACCCGTTTGTGCCGACTGGGTTTGACTGGTAGGTTTGGGCCAGTGTGTTTGACAGCCAGGTAGAGTGGAAGGTTTGGTAAAGATGAGCAGGCTGCAGTTCTGGGACCTTCATTTTATTAAAAAGGGATGTTCTCACTTTGGGACAACAGGGCAATGTTAAGATATTTCATCTTTGGTACCTGAAATCCCCATTGTGGACCAGGAAAATTGAAAACAATATTACATGGGTATTTTGGGGTTGTTTTCTCCAGAGCAGTGTTGTCTTCAGAAAACAAAAGCACCTGACAAGCCCTTGTAGTTTCTACCAGCATCATGTGAGCGAAGGGGAGGTGAGGGGTTGTTTCCTAGGAGCAGCTCAAGGAGAATCAAAGGGATGCTAAAATTTATTCTGAATTTTCATTGCTGTCACAGGCAGCTCTAATTTGACCTGAAAGGTTGTCTCCTCTTCATGCTCGCGTTTAGCACCGTTGAAGTTTCATTACAAACTAAAAGGCAGTTCAATTTATCCCCAGATGAGCTGGGAGACAGGTCAACCTGAGCTACATAACTGCAGGTCCATGTAATGGAACCTTCATCTCTGCCAGGGCTTGGATGGTGATCACGGTGCCCATGAGAAAAGGGAATGTGTGAGGTTGGTTGGGAGAATGAAATGTGGATGTTTTGGATTATTGAGGGTGAATAAAAAGTTGAAGAGTCCTTCCAAGGGCAACGTGGCATCATTTCTCTGTGCTTAACAGTTGGACTCGATCGTAAAGGTCTTTTCCAACCTAAACGATTCGGTGACTCTGCTGTTGACTCTTTCACATGGTCTTAAATGCAAGAGGTCCCCAGTTCTCCTGGATTCCAGAACCACTTTATTCCCTTCCTGTGTCCAGGTGGCCAACTTTGCAGGACTCCATCTGCTTATGGTGTGTTTGGGGGATTCTTGGTGATGGTGTAAATCAGCGAGACCAAACCAACCCTGGTAGGGCTGCCCTCCGTATTTGCGTGGTGGGTTAGGATGTGCTGGTTATTAGCTCAGGAAGCCTTCAGGAGGCAGAGAACAGATCGCTGAGGGCGCATGTAGCAACCATAAGCCTCCACTGAAATACTGTCTTCAGCTTGGCTTTGACATCCGTCGTCTCCATAGCTACAAGGGTTCCACTTGTAAAAGGATAGATATGCACTGTACAGCACTTAAAAGTGGTGAGGGGAAAAAATAATCCTTGTAGAGGCTTCACGGCAGTGGAAAGGGGGGAAAAAAGAAGCAAATTGAAAGTCTCTTATTAATTTACGCAGATTTTACCTATTTGAGGAAAAACTCGTGTTCTGTGTGAGGTGTGGCTGGGGTCAGTGCTCCCCGTGGCCTGACTCTGCTCAGTCGCTGCGCCTAGGCTGAGCTGTCTCCAAGGGAAAGGACCTCTTGGAGGGGAGAAGAGTGTCTGGTTATGGCAGCGAGAGCAGACAGGCTCTCGGAGTCCGCTGCTTAGCAGTTGGGTGATTTCTAGGGGGTGTTTTTAGTAGTGGTTTTCAGATGGTTGTCTGCTTTCACAGTCTGACTGGCCTGGAAGCAGTGAAGGGGGCCCCAGTTTTTCCACTTTAAGACCACTTGTCCATTTTAAGGTCGTTATTCCATTTTAAAGGTTCCATTTGAACGTGAGAAGCCTGAGCTGATGCTGTAGCTGGGGGATGATGGGTTCTGAGTGGGACCTTGGGTCGTGCCATCCTGCCTGTTGCATTCACAGCGATGACTTTGGTTTCGGAAGCATCCAGCTTGTGTCATCCATAAACCCTTTGTTTGCCAGGGCAGAGCTGGCCTCAAAAGAACACGTTTTGGAGTTTCTGCTACTTCTTTTCCTCACAGCAGCTCCACAAGTGAACCAGGCTGGTTGCTGATGTGATTAACGCTGGTGTTGCACAAGCTTTGGGTTGAAGGTTGAACTTTATGGTTCTTAGACATCCTTTCTGACCTTCATGATGCCGGGATTTGCTGTTGCTTTGAGTTCAGGGAGGTTTCTAACCTACAACAAAGCAGCACAATGGTGTGAGGACTACCTGTGCTGGATTCTACACCATGAGGAGGGGACGTGCAGGAAGGGTGTGTGGCTGCTTCTTCAACTCCAGGCTGTATAAATGATTTCTTGTACTACAGAGAGAGCCAGAGTCAAGCCTGATGCAAATGGGAGCCACCGCGCTCTTGGCAGCAGTGGGATCGTGATCACTGATACCTGGCCTGTGGCACTGGGTTTAGTCTGTTGGCACCGGTTCCCAAAGTAACTGGATGCTTAGGATTTTGGCTCTCACCACCCGGTTAGCTGCTGCCATCTCATTTGGGTGTTTGCTCTGCTTTGTGCCTGTGCCTCGTATTCCCTCTCGCTTTCATATTTATTTGTACGTTTACTGAAGAGCTGGGAGCCATAAAAAGCAATTTCATAAGCCAAGCTGTAATATCATCTATTTCATACGTATCACACACACAGAATATCCTCTCCACGCTGCAAAGGTAAATGGGGAGAGGGAACACTGTAGTGATAGGATGAGGGGGAATGGCTCTGAGCTAGAAGCAGGTAGATTTAGATTAGATGTTCACAGGAAATTCCTTACGGTGAGGATGGTGAGACTTCATCTGGAGTCCTGCATCCAGTTCCGGGGTTCCCAATACAAGAAGGACCTGGAGTTGTTGGAGCAGGTCTAGAAGACGCCACGAGGATGATCAGAGGGCTGGAGCCCCTCTGCTCTGGGGACAGACTGATGGAGTTGGGGCTGTTCAGCCTGGACAGGAGAAGGTTCCAGGGGGACCTTAGAGCAGCTTCCAGTGCCTGCAGGGGCTGCAGAAGAGCTGGAGAAGGACTTTTTCCGAGGGACTTTGGGGCTGGAACAAGGGGGCTGGGTTCAGGCTAAAAGAGAGGAGACTGAGATGACATTTGAGGCAGAAATCCCTCCCTGGGGAAGGGTCTGAGGCCCTGGAACAGGTTGCCCAGGGAGGTTGTGGCTGCTCCATCCCTGGCAGTGTTCAAGGGCAGGTCAGGTGGGGCTGTGGGCACCCTGGTCTGGTGAGAGGTGTCAGTGCCCATGGCAGAGGGTGGAGGCTGGGTGGTTCCTGAGCTCCCTTCCAACTCAGCCCAGTCTGGGATTCTGTGATTGCCTCAAAAATGTTTCCTGCTTTCTACTGGGAGGTTATTCGTCTCCATTTCTCAGGCTGGCAGTTACAAAACAACCGACAGCCAAGCGAACAAGTGAACATCTTTTCCACGCTAACCCAGCCTGGCTGATGCGGAGCCCTTTGAGAGATGATTGACACAGACCTGGGAGGTGATGCTTTTGCACTTTAGCTCCTTGATGTCTAACCCAACCCCAGTGCTTGACAAACCGGCCCACCTGTTCCCATCTGAGTGATACTCCTGCATCCTCCATCACAGTGAAAACCCAGGGCAGTTGTCACTCCCGTTCCTACATGCTAAAGCCAGTCGCACAAGATCATGTTAGCTCTGAATTCTGCCTCCTTCCCTCTCACCGGTGGGAGGAAGTAGATTGGTAAAGGAAAGCAACACACAGCAGACTTGGGCTGTTCTTGGCTTCCTCCTTTTGAGTTTAATTTAAAAGGAAATGTTGACGTGCTGCTGGTGTGCAGTGTTTATTTATTAAACATCAGCCCCGTGTTGCTTTGAACAAGATGTGAAAAGCACAGTAATCCCCGTGGCCCAGATAGGGTTTAGCCCAAGGTGCCGGTTCTGTGTGGGCACTCATGGCTCTGCAGCTCAGCACTGGAAGGGCTGCTCAGGGGCTAACCGTGAGTTTATGGGGTGTTGTGACCTCGTGAGAGAAACTGCTCGGTGCTAGGGGAGAATTTCTCTTTTCTGAAGAGCACTGATTGCATTTCCTTTGTTCATCAGTCTGGTGCTTTTATAATGATCCTCAGCAAGGGCTTCGTGGCAGAGGTGTGAGCTCCTTGCAGCTTGGGGAGTGCAGAAGGAAGGTGATTCTACAGGTAGTGCATTAGAGAGAGGCGGCTGTGGGGGCTCTGTGTGTGTGTGTGTTGATGACTGAGGAGCATGAGAAGCAGTAATTATTTATTAGAAACCTGATGTCATCATGTCAGGGCTACAGCAGTGGGGGTGTCTGTGCAATGTGGAATGATGGACAGTGCTAATTCAGCTTTCTTCTGTCCTTCTGTGCTATGGCACCTGCTCTGCTTCTCTTTCCCTGCCTCTCTGTGTTTGTAGATGGACCTGAACATCTTGATTGGGTTATAAACTAGGGGGTGAATCAACCTACGGGAGCTCTGTCAGAAGCTCAGAGTCTGGACTGGGAGAGGAAGCAAAGGCTGTGCCGAGGGTGCTTTTCCCTCAGTGCAGCACAGCTGGATGAAATACAAAAGAGGCAGCTCTGAGGTGAAACCTTTCAGGCAAAGGACCAGTGAGAGCTTTGAGGAGAAGGTAGAACTGCTTCAGGATCAGGACCAAAGGCTGGGATTTGTGTCAGTCACCTCTTGGAGCCTGCGTTAGTGCTGCAGACTGGATAACGTCAGTGCACACTGAGTTGGGCTCTAGCAGCACCAGTGATGCAGTGAGAAACACACGGGGGCAATTTTTCCTGGGCTCAGCACTTGCAAAGTGTGAGATTTCCCAAAGATATTACCAGAATGCCCCGCTGAGCTTCCGGCAGAGCTCAGCCAGCTGTGCATCAGCAGCAATTGAGACACTGGGTGCCGCTTTGAAAAGGGAGCTGCGGAAGGATGCTGAGCACTTCTGGAAGTCTTACTCAGTCCTTTGTCAGGTGCCTGGGTGAGCGAGGAGCTTCTCTGAAACTGGGTCTTGCAGTACAGGTGCTGCTGAGACCTTGAAAGCCGTGTGTTCCCGGATCATGCAGATAATCAGTGGCAAAGGGAGAAGCTTGAACCCACAGCTCCAATTTTTCCCTTTCAGCTGGGGAGCTTTCCTGACCTCATTTCACGTGTTTGCTCCACTAGGTCTCATCCAGAGGTGCTGAGTTCATTGCACTGAGGAGTTATTCAAGGTCAGGCTGGATGGAGCTCTGGGCAATCTGTTCTAGTTAGAGATGGCCTTGCTTTGGTGTAGGGGGATTGGACTACATGACCTCTGGAGGTCCCTTCCATCCCAACACAGTCTAGGATTCCATGATGATTAATTTTGAGGACAACATGGGGAACTGGGGAGCCTCCCTTCCTTCTCCTCACCCGTTTTTCCTCCTAAGTTGGGAACTTTCTAGAAACTTCATGGTTTGTGTTACCCACACGGCAGCATCCTCTCCATCCGAGCAGTCTTCATTGTGAAAGCTCTGTAGGAGAGAAGAAAGCCCTTGTATTCCTATTCTGGTCATTGCTCAGGCCCTAGGAAGGATTCCTGCATTGCTGGAATTGTGACAGCTGCAGTTTGCCCCCTCCATCTCTTTTTCTTCCTCTCGTCGCTTCTTCTGTTTTAGCTCCAGCTCTGTGATGTGCTGCCAAGCATTCTAAGGAGGAGGAAGGGGGGAAAAAACCCAATCCATTGTATTCCATTGTGGATCTCATGCCAGGAGCGAGCAGGCTAGCAGAAATCCATTCAACCTCTTCATTTGCTTTTTTCTTTTAAAGACACACGAGAAAAATACCGACCCCCAGCCCCACGCTCTTAAAAGGAATAAACAACCTCGTTGGTGCAGATCCCACTAATGGAAATGTTTCTCTTCTGCCAGCATCATTTGCTGGAGGACCTGAACTCTTGATTTAAGACTACTACCTGCCTGAGGTGCTGGAGATAGCCAGAGCTGTGCATGTGCTGCTTTACTCTGCTTCTGGATGTGGTGCTCCCTTAGTACCCAGTAGAAGACCCCATCATGGTTCAGAGCCATTTGGACCATTGCTTGGGTCTCACAGAACCTCCACTGAGCTGGTTCCATCCGTTCCTGTTCTTCTCACAGGAGGTAGGACCATGCAACCCCGCAATCCGTGCTGTGAACATCCTGACACCAACCATTCCTGTGTGATTTGTGTTCATAGCACCACTAACATCCCGGAGGCTGGGCATTTCGAGGCAGGTATTTTAGGGCTGAACACAGATGGGCTGCAGCAGTAAACGTTTCTGACACTAATCAGCTTTTATCACATCTGCCTGTTGTGCAGCCAGATGAGCTCAGGTTGCTGGGAGATCTTTCCATCTACACAAAAAAAAGACTACTGGATCAATTCCGAGGGATTTCCTGGCAGTTGCCATCCCAGCTCCCAGCTGCAAAATTCCAATTGTGCTAGAAGCCAGAGGATGTGGCGATGGGATGGTGTGAGAGGGTGGTACTTTATGTTGGCTTTGAGTTTGTTTTGTCTTCTACCTTCTCAATTCCCAAGCAGATGGGAAGCTCCTCTTGGTGGAGGTGTCAGTCCTTTGTTTGTCCTGGGCACTAGAATGTCCTAGGAACTGCAAAGTGGGGAAGGAAGGGCAGAAAATGCTGCTTCTCTGTAATTTCTCACTGTCTGGGGTTTACTCTGCTGACAGCACAGTTTCTACTGTTTGGGTACGGATTGGTAGGAGAGTTGTTTTCACAATTATTTTGGTCTCTTTAGCTTGGAGAAGAGGAGACTGAGGGGTGACCTCATTAATGTCTATAAATATGTGAAGGGTGGGTG
>JAOXOE010000852.1:2950722-2963777 GCA_028565055.1 Phoeniculus purpureus | reverse complement strand
ATAGAATCATTAGGGATTGGAAGGGACCTCGAAAAATCATCTAGTCCAATCCCCCTGCCACAGCAGAACCACCTAGACTGAGTCACACAGGAACACATCTAGGCAATAACATTAATAACATTATAAATAACATTACCCTAATTTTTACTTCCTGTGTCACATAGGCCATGAATAGGAGGTTCCACATCAATATGAGAAGGAACTTCATGGTAAAGATGATGGAGGCCTGGGAGGGGCTGCCCTGTGGGACTGTGGAGTCTTCTCTGGAGATATTTAAAACCTGCCTGTCCATGTTCCTGTGCGACTGGATCTAGGTGACCCTGCTGTGTCAGGGGGATTGGACTGAATGCTCTTTCGAGGTCCCTTCCAGTCCCTGATGTTCTGTGATTCTTTGCAGCGAAGGTCCCGGTGTTTTCTGTTCTCGGACCATTCCCTTGTAGCTGTTTCCTGTGGAATAACACAACAGCCGAGAAAAAAGCAAAACAATCTTGCTGGGTTCAGCCTGTGGGAGAACTCATTGATGCTGTGTGATTCTCTAGGTTTGTGTTTGCTTTATCTCAGACCTAAATGGGGAAGGCTGACCTCAACCTTGGCTCAACACTGAATGAATTAGTTCCTTTGTTATGTGAAAGTCTCGTCTGTCCTCGGCGTTCCCAGTGCACTGTGTTACATCAGGAGCAAAACTGAGGCCGTTGTTAAGTCACTTTGTACTCGGTGTGTTAACTGTGTGCCTGTGGCTCATCCTTCATCGCAACAGGCAGGGCTCACTCATTGTGGAGTGTGCAGAGATCTGATGGGCTGTGCTGGGGGGGCACCAAGGCAATCTCCATCTCCACCTTTGAACATAGAATTTAAGAAACAATTTTCAAGCAGAAGGTTTATTTTCTTTTTATTTCCTGTGTAAACTCTGGTGGAGAATTTTTTCCTTACAGGAAAAAACCTGTTTCTTCGATACAAGTTTCTTGGATTTTAATCTGATAGGTAATAGACTGGTGAAAGGTGCTAGGAAGTGGAAGAAATCCTATGGAATGGCTATATGAAAATACTGGAGGAATCCTTTTGTGCCTGGGAGAACAGAACACTGCAGGCAATCCTACATTCCCAGAATGGGTTAGTTTGGGAGGGAGCTCAGGGTTCACCCAGCCCCAACCCCCTGCCATGCGCAGCAACAGCTCTGCCCAGACTAGGGTACCCACAGCCCCATCCACCCTGCCAGGGATGGAGCGGCCACAACATCCCCGGGCAACCTGTTCCAGGGCTTCATCCCCCTCACAGGGAGAGATTTTTGCCTCAAACCTCATCTCAATCTCCCCTCTTTGAGCTTGAACCCAGCGCCCTTGTCCCAGCACCAGAGTCCCTCAGAAAAAATTGAACATACAGGGCACAGGAAGAGGAAATGAAGACATAAAGGGAGATTCAGTTGCAGATGAGATGATCAGTGAGAGCTGCAAGCCAGGTTTTGAGAGATTCCTGACAATATTCTCTGCATTGGGTGACTCCACCTCTCAGTCTTATGCAGTGAAAAGGACACCCTTGTGCTGTGCACAGGTTAAACTCAGTCCTGGGCATCAGGCCACGGAAGGTCCTCTTTGCGTATAAGCTGCAGGTTCTCCATGGGAAGGTCATCGTCACTCTTAGTGCCTTACGCCCCCTTGCAGCATAACTCATTCTTTCCCCCCAGACTTTTCCATTGCATGGAGTGTCTTTGATGGATAGGCTTGAGTTGTGTGGGTTTGTTCATTTTCAAACACAGTTCTCATTAAAAATCAGCTTCTCCTTCTGTGTGATGGCCTCTGAAACCCCAGATGATTCTTCACTGCTCTCATCTTTCACTAACACATCCATTTGGATTATCTTTGTGCCATGATGGATGCTCTAAAAGGAACCAACAAGGCCATCAAATTCTTGCCCTGGTTCAACTAGCATTTGTTAATGTTCTAAATCATCTTGGGTCTGAAATGTGCTCCTTCTTAAATTTAGAACGATGAGATTGCCCAAAACCTCTCCATGTGTTAATTAAATCATCATAATTGTGGTTTCTTGAGACTGACAGGTTATAAATAGTTTTTCTTCCCCCCCTCTTCCTCTCCTGCAGTAATTTGGTTTGAATGACGGGCAGACCAGCGATTGTTTAACTGGGGAGCTGACACCGTCCTTCCGACGGAGCCTCCATCTCTCTGCTGTGATTTGATTGTCCTGAGATAATGGACAGTGCCGCTCGTAACGAGCTGGTTAATTACTGTGCACTTCTCACGTTCACTGAAGATGAGAGAAATTATTTTCTGGGTCATCATTATCCATTTAATTTAGCAGACTCTGGATGAGGGAGAACGGCAGGGCAGGGCAGGCATCCAGCGTCTCTGTGAACACACAGACAGACAGCAGAGCACGTAGAACAAGTCCTAGGGTTCATACCTTGAGTAATAGTTCTGCTTCCATCTCTAGTGTCATGGCTTACCCAGGGTTTTGTGCAAATGGAATCACAGGAACATTGAGGATGGGAGAGACCTTCAAGATCATGAAGTTCAACCATCTGCCCTACAACCCCCAACCACTAACTCAGCTCCTGAGACACCCTGGCTTCCCAGTTGTTGAACCCCTCCAGGGATGGTGCCTCCATGCTGTTCTTGGCCAGCCTGTTCCAAGGCCTCTCCAGTCTTTCTGGGAAGAAGTTTTTCCTCAGATCCAATCTGGCCCTCCCTGGCACAACCTGACCTTGTGTTCTTAACATGTTCTTCTGCATCAGGAATAGCGTGTCCAGTTCTGGGCCTCTCAGTTCCAGAGGGACAGGGAACTGCTGGAAAGTGCTCAGCACAGAGTCACAAGGATGGTGAAGGCAGTGGAGCATCTCCCTGGTGAGGAAAGGCTGAGGGAGCTGGTCTCTTCAGCTGGAGGAGACTGAGGGGTGGGTGACCCCATGAATGTGTATATATATATATGGAAAGGATGAGTGTCAGGAGGATGGAGCCAGGCTCTGTCCAGTGATAGGACAAGTGGCAGTGGGGACAAGCTGGAGCAGACAAGTTTGCAAGGAAACATAAGGAAAAGCTTTTTCATTCTGAAGCCCTGGCTGCCCAGAGAGGCTGTGGAGTCTCCTGCTCTGGAGACTTTCAAACTCCACCTGGATGGTCCTGTGTGACCTGATCTAGGGGATGCTGCTCTGGCAGGGGCGTTGGGTTGGATGATCTCTAGAGATCCCTTCCAACCCCTAACATTCCTCTGTGCTCCCATGTGGTGAGTCATCACCTTGGGGTGGGGGGTAACAGTTCCCCTCACCTGGCAGAGGGCAGAACCACGTAATGAGTTTATACAGAGTTCAGAAGCAGACTCTGTTGCGGATCTTTTCATTCCTAGTACCGAGAAGTTAAAAAAGTGCTTCAGATCCTGCGGTTGACCAAGAATTTCTACAAAGCTCTCTACCCAACTTTTGATCTTCACTAGCTCCAGAGCAGCTCTGTCCCGTGTGTGTGAGAAGGAGGTAGAAATGCTGCTAGTGGGGATTATCCTCAGGCTTCCTTCAAGCATAATCCCACCAGGCAATTCTGCCTTACTCCCCTTTAATGTGGGGTCTGCACGCTGTTTACAGCTCTAATTTGTGGAAGAACCTAAGGCTAGAGCTTCATTACATGAAGAAATGGTAGCACTTACTGCAGCTCTGGAGTGCAGGGATGTGTGGGGCTGACTGGCATCGCTCAGAGTTTGATATGATTGAGGAATATGTTGGAGAGAGCTTCTATAGAAGATCTGTAGAAGCGCTCTCCTACAGAGGAGGACCACAAGGATGATGTTGAGAGGAACTTCATGAGGGCATCTAGTGCTGGAACAAGGGGGCTGGGTTCAAGCTCCAAGAGGGGAGATTGAGCTGAGATCTGAGGCAGAAATCCCTCCCTGGGAGGCAGCTGAGGCCCTGGAACAGGTTGCCTGGGAAGCTTGTGACTGCTCCATCCCTGGCAGTGTCCAAGGGCAGGTTGGATGGGGCTGTGGGCACCCTGATCTGGTGAGAGGTGTCGCTGCCCATGACAAGGGATTGGCACTGGGTGAACTCTGAGCTCCCTTCCAGCCCACACCCATTCTGTGACTCCAGATGGAACCTTTCTATCTAAGACAGGATGATGTCCTTCCTCCTTGCGACTTTGAAACCGAGGGGATCTACCAGCCAGCTACCTCTAGGGGCCACAGGATGTAGGAGCAGTTCTAAAGTCTGCTGCTCATTTACTCTGTGATCTGGCAGAGAGGGTTTCATCACAAACAGTCGCACTTCAAAAGCAAAAAGGAAAGCAAAGGCACGTTGTCTTTCATTAGTCTGAGCCTCAAAACCAAACCTGGAGCCTTTGAAAACGTTACTGGTCTTGTAGTCTCTGCCCTCCCTTCCACTTAGACTGAGGGGCAGCCAGGGAGGGTTGTCTTTCACTCTTTTCCGCCGAGGTAGTTGACAGAAGAGGGCTGGGGCTTTGGCTGCTGCTTTACCGTGAGAGGAAGGTTGTATTGTCTGGAGCCATAAGGACGTCCTGCTGAGCCTGTTTTGTTCTCTGCATAAAAGCTGGCCTGAAGTGGTCTGCTTTGTCTTGCTGTGGTGGTAGCACATGCCTACTTAGTTCTTTGTACAGGTCTGCCCTGTATCAGATGCAGCAGAGTCTGACCTGCCTGTCCCAGTGGTTTCCTGCCACACAGGGAAATGACTGTTTTAATGTAAATTCCTGATTCCCCACCATCATCATTTTCCTTCCAGAGCCTCAAAATCATTACATTAGGCTTCAGGCTTGAAAAGCCACGTGGATGTCACATGCAAAGTGAAATGGGGAGATGGAGGGGGTCGGTGCGGTTGGGAACACAAATGGTACCAATGGAAGAAGGGAAAGACCCATCAGCCAGGCTGAGTTATGATAAGTGTTTATTTGGGAACAAAATGTCTGGGAATTTGCTGCTGCTGCTTTATTGAATGTGTTCAAGTGCGCACGAACCTCAGCAATCCGAGGGTTTCATTAACTTGCTTATTTATGGTTAGTTCCCCAATATTTACTCTGCCCTGCTGAGACCTCGTCTGGAATCTTGTGTCCAGTTCTGGGCCACTCAGGTCAAGAAGGAGACAGGGTTGCTTGAGAGTCCAGTGCAGAGGCACAGAGATGGTGAAGGGAGTGGAGCATCTCCCTGATGAGGAAATTCTGGGGGAGCTGGGGCTCCTGAGCTTGGAAAAAAGGAGACTGAGGGGTGACCTCATGAGTGTTGATAAATATGGAAAGGGCAGGTGTCAGGAGGATGGAGCCAGGCTCTGCTCAGGGGTGCCCAATGACAGCACTAGGGGTACCCGGTGTGAGCTGGAACAGAGGAGGTTCCACGTCAGTGTGATAAGGAACTTCTCAGTGAGAGTGACAGAGCCCAGGAAGGGGTTGCCCAGGGGATTGTGGACTCTCCTTCTCTGGAGACATTTAAAACCCTCCCAGACATGTTCCTGTGCAGCTGGATCTAGGTGATCTTTCTGTGTCAGAGGGATTGGACTGGATGATCTTTCGAGGTCCCTTCCAATCCTTGGTGTTCTGTGCTTCTCTGATTTACTGTATTAACTCTTGGGAGGAAGGTCCAGACTTAGATAAACTAGAGACTTGCTTTTGAGGGCTTCCCATGCAGGGTGTAAGGAAAAGGGAGGTGTGCAGCCTTTGGGATTTCACAGCTTTATGTCTAATGAAGATCTAGGAGAGGATATTTTACCCTGATAGACATGAAAAATTGAACTGGAGAAGAGGCAGTTAGCCATCTGTTTTGCCTTTTGCGTATCAAGGGCCACAAAACTTCACTGAGTTCCACTATTTATAAAACCTGCAGTTTCTTTTTAAGTAAAAAGAGCCTCTGGAGAGTCACTCAAAGACTTTGGAGAGGAAAACTCCGCTGCTCTGATAATTTGTTTCAAAGGTTAATAACCTTCACAGTGAAAAATAGCTGGTCCAGCTGTTAAAATCATCCCTTTCTCCACAATGACATCAAGATAATCTGAGAGGGCGATGGAGCTGAGATTTACCGTGTGGTGAGGATATCTGTGGGTGGAACCCAGCTCCGCAAGGAGAGGTTACAAACCCACAGCAGATCACATGGAGCCTTGCAGAAAAAAACAACCCCACTCCTTGCTTTCAAGAAAATTGCGTCTTAATTGAATATTTATAGGAGAAGTTATATTGATCTAAAGTGCTGAAGTAAACAATTTTCAGCACGTTGTCTTTCCTCCTGTTCTTTTCACTCTGTTTTCAGCTGGGTCTCCAACTGCTGGTCTCTGGCTTGGGCTGTGTTCTTTATTATTATTATATAGTTATTAATAGTATATTGGTCTAGATGATCGTTTGAGGTCCTTTACTATCCCTAATGTTCTGTGGTTCTGGTTCTGTGATACTGCATCCAGTTCTGGGCTCCTCAGTTCAAGCGGGATAGAGCCTTGATGGAGGGAGTCCAGTGGAGAGCCATGAGGATGATTAGGGGACTGGATGGATCAATTGTCTTGCAAGGAGAGATTGAGAGATCTGGGACTTTGCAGCTTGGCGACGAGAAGGTTACAAGGGGACTTAATCACTGTCTGTAAATCCATGAGGGCTGGATGTCAAGAAGAAGGAGACAATCTCTTTTCACTTGTGCACTGTGATAGGACAAGGGGCAATGAGTGTCAGTTGGTACGCAGCAAGTTCCATCTCAATATGAAGAACAACTTTTTTACTGTAAGGGTCACAGAGATCTGGAAGGGACTGCCCAAGGGGATTGTGGAGTCTCCATCTGTGGAGACTTTCAAGACCCATCTGGTTGCATTTCTGTTTAACCTGTCTTGGGTTCTATGATCCTGCTTGAGCAGGGGGTTGGACTTGAAAACCACTGGAGGTCCCTTCCAATCCCTAATTATCTGTGTATCATATAGATAATAATATAACATGTTATATATAATTACATATAATTACATGTTATATGTAACTAGATAATATATATTATAAATTGTTCTTTATATAGTTGTTGTTAGTGTTATTATTATCATTAAGGTTGGAAAAGACCTCTCAGATCAAGTCCAACCATCAACCCAACCCAACACAATCGGGTGTTGAGCTGATGGTCCTCCACAGGGACTCGCTGTTCCAACCTGTGTAGAGCTAGAGGAGAAAAACAGAGACCTCTTGTAAGAGAAATTTGCATCTGTGACCAGCCCTGCAGTTATTTTGATGGAACGATGATACCAGCCTCAAGGAACATGCAAGGGCTTTATCATTCTAGGAGATACCCATTGGTGGGGCAGCCTACTAGAAGTTTGTGTTAGCTCAGGGGTCACCACAAAGAAGCTCAGTGGATGTTGCTGTGCTTTGAGCTCACTGTGAATTCAGAAAGTCGTGTTTATTATTCGGTGTCATTGAACAAGCTGATAGAAATCTGCTGTCTGGCTCTAAAGAGCCCTTTTAGCTCCTTCATTTTACAACAGCCTGAAGTAAAAGCTCTTTTACCCCCCACTACCCCCAAACTTGCTGGGTTGCTGGCCTCAACTACATGGAATTTTATTGTTTTGTCGTTAATGAGCTGGCAAAATGGGGATGGGACTAATGACTTCTAATGATGAGCTAATGACTTCTTCAGTTAGCTACATACCCCTAAGAAAACAACCTTTGAAGGGTGGGTGTTCCAGAATAAGTAGAACCAAGAGCTTCTGTTAATCCGAGATCCTGAAAGGAGAAGCGAAGGACTTTGTCAGCCATCCCAACCACCCCAAATCCAGTTCTGTGCAATTAACAAACATTCCAGCTATAGGTAATTAACTAAAAATCATTGATGAGTTCAGGAATCGGTCCAGGTTTTGTTTCTCGCATTAATTTGACATCATAAGCTGCTGAAGATGGATGTGAAGGTGCTGTGGACAGTGTGTGGTGATTTACAATCCCAGCAGGGGAGGGTTAGACTGAACGTTGGGAATATCTTTTTCACAGAAAGGGCAGTCAGGTGCTGAGCTCAGAGAGATGTCTGAATCCCCACCCCAGAATGCGTTCAGAGGTCATTTAGGGGTGCTGTTGGGGCATCTGGTTTAGAGGTAAACTTTGTAGAGTAGGGTTGATGATTGGACTCTGTGATCCCAAGGATCTTTTACAACCTGAATGATTCTGTGATTGTCTTTTCCTTTTAGTTTGAGCATTTCAGCATCCACCTCTGTGTGGATTTTGCTTGTGCAGGCAGGTGACGCAGGGCTCAACTCCCTAGAGCAATTCACGAGCCTCTATGTCTTCATATTGGAAGAGGTTTCGAAAGCGCTAGTTGAGTACTGATGAATTTTTGAAGGGGATAAACACACAAATTAAGAGGTCACATGTGACTTCTGATCAATTCTTACATCATGTATTAATTATTGATTCATTCTTGATAAGGGCTTTACGAACCACACGCCAGAGGGGCAACGTTACTCAAGTAAGCTGCAGTCACAAAGCAAATAAAAAACCCCCTTGGCAAACTAATCTCTGCTTCACAGAACCCAGGTTGAAACATTCAGTTGGTCACATTTGATGCTGAGATTAAAAGTGGAGACAGGTGGGAACCGTCAGACAATTTCCAGTCTGGAAGGCAGCGTTTTACAAAGTCACCTCCACCCAGCAGACCAAGAGGGCCGATGACATCTTGGTCTGCATCAGATTTGGTGTGGCCAGAAGGACTTGGCACTTGGTGCCATGGTCTAGCCTTGAGCTCTGTGGTAACGGGTTGGACTCGATGATCTGTGAGGTCTCTTCCAACCTTGGTAATACTGTGATACTGTGACTTGGGGTCTGGAACAACTGCCTTATGAAGAGAGATTGAGAGCGCTGGGACTCTTTAGTTTGGACAAAAGAAGGCTACGAGGGGACTTAATCGCTGTCTGTAAATCCATGAGGGCTGGGTGCCAAGCAGAAAGGAATCCTCTCTATTCAGTGGTGTCCGGCAGGACAAGGGGTAATGGATGCCGGCTTGGACACAGGAAGTTTCACCTCAGTCTGAGGAAAAACTTCTTCACAGTCAGGGCTATTAAATGTTGGAAGGGCTTGCCCAGGGAGGTTGTGGAGTCCCCTTCTCTGGAGATGTTTCAGACCCGGCTGGATGCAGTTTTGTGGAGCTGAATGAGGGGTTTTAGGCAGTTCTACTTTTCAGTAACTTGTATCCTGCTTGAGCAGGAGGGTTGGACCTGATGGCCTTTGAAGGCCCCTTCCAACACCGTTTTACCCAACTGTGTAAACTGATAGTCCCTCTGTACTCAGCACACTTGAATGCTGTGTTTAGATTGGACACCAGGAAGAACTTCTTCCCTGACAGTGTGGTCAGGGTTTGGAACGGGCTTCCCCATGGAGGAGAGGAGTCTGCCATCTCTGGAGAGGTTCAGACACCAAGTAGCTGTGGCCCTGGGGACAGGGTTTAGTGTGCAGGGTGAGGTTGGGGTGGTGGTTGGACTGGATGATCTTAGAGGTCTCTTCCTACCTTCATGATTCTCTGATTTGGGACTTAATCACAGGAGTTGTGTGGTTTGAATTACGTCGTTGTGGTTGGAAACTCACTGCCTCCCCCTTGGAGACCCGTGGGTCCTCCAGTGGGTTTTTAGTTTTGTGGCTTTGAGGCACCTTCTTCTCCAAGAGACCTTTTTAACAGCGGTAGATCCGGGTCATGCACTCAAGAGCAAGACAGAGCTCTGTGGAAAATGCAAGTCTTGACATGAGTCTCCATTTCCTTACAGCTAGGAAAGTGCCGGAAGGATTAGAACTTGCATGAGCACTGGCTGTGAGACACTCACTGCCCTCCAAAGGAGAAGAAACACAACGCGGGGTTTGCTTCAGGGGCAACAGAAAGGGTTCGAGTGAAGCAGTTGTTGCCCCACTAGTGGGTTACTGAGTTCAGAGAAGAGCAGAGTCTGCCCTGGGATGTGACTCAGGAAGGGAGCTGGGACTTCCAGACCACATTCACAACTCATTCTCTGAATCCCAGCGTCTTCACAGACCTTTCAAAAGCAGGCTCTCTCCGCTCACATTCGCTGAATCAATATTTATATATCATGAGCTCATTGAAAACCCCTGGTCGTGGCCAAGCTGTGCTGCAGTACTCCCTTCTCCTCTCCGGCAGGCACTTTAAATATTTCTCCTCTCTCCTTGTCTTGATTGCTAATTATGTGGATGCAGGTTTGCTTTGTTTCCTCTTAAAAGCATTTGCTTGGGCCTATTTCATCATCATCTTTGAGTCAGCCAACAGCGTGAATATCAAACAGAGAGCTGTTAGGAGCTTTCCTTGCCACCTGTCTCCCTTCCAATGAGTCAGTTCTGGGTTTTCTTTTAAATTCATTTCAACTTCTTCATCCATTTGATGTTTTATGTGAAGTGTTCCTCTCCTCCCTTCCCTTTTTTATTTATCATTCCTTGGCAGGTCTGTTTTCCCTGCCTCTGAGCCTCAGCTGCTTTCTGAGAAAGATCCTTGAACCTGCCAGATTCCCTTCCAGGAAGGAGCCTCAGAAAAGGAGGCTGATGCTCCCTCGCTGCCCATTTTCATCTTCTCTAAAGGCAGATTGAAGTGCTGGTTCCCTCCTCACACTTTACAAACCCGTCTTGAATTTCCTAGCAAGAAATTAAATAATTAAAGAATCACTTTAGCCATGAGAAGTCTGATTTCATTTTCCTCTCGTTTTTGCTTTCCGTAGCAATAACTTGGATTTATTTTAGCGCGGCATCGCGGAGGCTCTGCTCAGTGTGACCCCCCCTCCCCATGGCAGATGCTGTTAGACTGTCACTGCTATGCAGAAGTGGCTGCTCGTGAGAATATTCACCAATTCTAATGCAGTTGTCCTGCAGCTTCATTAAGTGCAGGTTTGCACAGGCAAGTGGAGACAAAGCTGAGCTCGCTCTGTGTGCTCGGGCTATCGACTTTTTCCAAGCTATTTGACTTCTTCTCTTGACTTTTTTCATAGCAATGAAGCAAATGAGGGCTTTGTGGGTTTCTTACCACTTATTCCTCTTGTGCTATTAGCCAGATCCTATCCATTGGATTTTCATAATCTCCTTCCCCATGGATGGAATCCCGTTGGAGCTGTGTAATGGCTTTAGCCGTGTCCGTAAACAACAGGATCAGGACTTAGCAGGTTGAAGCTAAGTTTTTTCTTTAAACCATTCCCATACCCCAGTTTCTCTAGCCTGGTTCCCATACTAGAACTCATCTGCTGCAAAATTTACCAGAGAATGGCTTGGATCTCTGGACATAATCTCTTCCAGGCCATTTCCCAGCAGCAGCACCACTGCCTTCCCTCAGAAGTGTTTGAGAAATTCAGATTTGCCACAGCTCAGTTTAACAAACCCTTCGGATCCATTATCCTAACAGGGAGGTTTCTGCGTTTGTCCTGAGGGATCCTTTTAGGAGATGATTGAGATAACATCTGGAAGGGTTTGGAGTGTCTGGGCCAGTGGCTAATTGGGGTGGGCGTGAAACACCATCTCATCTGTCCAGTCTTCCTTAGATGTCCCATTAACCACAGGAATGACTGAAGGATTCGGACCACCCCAGCTCTTTTGAACTGATAGACAGGAGCGTGCCCAGGGCTTCACTGACCATTGCCTGTGGCACAAAGCCAGTCTGCTCCCTCCTGCCCAGCCATTCCTTCAGGCAGGGGTGCAGCAGGGTGTGCTGGTGAATCCGTGTGATGAGCACACCCTGAGGGTGAGTTATCCCCTGGAGCTGAGGAATGGGCTGCTGAGGAGAACCAGGCTCTTCCCCTTCATCTGAGCTGCTTTGGAACAGCCTCATTGCAAACCCTTACGCTCACGTTTTGTGCAGGAGCAGAAATGGAACACCAGAAGTGTTTATGGTAACAGAGCCTAGATAGGAAAATTAGGCTGTGCTGTTCCTTCATTCCAAAATCACAGGAACACCTCAGGAACCTCTTTCCAAGCCTAGCAGGGAGCACTGGTTCCTGTTGGTCCCATTTGGTCTGTATGTGGTGCAATACATTGAGTCATTGCTGCTTCCAGTAAAACCAGTACTTGAAGGGGCTACAAGAAGGTTGGAGAGGGGCTGTTTATGAAGGTCTGGAGTGACAGGACGAAGGGAAATGGTTTCCCGTTACAGAAGGGAGATTGAAGTGGGATGTTTAGCAGGAGTGGGGTTGAACTCTGGAACAGGTTGCCTGGGGAGGTGGTTGAGGCCCCATCCCTTGAGCTGGACAAGGCTCTGGGCAACTTGATCTGTATGAGGATGTCCCTGCTCACTGCAGGGGCATTGGACTGGATGCCCTTTGGAGGTCCCTTCCAACCCAACCCACTCCGTGATTCTGTGATGTTATGATCTGGAGAACTTTAGAGCCTGGTAGACCCTGGATTCCTGATCCGTGGGTTCACAGCAACAAGTCAAATACTGAGAAATGCAGAGATACCCCATGGCAGGAATGAGAGACTGAATCATTCCTTCCACCTCAGGTTTGAAATGCTCTATGGAGGGCAAGGCACAGCTGTTGGACCTGTCTGGTGGCTACAGAGAGGCCTCCAATCTCTCTTTCTCTCTGTCTAAGCTGACAATCTGGAACGCTGAATTCCCCCACACAAAGAACCCATCTGCTTCAGCAATGCACATCCCAACTGTGCGTGTGCCGGCTCTTTCAAGCTCTTCAAAATGACATGCAAATGAATAAACAAAATAATACAGCCTGTCCCAAGCTGTTGATATTTATTCCAACATAGGCAGGCAGATGATGGCTGGGTTCTCTTAAATACCCCTTATGCCATCAGGAAATTATGTTCCCAAGGCTGCTTGTGCTCCCCTTGCTGAGATCTCGCTTCTGCTTTCTCACCTCAAAGAACATCTGAGCTGTCTGGGTTGTCTCCAACATCTCAAGTTGTTGGGTTCTCTGTTGATCCCTAAATGAAAGGACACAACATTTGTTCCTTTGGGGTCTGGATCCAGTTCTCACATGCTTCTTCACATCTAGGTGCTTCCTTGGAGTTGTCTTCCCTTTTAGTTCAGACGCCAAACATCTCTGGGATCACAGAATCATTAGGGATTGGAAGGGACCTCGAAAGATCATCCAGTCCAATCCCCCTGCCACAGCAGGATCACCT
>JAOXOE010000852.1:2933935-2945272 GCA_028565055.1 Phoeniculus purpureus | reverse complement strand
GTGAAGAAGTTCCTTCTGATATTTATATGGAACCTCCTATGTTCCAGCTTACACCCATTGCCCCTTGTCCTATCATTGGATGACACTGAGCCTGGCTCCATCCTCCTGACACCCACTCTTTCCATATTTATAAACATTAATGAGGTCACTCCTCAGTTTCCTTTTTTTCCAAGCTAAAGAGACTCAGCTCCCTCAGCCTTTCCTCGTAAGGGAGGTGGTCCACCTCATCATCCTTGTTGCTCTGTGCTGGACTCTCTCCAGCAGCTCCGTGTCCTTCTTGAACTGAGGAGCCCAGAACTGGACACAATACTGCAGATGTGGTCTCACCAGGGCAGAGTAGAGGGGGAGAACCACCTCTCTTGATCTGCTAACTACGCCCCTTCTGATCCATGCCAGGATGCCATTGGCCTTCTTGGACAAAAGTGAGGGTGTGTCCATATGAAGATGCTTCTAGGAAGCTTATTTAACTTGTTTATTAAGAGTGGAATTCAGCTCAGCACAAAACTTTCTGTGACTTTCTGGAACAAAGTTTTAGTAAAATACAGAATTGATGTGCTCTCCTGCAATTGCACTGAACAGCAGCATCTGTAACTGCAGTCTAGCAAGCGGGGTCTGTTCAGCTGAATGCGTTTTGGGGGGATTGGAGGCACCTGCACAATATAGTAACATGATGCTGTTTTGGTATATTGTAAGAAAGTCAAGAAGGAGCTTGTATATTATCCCTCCCATGGGTTCAGAAGACTGTATTGCAGTCAAGATGTTGCTGCCTAGCTGTAGTAACTGAGAAGTAAGCCAGTCTCAGTTTTCTTTAAGCCATGTTCTTAAGAAGATGCACATTTGCATTGTGCAAAGAAAGCAATAAGAAACAGAACAGTCATGGTTAAGAGAAACACTAGCAGCAGCTTTGGGCTGAGTCCCAACCAGATGCAGCTTTAGGCTTGGAAGAAAATATCCCAGGGTTGTGTGAACAATAGGAAATGGAACCAGCTAATGTATTCCTTCCCAGAAAATGACAGAAGTTCTGTTCTTTCTGAGAAAGCAAGAATTCTGATAAGGCACAAGGGGACTGGCATCACTTTAGTTCCACAAATCAGCTACTATGCTGTAAAGTGATCATATTAACAAGTGATGAATTTCCATTGCAATAGGTCTAGAGGAGTCAAGCTCTGAATCAGATCAAAACTGCTTTGAGTTAAGCATTTTGCTTCTAGCAATCTACGGAAATAGGTGTCATGATCGGCACCATTGTTTCTGCTTTTCTGCCAGGTCCTATCAGAATCCAGTTGAAACAGCATTCAAAGTTTATACGAATCCGTGCATTCCTCCCTGTGATGTTCATCATTAGCTACCAGAATTTTATAGATCAGACGTAATTGTGGCTTATTTTTTTTATTTTATACTCTGAATTCAATACATCAACAGACAGGTATAATGGCTAAAAAAATAATCCCAGCACTAGAAATTACCAGAAATTAGTAGAAATTTGTGTCCTTAAATAGGTTTTCCCTCAAAATGTCCTCTGATATGTAATTAGCAAATCCCAAATCATCCTCAATTTGTATTGTTCAATCAGCTCCTTGAGTTATTTCTCCTTCCTCCGTGTGCATGTTTTAACTAGAGTAAGCAAGTGAACACTTATAGCAGTTGCATCTTAGGAAGTTGTCAGTCACTTCTGAGAGAAAGAAGAACAGAGAGTGATTGCATAGTGCCCTGCTGTCTCGCAAGTCTTGGATTCTTTCTTTAGCCATAATGGGATAAGGAGACTCTGAGGCGTAAATGTTTTCTATTCTTGGATTTAGTGCAGTCTGTTTTGCTGGCTGTTTGAGAGGGAGCTGCAGAGGGTTCCGTTTTACATTTGTCTATTTATAAATGTCAGAGAATACCTAAAAAAAGGCTGTAGGGGTTGCTGGAGTAAATATATGAATAAATCTAGGTAAGCCATGCGCTCCCCTGCCCTGCAACTACACCACCACCCACTGCCCCACCACCCCTACCTCCAAGAGAAAAAAAAAGAATGGCAAGAAAATTTAAGGATAGGGAAAAAATAAATGCCAGAGAAAGAAAGACAGAGCAGTGCTGTGGTATTTGTGACATTCTATCAACGAAGGTACCTTGACATAGAGTTTCATTTTCTGTATTTGAATGAACTTATAATTGGAGGTTCTTCAGAGTATAAATCGTACAATAAAGATGTAAAAGTTATCCAGTTACTTGACATGGATCTAGAAAGTTTACAGCAGAAATACGAATATTAAGCAGTGAGGATAAATACCTAGTGGATTCCCTAAGGTTGTAGCAGATTTAATGTGAGTGCAAATGTCTGTTTTCTGGTTTCTAAAACAAAGGCTGCAACTCAAATGCAGATTAGTCAGGGCAGTACTTCTGTTTATCTTTTCACTGGAGAATTATATTCACAATGGCCCCCCCATTTTACAATCTTTTAAGCAGTTACATATATCGAGGACATTATACTCATGTTCACTAAATTCATAAAGCAGTTTTTCAGAAATCAATCTCAGCTCCTGATTTTATCACATCATGACAGTACGACTACATGAAGCCCTCAATGTGGGAGCTATTATTCAGCAAATCAGAAGAAGTATTTTTAAACCCGGAGGTTGTTGTGGAAATGCTAGCTGTTCACATAATGCTGTAAGAAATTTGCGGTGTACTAGGATGGGTGTCATCATTCAGGAACAAGTCAATATGGGGCAATGTGAAGATAGTTTCCTACCACATCTCCAGTGGAGTGCTCAAAGTAATGTCCACTTTGAGTGACAAGCTGTTTCTTTGTAAGATATCTTTGGGGTCATACAAATCCTTTGGGCACCAACCCAAAAGATGGAATCAATCAATGTCATCTAGTCATAGGACAAGGGGCAATGGGTGTAAGCTGGAACATCGGAGGTTCCACATAAATATGAGAAAGAACTTCTTCCCAGTGAGGGTGACAGAGCACTGGTAGGGGCTGCCCGGGGGGGTTGTGGAGTCTCCTTTGCTGGAGACGTTTAAAACCCGCCTGGATGTGTTCCTGTGTGACTTGGTGTAGGTGATCCTGCTGTGGTGGGGGGATTGGACTAGATGATCTTTCGAGGTCCCTTCCAAACCCTGATGATTCTGTGACAATACACTGCCAAGGCGATAGGTAGTTTCCCATATGAACGTAGGTCAGAGCGACCCACTTGGGTACCTCTCTGATGTGACTGTGTCTTCAAGGGCATCGGTAGCATTGTGGCTGCTCTGAAAGAAGGACCCTAAAGTCATGCTCCGGGGGCTTGAGATCAGTGCTCTCTTGGATTCACATCACAGTCCTGACGCGCCTCGAGCTCTTCAGTCTCGTTCAGCGTGGAACTGGAGCCGTATCCAGACTCAAGCGGATCGCGCTCATTAGTTTGCGGAGGCTCTGGGTCAAGACTGTTTGATGTCTACGCAGGAGTACAATGATAATTCCTACTCCTCGTAATTCTGGTAATTAAAACGTAGTAATTCAAATTCCTAGAGCAAAACAAAGTTCTTGAGACAGGAATGAATAATCAGCACTGGCTTCTCGACTGCAGCGCTGGTTGCATAAAGCCCCTCGCCGAAATACCAGCCCCACGTACGCCGAAGCTAAGCAGGGAGCTGCTCACTTATTATAGAACCATTAGTCACTTCGTCACACCTCCAACCTTTTCTTTTTTGTTCTTTTAATTTCTTCTGCATAGGCTTATTTTTAGAGGAACTTGCTGCACTTGGATTCATGCACAGCAACACGGCCGAAAATACCATCCTTTGAATTAATTCCTCTTTTTCTTTCTCCTTCTACATCAAAACAACTAAAATTATACTGCATGGCGTAGCCCAGCCTTTACCGCTACCCACCCTCTGCTTTTTATGTATGAAAAATATATGCAAGTCGATGTGCAGTGGCTTGACTAGGCTAATTCTAGTTAATGGTGTTGAAAAAGACTTTGTAGCTCTCATTTATACTGTGCTTTCAAGTTGGGGAAGAATTCCTCTGGATGAAGTGCTGGAGACGTGAGGAGGGTCAGAAGTGTTTTGCTTCTCTGAAAAGAACCTCAAGCTGAAGAGTGGACGCTGTGGGCAGAACTTTACACAGCAGCATCTGCAGGGGTTTGGAGACCTAGGAGCGTTGTCGGTTTATGCAGCGCTGGAGTTCCTTAACGTTGAGATCTGTGATGCCAAATCAGTTCGTAGTCAGACGAGTTGCAGTTAAATTCTAACCTAGGAGAACTTAAAGGACGCGAGCAATAGGATGAGATCAGCAGCATATGGTTTTCATCAGCTGAAATATTAATTGATGTAGCTCTTAATTTAGATTACAGCAGCGTCGAGTCCCCAGCTGAGATCCCTCCAGTCTCTTGAGCCCTGTGCAAACACGAAGGGACAGCCGGGGTTTCTTTCCTGAAGTAATTTGTATGCTGCAAACACTTTGTGTGCTCCCAACCTGTGAACAACAAAACAAAGTACTTAACCTCCAGCGTTTCTGAAAGGTTGTTTTAAGCTGAGATGTTGTTTGTCCTGGGAGCTCTTTTCTTGGGTATAAAGTCACGGTTTAACCCCAGCTGGTAACTCAACACTCGCTGCTCCGTGGGATGGCGGAGAGTAAACCTGAGAAAACCCGTGGGTTGAGGTAAAAGACGGTGGGGTAGGTAAAGCCAGGGCTGCACACGCAGGCAGAGCCAACCAAGGGATTCCTTCCCCTCAGCAGGTGCTCAGCCATCTCCAGGAAAGCTCCATGGTTCATCAACCCCATCTCAGCCCAAACCTCTCTCTTTTCTATCCTCTCGCTTTTGCTCTCGCTCGTAAGATGCTGAGGAATCCTTTGTCCAGTGTGTTTCTAGCTGTGGCTGCAACCCACATCGTGTACCTCGAGGCAGTCAAGAGCACCGTGTAGCAACAGCAGGATTCTCAGGCGTTGGAAGGCCTCCAGATAGGCACCAGATGGGGATTATTGGTTATCCACCACCTTTGACATCACCTACGTTCCTGCAGTCTGCAGGATGTCTCTGTTTGTGTTTCATAATCAGCTAAACTGCTCAGACCACAGACCTGACCTGAGGAAATTCCATTTGTTGCCTCCTCACTTGCCCCTTCCTCTCCCCAGTTGTCTGCGGTGTTCTGTACCCTTTATCACACCCCACCAGACCGTATTCGAGTTCTCCCCCTATTTTGCAGGTTCCATGACACCCACGTCCGTCATTTCTTTGTCTCGGTTTCGTCATTGATCATTTAATTCCTTGCTTGGCTAACTGTCACCCTGTTTTTCCATCCTTCACCCTTGATTGATTTGATTGACCTTGACGAGCAGCCTGCAGTAGAGGTAGATGATGACAACACGGCAAGAGGCAGCGAGGACATTTGCATTCAGAGGTGTGTTGGGCACTCAGATCTGTCTGAGAGTGGTAGGGCTTTCCAAAACCTGATCGTAGGAAGAGATCTGCCCATCAAAACCCCAGCTCAGCGAACAGTCAGCTCTTGATTTTTATTTTAAGTAGTAACCAGCCTCTCTAGCTGCCCACAACCCGGCTCTGAAACACCAGCAGCTCCACCAGCTCCCCTCTTTTTCTCTGATGTTCAGCTGAGGTTGGATGAGTTGGCGTCTGCTATTAATGCATCAGATGTACTGTCCCCACGGAGTTCAGCTGGGTGCTTAGGGCCCTGCGTGCAGACACTTTCAGGTAATTAGTTCCTGCAGCAGCAAAATGACCTGCGTGTCCATCTCGCTGCTGATGGTCGCTCTCATTGCACACCCTTGATGGAGCACAGCGTGGGCCTGAACAAGGCTCTACCTGTAAATTATTCCCAACGGCGACGCGGTTTTCCCTTAGTTTCCCCCTTATGGTGCTGGGGGTGGGTTCTCTGTGTATATCAGGATAACTGTGGTGGTTCTCTCTGAGAGTTGCTCTGGTTTTATGTGGTGGCTGTCCTGTATGAGTTTACTCAGGAGATGCTGATTTATGCCCTTTGCTTATCTACTGATCTTCCTTTTTCAGCTACAAAATAATTTAAACAGGTTCTGTGAAGAGCCAGCAGTTAGTTCCTGTGAGACTAGGAGACACCCAAAGGAGGAGAAAAGCTGAAGGGACTGGTAGTGGTTGCTTTGAATTCCTGACTGAGGTGTCTCACTGCTGTGAGGCTCTGGATGAACATTCAAGGCCAGGTTGGATGGGGCTCTGGGTAACCTGGGCTGGTAAAGAGGTGTCACTGCCTAGGGCAGGGGGTTGGAGCTGGGTGAGCTCTGAGCTCCCTTCCAACCAGAACCATTCCATGAATCTTCTGTGATTCTGTGAACATGGAACACTGTGTGAGACTGGTCCCAGTTTGATCACTGTCATGGAAGCTGAAGACTAATTTCAAAGGGTTTTTGGTGTTCCAAGAAGCAGACTCACCACAGGGTTTATGAAAGCAGTAAATCAGGGTGTTTTTGCCTGCTGGCCGCTGTGATCAAACTGTGCTGCTGCTGCTGCAGGCACCGGCTCGAGGCTCAGCGAGTTCTATCAGACACAAAACACGGCCAAGCGACAGGAACCCAAATCTTCACGTACAACCAGCTCGCCGGTGTTCAGCATCAGTCAGGCCCAATTTGCTGCAGCCAGTAGCTGAACCTCCCGCATAGCCCTACCTTAGTGAGTCACACGACTCCTAGTTAGTGGAGTGTGACCACACGCCGATCACTTCTCCAGCGACAAGTCTCGCTGCCTGCTATCAGAAAGGGCTGGGAAGGAGCCGTTAATCACGACGTGTCCCATCAGCCCGTTTGTGGCCACTGCTGAAGAGAGGCAGGAGCCGTCCATTGCACTCCACTCTCTCCCTGGCAGCAGAGGATGGATGCAGCAAATCAGGGCTCTGGCTCCTGCTCACTAGCTTCTTATCGGTGGTCTCTAGGGCTCATTCGTGGATAGACTTCTCTTTCTTCTCACAGCCTCAGTTTTTCCTCTGGACTCGTTATTCCAGCTTAGGGAACTAAGTCTGGATCAGTTCCACAGAGTCATTGCGAAGGTTTTTAACTTCTCTGCCTCTGGGTTAAAAGCAGAGTCCAACACAGTGTGATTCCTGTCATCTGAGGGACACTCCACCCCAGCTTGAAAGCCCCTTTAACCCTGTGTGTGGGGAAAAAAGGGAAGCTCTGAGTACTTGTTCTGTCTTCTGATGAATATTGGTGGAGCCTTCTCTCCATGCTCCTTCTTCGGCACAACTGAGGCATGAGCTAGACGCTTCCTGGGCTCCATTTCCCTTCTTGTGTTATAGAATGAAAGACTGGTTTGGGTTGAAAGGGAGCTCAGGGATCACCCAGTGCCCCTGCCATGGGCAGTGACACCTCTTACCACACCAGGGTGCCCACAGCCCCATCCAACCTGCCCTTGGACACTGCCAGGGATGGAGCAGCCACGACCACCCTAGGCAACCTGTTCCAGGGCCTCAGCCCCTCATAGGGAGGGATTTGTGCCTCAGATCTCAATCTGCTTCAGCTCAAACCCATCCCTCTTGTCCCAGCACCAGAGTCCCTCGCAAATTCAGTTTAGCAGAATGAGACTGGGGATCAATTTCCTCTCTGGTAGCAGCTACCAGAAGAATTACACAAAGCTGTCAGAGCAGGAAGGCGCTTCCAAGTTTCTCTGTTGTTCCTGACAGGAGGCATCTTGCACATCTATTTCCTTTCACTTTTCTCTCCAGTCTGATTTGCAGAGGCAGAGCCTGGCTCCAAGGAAGCAGGGTGTCACCTTATTGACAGCTCTGACAGACGCAGTCGTTGCCTGCAGTCGATGGGCAACGCGATCAGTAGTGACTCGAGGATGCAGTGCGCAGCATCCCGTTTGTTTTGTGATGTTGCATCATCAGGAAAAGCCCTGATGAACTGGAATTTAAGAATCCTGGGGGGTTTACGGTGGCTCTGCCGCTGACATTGAGTGAGTAATTATATTTCTTCAGATACGTGCTCCCTCCCTCGTAAAGTGCGATGATGATAATGATCTTCACCACGCAGCGCTCGAGAGCTGCTGATGCAGACGCTGGCTGACAGAGAGGTGTTGTCCTTATGACTTGGAGCCTGCAAAAGCCTCCCTGCCATCTCCTCCAGGGTTACTCTGCAGCAGGCAGAGCCGCAAGCAGGGAGGCAGCTGAACTTTAGGAAAAGAGACATCTCATCGCCGCGACGCTGGATGGCAGCGGATGCAGGTGGTCAATTAGCTGGATGTGCCAGGCACTGGGAAATCAGACAGGGCTGAGGATAGAGCTGCGGTGCAAAGTAAAAAGACACCTAATTAGAAGTGGATTCCCAATTTAAAGTGACCCCCTGTTCATGCACTAACAGAATAACACAGGCCAGTGGGATACAGCCTGTGTTCCCACTTTCTTCCTTCCCCCCAACCTCCCCCCCTTCCCTAAACCCTGCTGCTTGGTAACGGCAGTATTTTTGGGACTGATTCTTTTGCTAATTGCTAACCAGAAATAGCACCTAAGTTTGGCAGAGCTTTCAGGAGAAGAAGAATGAAGGCTTTTAGCGGGGAGGGAGGGGATAGTGGTGGTAGAGGATCCAGATATGTATGAAAGTTGCATAAAGCCCCTGTTTTATTTGTCCCTCTGCAAATTCCATTGCTCAAGCATCTGCAGGATGAATGTGGTTATGGCAGGTGGGACGAGGTCCAGAAAATCTCGACAGCTTTTTGAGGGGTGAAAGTTCCCTCCTCAGCCCTAAACCCGAAGAGTAGCTGGTGCCAGCAGCTCACTGTCAGCCCGTGGTTGGTGTCTCTCGTATCCGTTTGCTCTCCTGCTGGGGAACACGATGCTGCTAAGTTGAGTGATAAAGAATGAAATGAGGGAGCGAAAGAGGATGGGATTGTCGGCATTTGTCCCCTCCTTAAAAAGTACTCTGCAGTGATAAATCAGAGTGAGGGGTGCTCAGCCCCTCCAGTTTTACCCAGCAGCTGCAGCGCTGACTCAGAACAGGAAGATGTGGGACCTGCGTAGGTTATGGATCTGCCAGGATGCTGCAGGTCCATCAGTTTTTCCTGGGATTTGGGATGCCCCTGGCCTCCAAGTCCTGACTTAGAGCACATCAGGTTTGGTGATGAAGTAATGGAAACTGGGAAGCAGAGGCTCTGTCTTAAATCATTGCCCTGCAGCTGTTTCTGGATTTGTGTGAAAAACAAAACTCGAGACCTATTTAGGGACCCAGTCACAGACCTTTCACTGCTACTGGTGAGCATTTACCCATGTGAGTGGCCTCATTAGGTAAATGAGCTGAGTCATTAAGCTTTTGATGCTTTTCTCTCTTTGTGATCACAGAGGGATTGAGGCTAGAGAGGCCCTCTGAGCTCAGCCAGCCCAGCCCAGGACCTAACAGGGCACTCAGGTCCACAGCCAGGCTGTCCTTCAACACCTCCAGGGATGGGGAGTCCACCACTGCCCTGGGCAGTCCAGTCCAGGCTCTGATCACCCTTTCCATGAGGAAGGGCTTCCTGACATCCAACCTAACCCTCTCTTGGTGCAGCTTCAGGCTCTGCCCTCTTGTCCAGGTGCTGGTTGCCTGAGAGAAGAGCCTGACCCCCACCTGTCCCCAGTACTGAAGGGGATGTCTCCCCAGTACAGGGGGAGAATGATGTCCCTAGTCCTGATGATCCAAACCAGGTCCCCAAAGCCATGGTGGGCTGGGTAGGGAGTGACTTGGGGTGTAAGCTGGAACCAGTTGTCCAGAAGCCCATGGCAGTGCCTGTGGTGACGCATGGAGCCTGGGAGGCTTTTCCCTGAGCCCATCGCTCAGCCAGCAGTGCTATAATTATTTTGTGCTGTAGGGTGATAGAACATAGAACCATTTTTATTTTTCTTTCTGAGTCACAGATCTTTTATGGCAACTGCAGCAGGAGAAACCAGAGAGAGTGCAAAAAGGGGAAGCTGGAAGTGCAGCAGGGTTGGTTGAGCTGAAGCATCTGAAGATGCACATGTGAAAATTTAAAAACCAGGGAAGAATAAGAAGAAGTGGAGTTATTTTTGTACACTGTGGTGTCTGAGAACAAGCCAAAAGCCCTTTATTGTCCAAGAGGTCTCCAGCAAACCACAGGTCAAGTGGAGCAACTGAAACTTAGGTTACTCACACATCAGACCCCTGAAAACACCCAGATGACAGATTGGTCTCTCCAGCTACCTAACAGGAGGTTGTAGTGAGGCTGATGCTGGTCTCTTCTCCCAAATCACTAATGATAGGACGAGGGGAAATGGCCTCAAGTTGCATCAGGGGAGGTTTAGACTGGATCTTAGGAAGAAGCTATTTGCTGAGAGAGTAGTTGGGCGCTGGAAGAGGCTGCCCAGGGTGGGGATGGAGTCCCCATCCCTGGAGATGTTTAAAAACCAAGTAGCTAGAGCCTTTGAGGCCATGGTCTAGGGGTTAGGGAGCTGTTGGGATGAGGGTTGGGCTTGATAATCCTGGAGGTCCTTTCCAGCCAGCATGATTCTATGACTCTGTGATCTCTGGATGAAGAATTCTTCACTACAGAGCTGAAATGAATGAGCTTGTTGGACTGTATCGCCCTTGAATGTCCCTCCCAGCCCAGTACATTCTGTGATCTCTGCAAACTTTTCTCCTGTTAAACTTCTTTTTCTTTATTTTTTTTTCCTTCCTGGATGGATTATTGCAAAGAAGCTCAGATTATACTGAGTACTTCTCTTTAGTTTTATTTACCTCCTGGCAGCTGTTACAATGGCACTAATCCATCCCGACAGATGCTGCCTTATCTCGGGCTGCTTTGAGTGTTAAATTTTCTCATTCATCTCTTATTGTTGTTACTGGGTGGACACTTGACGCACAGAATGAGATCCCCTCAAAGTATCTCCTATACACAGTGAAGAAAGTCCTCATTTGGGAGGATTTGGAATTGCAACCAGTCAGGACATACTTGAATTTTTCCTTTCTCCCAGAAAAATGATGGGAAAAGCCGATATCCCTTGTTTTGTTTGGTCCAAGGTGAGCACGTAGGTATCACAGAACATCAGGGGTTGGAAGGGATCTCGAAAGATCATCCAGTCCAATCCCCCTGCCTCAGCAGGATCTCCTAGGATCCGGTCGCACAGGAACATACCCAGGTGGGTTTTAAACGTCTCCAGAGAAGGAGACTCCACAACCCACCTGGGCAGCCCCTTCCAGGGCTCTGTCACCCTCACTGGGAAGAAGTCCCATCATACTGCTGTGGCAGGGGGATTGGACTAGATGATCTTTTGGGGTCCTTTCCAATCCCTGATGATTCTATATTGATGTGGAACCTCGTCTGTTCCAGCTCACACCCAGTGCCCCTTGTCCTATCATTGGGTGCCCCTGAGCAGAGCCTGGCTCCATCCTCCTGA
>JAOXOE010000852.1:2891850-2928643 GCA_028565055.1 Phoeniculus purpureus | reverse complement strand
CATCTAGTCCAATCCCCCTGCCACAGCAGGATCACCTAGACCAAGTCACACAGGAACACATCCAGGTGAGTCTTAAACATCTCCAGTGAAGGAGACTCCACAACTCCCCTGGGCAGCCCCTTCCAGTGCTGCATCACTCTCACTGTGAAGAAGTTCATTCTCATATTTATGTGGAACCTCCTCTGTTCCAGCTCACGCCCTGCCCCTTGTCCTATCACTGGGTGACCCTGAGCAGAGCCTGGCTTCGTTCTCCTGACACCCACCCTTCACGTATTTATAGACATTAGTGAGGTCACCCCTCAGTCTCCTCCAAGCTAAAGAGACCCAGCTCCCTCAGCCTTTCCTTATCAGGGAGGTGCTCCACTTCCTTCATCATCCTCGTTGCTCTACGCTGGATTCCCTCTAACAGCTCCATGTCCCTCTTGAACTGAGGGCCCCAGAACTGGACACAATAGTCCAGATGTGTCTCACCAGTGCAGAGACCACTGCAGTAACACAGCTGCCCAATTCCTGAACACAGAATCATAGAATCATTTAGGTTGGAAAAGACCTTTAAGCCCATCAAGTCCAACACTGAACCAAACTGTTGCACCCCACTGCTAAACCCTGTCTCTGAGCTCCAGGTCCCTCCGTCTGGGCAACACGGTCAGGGATGGTAATTCAGTCCCCTTCCTGGGCAGCCTGTTCCAAGGCCTGAGGACCCTTTCATGGAGTTTTCCCTAATGTCCAACCTTGGGGCGGCTTGAGGCCCTTTCCTCCTGTCCTGTCACTTGTTCCCAGAGAGATGATCTTAAGCTACGTCTTGAGATGCCCATTTCACTGGAACATATGCGCTGGATCAAGAAGCAGAGTGATCTTTTACATTGCTTCGCTCTTTCCACCCTGACCCGAGTTTGCCCGATCGACTCAGCCTCTTGCTCTTGCAGCCGCTTCGCTCCAGCTCTGCTAATGAGAAACAAGGGCATCTCTCCCTGCTGCAGAAAGGAAAACAAAGAACTGGGATTATAGTCTTTGGCCCTGATTCAGGAAGACGTTTCTGATTATTCTTGCCTTAGAGCTTCGCTAACCGTGCTCATAAGTATTCATGTGCAACGCAGCCCGGGAGAATCTGAAGTAGTCTTGGTGGGCAACTTTGTTCGTCTTCGAACAGCGATTTAGTGATTTGCTCTGTGTTTCAATAGATGGGAGAAGTCACACCAGAGTTATTTATTTTTTCAAAGAAACAAACTGCAGAATCAATAAAGTCTGGACTGGTTGTAGAGTAACAGACAGTTCAGACAGATGTTCCGAAACTCCAGAGCATGGCTTTATCAAGCTCATGATGACTCTTCTGTTGTAATAATGGAACTGAATTCTTCCTTTATCTGCTCCGGGGCAGTGCATGAATGAAATCAAGTCAGTTAAAGGATTTCTTCAACCCTTTAGGTCTATGGGGCCAGGCTGTAGCTCTGCAGTTGTTTATCCCCCATCTGTGCATTACCGGTAGAACCAATTTAATCTTGATTTGTTGTGGGGAGAGGATGGCATTTCTTTCAAGCTAGACAAGAAGATCATGAACTTGCTCCAGCCTTGCTGTACAGTGGGACAGGCAGCACCAATCTGCCCTAAATCTGGAGCAGCACAAAGTGTCTGGTCTAGCAGAAAGCCTCGAAGACCCAGGTGGTTAGAACATCAGGGTTTTCAATCAAATTCTGTTCACAAGACTGAGTTTCTACCAAATCCCTGCTTTGTGTCAGGTGGCCACTGAGATTCTCATCTGCTTCTAGAAGCCCTAGAGCTAGATTTGCTCTATCGTTGCATTGTGGCCTCAGCATCAGTCCTTTTCTGTTTCTCTGCCAAATCACAGATTATCTCCCACAGGTCCTGCTAGACTGTCTGCGCTGCCTGAGCCATCGGGGAGGGAGGGAGAAGATGGTTAAGACACAGAAGTTTTAGAATGTTAAAAAGAATCCAGGAAAACAATCAATGAAACTAGAACCTCAGCACTGCAGCATTATCAGCTTCTTATAAACCTTCTGTCTTTTGTGCAGTCACCTTGATAATGGCCTTGTAACAGCTCATTCACAGACACTCAGATCAGCTCCTGCAGTAGCTACAAGCATAAATCTGAGTTCATCAGTGGTTTAACTTCTACCAAGCACTGAGCTCACTCACTTATTGCATCTTCCAACTCTAGCTGTCCCCTTTAGAATAAAGGCTGATCCCTGCTAAACCTGGAGACACTGTAGAACACCTTGAGAAGTTGTAGGGCACCTTGAGATGTTGTAGGGCATCTGGGAAAGCTGTAGGGCACCTTGAGACTATGTAGGACACCTTGAGATGTTGTAGGGCACCTGGGATAGCTGTAGGGCACCTTGAGACATTTTAGTGCACCTTGAGAAGTTATAGGGCACTTTGAGAAGTTGTAGGGCACCTGGGGAAGCTGTAGGAAACCTTCAGACTATGTAGGACACCTTGAGATGTTGTAGGGCACCTGGGGAAGCTGTAGGGCACCTTGAGACATTTTAGGGCACTTTGAGAAGTTATAGGGCACCTTGAGAAGCTGTAGGGTAGGACACCTTGAGGCGTTGTAGGGCACCTTACAAAATGTAGTTTTCATTGGATTATTATGTTACTTGTGTGCCAGGCAACATCCAGTGATTCTAACCAGACTTTGGAAACCTGTTGTATTTTATGCTGGTCTAACTCTTCGCTTCAGGGACTTAAAAACACCAGCATTAAGGAAATCTAGTGGACGGTAGAAGAAAAATAGGAGATTTGTACCCAGCTCTGCTGATCTGCCTGGAAAAAACCCTTTTCAAATGTGTTCCTCTGATTCTTTGTAGATTACGAACAGTCAGTTAAACAAATTCTCCCTTCCTAAAGCGTTGCCTGGTAGCTCTCATGATACATGGGCTTTACTCTTTAGATATTAGTAGTATTTATAAATAATGAATGGAAATGATATTTTCTCCAGTTTGCATTTGTTTCAATGAATGTTCCTTTTCCTCCTTGTATTACAAGAACAAGTAAATAGTAAAATCTGATTTATCTGTGTAATGCTCCATCTGACAGCTTTCTCCAGCAGTCATCTGCAGAGCCTTGATTTCCCAACTCTGGAAATGAATTATGCCATTCTCTATTAATTATTCCTTCAAATGCAAGATATTTTTCAAGTTGCCTCATTGCCTTCTGGTATTATAGTCCTTTGCTGATTTTCCCCTTGAAGTTGTAACAGGGTTGATCATTGCAGGGATAGCTGACAGCCTTGTGAAACTCACTGGGAAGCAGGAAAGTGGTTGAGGGTTGTGTTAATGGAGCTTTGAAAGGCAGCCCAGAAGTGTCGTAAAAGAAAGCGTGTTGACTAATGGGAAGCGTGTGGATTGATCAGGGAGGGGGTTTAGGTTTGGGCTTGGACGTTGAGTAAATAATCTGGCGTGTTCGTGTCTCAGCGGCGTAAATAGAAGTGAGAAAGGGAGCAGCTGTTAATTACTTCTGGTAGAACCCGCGGTGGAACCGCAGAGGTAGGTGCTGCAGAACACAGAACGCTCGGTGAGATCCATCAGTCAGTGCGAGGTTGAGAGGAGCTCTGAAGTGTCCTCCACGGTGGCTTTAGGAGAGTCACTGGTTGAGGACTGGAGCGACCGAGCCGCAGGTGACTCCGACAGCCCGAGGCACAGGAATGCAGTTCACGGGTTCTCCAGGCCTGAGACGAACCCATTAAACTGTGGAAGCTTCCAGTGACTCTTGAAGGGCTTCACACAGCTAAAACTCAGAGTCTTGAGAATCTTCTGTAACTCTGATTCCACAGATCTCTCAGACTTGCAGCCCAAATTCCTGTGAGGTCGCTGCTGAAAACCAACTGTGAGCAAAGGGTTAACTAAAACAGTTCTGTTCTAAGTACTAATGTTTTATTCAGTTGGCCTTCTAAGTCCTGGAAGGTCAAGACTGCTTCCAGGGGCAGGGAATGATAGGATAAGGCGTCATGGTTTAAAGCTGGAAAAGGGCAGCGTGAGGTTGGACAGGAGGGAGCAGTTCTGAGGGTGGGGGATCCCTGGAACAGGCTGCCCAGACAAGTGGTGGAGGTCCCATCCCTGGAGCCATTCAAGGTCAGGCTGGCTGGGGTTCTGGGCAACCTGGTCTGGTGAGTGCTGGCCCTGCTTGGTGTCGGGGGGTTGGACCGGATGCCCTTTGGTGGTCCCTTCTAACCCCGTGATTCTATGATTTTTGGAAAAATCTTGTCTCACCACACTCAAAACACTTCTCCCTCCTCAAGAGGTACCTGTGCACCTCTTCTTTCCCTCTCTTGACTTTCACCCTATGAACACTCCAGTGCTTTAAGATGTTTAGTCGCAGGTGATGTGTGGACAATAAGCAAAGCAACTCACTAATTACCACTATAAAAAGGGGGGGGTGGAATTTTGTAGCTCACTCAGATTTTCCCTTAATTGCTTACAAACGACATACAAGACTTTTTACCCCTGAGAGCAGTTTACAGGAGCCTGGGGACACACTGAGGAAAATCTGGACTGGTTTATGTTCTGACAACTTTCATGAAGGGCTGGAAAGGTGGACTCTGATGTCTTGAGTTTAGTGCTGGTTCATAACCAGCAGATGGAGCTTTCAGTAATAGAGTTTCCAAGTGTCCCTCAGTTGGGATTTGGTGATGATTAAATTCTATCAGCTGTTTTTTTCATCTGTGATTTGACCAGTGTGGCTACTGTGACTGTTCTGAAAGATCTCACCAGCTCTGCTGGACATCCTTCTGAAGTGGGCTCATGTACAAGAAGTGAATGATGATGATACACCTCTTGAGTGGTGAGACCACATCTGGAATCTCGTGCACAGTTCTGGGCCCCTCAGTTTTAAAAGGACACAGAGCTGCTGGAGAGAGTCTGGTGCAGAGCCACAGAGATGATGAAGGGAGTGGAGCATCTCCCTGATGAAGAAAGGCTGAGGGAGCTGGGTCTCTTGAGCTTGGAGAAAAGGAGCCTGAGGGGTGACCTCATGAGTGTTGATAAATATGGAAAGGGTGAATGTCAGGAGGATGGAGCCAGGCTCTGCTCAGGGGCACCCAACGATGGGACAGCATCTCAGTGTTCGACCCCCTCCAGGGATGGTGACTCCCCCACTCCTTGGGCAGCCTGTTCCTACCCTGGACCACTCTGTCAGGGAAGAAACTCTTTGTGATGTCTAATCTAAACCTTTCTTAGGAGTAATGAGCAGATTTTGGGAATTCTGGAAATTTGGTTCCTTTATGTGAATCTGAAGGTGCTTATTGTAGTGTTGGGGACTGAAAGAGTCGGGGCAGAGTACTGTGAAATAGGTGCAATTTTGTAGAGTCCTGAAAGGGAGCAGCCAGAAGGGTAGAGAGACCTGAGGATTAAGAGCCAAACAGCAGAAAGGGAAGATAATTTCCGGTCATTACCCACCCGAGTTGCCACGTAGAAAAGTATCTTCTGGATAAAGACTACTGAAAGCAAAATGGATCTGGAGTAGTTTGTGTCGTGTAATTCCAGTTTGGGTTTTCAAAAGGCTTTAGGACGTGGGACGTTGATTAGAGCCTATCAGAAAATGAAAGGAGGTGGGGCAAAAGGAAAATTTTTTCCCTCCGCTGAAGGTTTTGATGAAAATGAAAAGCATTTTGCTTTCAGATTTGATTTGCTTAAATTTAGGAAACACAGGAAGGAGTAGGGGTTTTTTTGGGAAGAGCAGTAATGATGCGCAAGCAGTATAAAAAGCAGCAGACATCAGAAGCAGCATGAGTTTTTGAAAAGCAGAGAGAGTCGATCCGATTGAGTAGACTGGTTTTTTTCCTCCTGGATGATCAGATAAGAACATGGTGCCATCATTTGACCTTGCAGCATCTTAGCCATGAAGCAACACACGGCTGCACAAGGACATGTTGAGACAGTGCTCTTCATTTAGAAAGACCTGCAATAGAAGCATCTCTGATTTCTAGGTCTAGGATCAATGTTTTAATATCCCTGGTCTCTATTCTTCAGGAATCAACATGAATAACGGGAGAGCCAAGCTTTAAAACAACATTACCGTAGCCTTTCAGTTCTCTGTGATCTCCCAGCCTGCCTGGCAGCAGCCAGTGACCAGGGATGGGCCAGTCTGGGCTGTGGGACAGATCTTTCATAGGCTGCCCAATTTATAGATCCATAGAGGTTTACAGGACCATTGGCTCAAATCCTCTCTCTGGGGAGCATTTCCCAGAGCTGGGTAATTACCTGAATTCTGAAAGCAATGTGCCAGCATCAAATACTTGCTGATGTTCTCCTTCCACTTAGTCCTTTTACTGAAACTGCCTCTAGTTTGAAAGCTGCTTCTTTGTTCTGTGAGCCCAGGCTCACTTCCACTGCAGTGTTTGTCTCGGGTTGTGAAAGAATTCCCAGTGCTGGCAGGTCACTGCCGAGACAGATTCACCTGTAGGATTCAGTGAACACAACCATGCCACAACCATACGATCATCCAACTACTGCTGCCGTAGATAACAACATACAGGCAGGAGACATCAAGGATCCATTTCTGGCTGGAATTTCTTGACCCATGTAAACAGCTCCAAGGGCAGATGAGCCAGTGGGCTCATGGCTTGCAGTCCAGTAGCCAAGATGTGTACTTGGCCAGCTGAAGAACCAGGCAGATTAGAAAGTTCATGAGATGGTTTTATTGAGGTCCCCCAAATAGAGAGCCACTCTGTGTGTGCTTGCAGAGATTTCACCGAGTGAAAAGCTGAGAACTGGAGTTTAAATGTCATTTTCCAAAAGGACTTAATATGCAAAGGACCCAGATATTTTATCCTTGTAACCTGCAAATGAAATCAGTAGGAAATCAGGGGTCCTGTGTGGCCCAGAGGAGCCAGAGTCTCACCGGGAGCTCCCTGGATGCAGAGCCACTAGAAGTAGAGAGCATCGTCGTGCAGAGGTGCAAGAACTTCTCAAATGGGGAAAACTCTCTCATCCCTTTACACTTGTTCTGAGCCATCTGGTCACCTTGGATGGACTGGTGGTGCCCTTTGGTCTCTGCTCCTGTCTTTATTTCCACTGCAGCCAGCGAAAGGAAATGCAAGTTGTCCTTTTCGCCCTCTGTTTAGCATAGTGCCTCAAGCACAAGAGTCATTGAGCATAATGTTCATCCAGTAAATACAAGTGAAAAGGATACTATTCATTTGCAGTTCTATTAGTGGAAGCTACGGTTAACAATTCAAATCTAGGGAGCAAGATAATTGCAGGAGCTGATTGCCAGCCATCCTCCTATGTTGACTCACAGGGCAAAACCAGGCAGAGTGAGAAAGAGAAGCTCAAATTATAGAACAACTCTCTGAGGAATATTAATGTAATAGTTTTAACATGATCCCGCTCACATTTTATCAAGTAATGTTAATAAAAAGGATGGCTCTGGCAATTTTTGGGGAGATTACATTTTCCTTGGGATAATTGTGACTTGACACTCGCTTTGCAAGCTAATGGAACTCGTAGGTTGCTGAATGCTTTGATAATTTTTGTTATTTAGCTGGGGATTGTACCTTTGGGCTGAGAAAAGCTCATTCTGGAGTTTTATTCTTGTTTGCTGAAATATTGATGTGCAATCCCCTGAAGATCCTCTGTGGTGAAGGATCTTGGTGGGAACAAGTTACAAAATCTCCGGGATTGCTCCGAGAAGCTCATTTGTTATGCAAAGGAGGTTCATTCCGGGCTAATACAAATACACAATTTTCATTGCAGCCCCAGTCAAGAACCCGGGCTGCAGCGTGCCTGGCACTGCCTTTGCTTTGTAGGGAACAGAGAGCCTCTTCCCCAGAGAGCCAAGCGGCTCCTCACGAGATGGATTGCTGCGAGCAGATGAAACACACGAGGAGGTAACAGCAGAACCAGCAGAGCTTGGCTAAAAAGCAGAATTAGCAGTTCACTGTCTGTGTGGCCAGTTGTTGAGTGGTTTGTAGACACTGGGCTGGAGCTAAGTCTCAGCTTACTGTAGGACATGGGCTCAGGGCTCTGCGCAGGGTTGGTGTTCAGCCTGTGTCGTGATAGGAGTGAAGATGCAGATGTAGAATCATAGGGTTGGAAGGGACTTCCAAAAGGCATCCTGTCCTACCCCCTGACACCAAGCAGGGCCAGCTTCACCAGACCAGTTTGCCCAGAGCCCCAGCCAGCCTGACCTTGAATGGCTCCACCCCATCTCTGGGCAGCCTGTTCCAGGGATGCCCCACTCTCAGGTTCCAGAACTTTCTCCTGGTGCCTGAGCAGAAAAATGACTGATTTAGGCACCTGAGCCACTTTCTCGGTTGCCTTAGAGGTAGCTCATGTGGTAACTCTGAGACCCTAGCAGACTCCTAAAGAAATAAGAACCATCTGTAACTCTGATGTGAGAACAAGGAGCCGAGTAACAAAGGACAATGTTCCAGCTATGTTCAGCTTGATGGATTACTTGTAGTTTGGCTGTGCTCAGCCCTCGCTCTGTAGCCTCTGCAGTTCCTCTGCTGTGATATCTGATGTTCCCTGTGTTTTATTTCTCCAGCTGGAGGGGCTGCCTGTAGGTAGAATAGCGTTGGCCAGGCATCTGGCACTTGAGCTAAAGGAGTGCTGTTGTTCTTCCAGCGGATTTACCTCCCAGCACTACACCCTGTGCGTCCTGCACGTTAACCCTTTCCTGCAGTAGGACAAAAAGGGCTGTTTCACGCTGTCGTTGCTAAGTCAGACGGGACTTTTCTCTGTTCCCAAGGCATTGCTGCATAAGCTCATGTTTAGCTCTCCTTTTTACCCCTTATCTCAAAGGCAGCTTACTCTTTGCTGCTATTCACTGATGCTTCTCCCTATACAGCCAGTGTGTCTCCTACGCAAAACAGGACTAACAATTTCTATTAGGTTTACTTTCCCCTCCTGTGCTAAGCTAGGCAGCTTAATGAGGCCAGTCCAGGATAAAAAATATTAGCAGATGCTGTATGGAGCAGCTCAGAAAGCTAATGCAATGCACTCAGGTAGGTCTTATGTGTTCTGTCAAAAGAAAATACCTCCTGGGTGTTCGGGCCTGCAAATGAGATATAAAATAGTTTCACATTTCCCTGGGGTGTCGGCACCGTTCACTCCATCAGGCTGCAGTGGACAGGGATCCATTAAAAGTTTTAAAACTAATCATCTGCTCGGTTATGATAGCCTCACCCTGCTTGGCAAGGCATTGTCAGCTTTCCATCACGCTGTCAACACCGCTGGGCTGCAGCGCTCGGGCACAGCGGCGGTTTTTTTGCAGCTATTAACAATCTGATTTTTCCCGTCCTGGTCCCTACCTCTGCCTCCTTCCGAGGAGCACATGGGAGAATTCGTTTTGTATCGCACAGAAAAAGGTCGGAGAAAAAAGGATGTTTAAATTTTGTTCTTCATTTCCATCCTATCCTCAGTGGAATTGTGCAGAGATGTACAGAGGCAGCGACTCGCTGGGCTCGATCGTTTTCATTCCCCGGTGTAGCTGTGGCGGTACCTGCTGAAAAGCTGATGTGGGAGGAACGTTCTGTGTTGTAAATTATACACAGCTCATTAGACTCCCCTAAAGAGAGCCCAGTTCTTTTCACGGGGAACTGAATGCCTTCCAGCTCTCATTGAAGCAACAACAAATTGCATCGGGTAGGATCTGTGTGACGGGGATTTACTGCGTCTGGTGCTGACCCTTGTGCGAGATGCTGTGTGACATGGAGAGGAGGGGAAAAAATCAGGTGCTGACTGAAGAAAGGAATCTAAGACAGGAATGTAAAACACAGTCTTGTAGAGATAATAAAGGGGTTGAGTTTGTCTTTTTGCTTTTCCACGTGATCTAGAAATCCTGGGGTTTTTAATATAAAGATTGAAATTCTCATTTGCCTGCGTGACCCTAGTTCAGACCCACGTTTTTTCCCATCCTTATCTCTGCTCCTATCTGAACCTCTTTGAAAGCTGACTGGTCCTTTCCAAGAGCTGGTATTTGACAGAATCTGAGAGAAACAGAGAATTGTCCAGGTTGGAAAAGGTCTTCAAGCCTGTCCAGTCCAACCCTGAACCCAACTGTCCCAACCCACTGTTAAATTCTGTCCTCGAGCCACAAATCTCTTCATCTGTGAAACACAGACAGGGATGGCGATTCAACCCCCTCCCTGGTAAATGCCCTTTATCACCTTTAAGGTGTGAAAAATCCTCTGCTTCCACTTTTTGCTTCCTCCAAGATGTTATTTTCTCTTCTCACAAGCTCAGCTTGAACAGTCTGGACATCACATGCTGAAATCTGCACAGAACTCAAGTGACTAAACTGTCCCTTGGAACCTGCAGCTCCTAGGGAGGGTCTTTAAGAAAATAAGGGGAAAAACAAAGGGAAAAGGTCAAACTTTGCTTTCAGCCTTTGAAAGGAATGGACTGGTTCCAACTAGGACAGCAAAAGGGTTTCAGCTGGGAGGAAGCTCAGAGCTCACCCAGTGCCAAACCCTGCCATGAGCAGCAACACCAGAACAGGTTGCCCAGAGCCCCATCCAGCCTGCCCTTGGACACTGACAGATCCTCAGACCAGCCTGTTCTGCTCCTGCGTTCCACATCCATTCCACAAAGTTGGATCACTTGGAACAGCCCAGCATCAACCTTTCTTGTTCAGTGCTTTCGCCTTTGCAAAGGCAGGTTCCTGAGCAGGACTGTGCAGGGTCTCAGGGGTCTGTTTCCCTCAACAGAGGCAATTTGTCTGTAATAAGAGTTCTGCCTTTCAGCTTAGGCAGGACCCCACGTGAGCCCAAAGATCTGGGTATTTGCAGCAGTGAGTCAAGACAGACATTGATTTCAAATAGTCTCTCATCATCCAAGAATGTGTATTTTTGTACGGGATGAGTCAATACCATCATCTGATGCATTGCAAAAGGGAAAAGAAATGAGAGGTGGGGGGAAGGACAAAAGAGGAGGCCAAATGTCTGGATGGATGATGGACTTTCTGCTCGAGCGATAATGATTTTAAACCAGCCCTGACCCCACTGGCGAGACTTTCCTTGCCACCACAACCAGCCAAACACCAGCTTGTAAGGAAGGGAAATGATATCCATTCCAAGCTTAAGAAGTTCTCTGTGAGCACCACGTGAGCCCAGTTTGGGGGCTAAACCTTTCCCTTGAGGCTGGCAGACATGACCTTCCCTTTCCTTCTCTGTTTTGTTCCTTCCTTGCTCTGGGGTGGAATTCAGTCACCTGGTGGAAGCTTTGTAGACCTAATTTGTGTGGAATGGAGAATTAGGGGTGATGGGCAGTGAGTAGGTTACTTAGGAGGCACAGGTAGTGCTTTGCTTAGAATAAGGTCTGTGCTTAAGTACCTTGTGGAATAAAGCAGGTACGTAAAGCGGATGCTGGAAGCAGGCACCTTTTTAATTCTTTGTCGTAGTCTTTCAGGGCAAGCAGCTACGTTTGAACAGCAGATCCTGTCAAGGGTCAGAGAAGTTTATCCCTTTTATTTCCTGCATTCAAAAGGGGGTTACTTTTACCTTTGATTGCTCTAATCTACAGGTGTTCAGCCAGAGAAATTAAAATGAAGCTTGGGTAGAGTCTGTTGAGATGGACTGAAGTGCTCTGCTTTTGTGGAAAAACATAGGACCTACTGGTGGTGCACTGTGGTGTCAAGGTACAGGGTTAGAGCCTCAGCCAACCTTCTCTATCAGCTCTTAGCAGTTAAGCTAACGGGAACTTTGAAGAAACTCTAGATAGACCAACATTTTCACAGGTGATACCAGAGGGTTTTCAGCTCAGACTGCTCCTGTGTTGACGCGGAGCAGGAGGATCAGTGCTTGGAGCTCTGAGTCATGAGTCAGCAGCTGGGGCACTTTGCGTTTAGGGTATTGGATTTGCACCAAAGTTGAACACCCCAGGATTGTAGGGAAGTGAAAACTTAGCCGAGGATATCAATGTTTTTGGTGACTTCATTCGAGAAATGTGGGATCCTGCCAGCAACCCAAAGAGCAGGTGTCCAGCAGTTGAGCATCGACTTTGTTTTGATGCGCTTCCAACTCTGAGCTCTTCGTAGCTAGGAAGAGAAACCCAGTGAAAAATGGAATGAAAGGGAGGTTGGAGGTTTGCAGGATGGAAGTTTGCTGAAGTAGAAGGTAAAAAATAACCAGCCTGAGCTGCAAGAATAAAATAGAGTGTGGTGAAGGGGGTGAAATCCCTGCAAAGCAAGATGCTTTATGCATTCAGAGGCAAGAAAAAGTCTTGGTGCTCAAGAGCTTCGGCTAAAAAGAGCTTAATCAAAGTCAATGGACAATTATAACGTTGGAACAAATGATGATAAAATACTGGATCTTGAAATTGGTCCAAGGAAAGACAGAGGAGCCTAATGTTTTCCATAATTGATTTCAAGGCTCAGATGGGGAATACTGTGTATTATAGAAACATCAATTGTTCCGTTTTCTTAATAATTGAGACTGGCTGTTTCTTTGATAATGATGTTCTCGGCAGCTGTGGAAACAACATTCTGAGTAAACACAGGGTAAAGGCGAGTGTAAGCACTTGACATCAGAAGCAGTTAAGAAAGGTTGCACTTTTTGCAGCAGTGGTAGGAGTAAATAAAAGAAAATACAGGCATTTGGAGTCTATTATTCGGTAATTTGTATGCGGACAGTTTCTCAATTACTTTATGACTGCCTGGGACCGCAGGAGACACACTTAGGGATTTCATGTGCGGCTGGATATTGCCAATACTTCCTAACTCTTGGGTTTTTTTGGTAGCTCTCAAGGTATTTTACAAAGGAGACCGGTTATTCGTGTTTCACAAAAGGGGAAATCGGAGGTACTGAGGCACATGTTGATTTGTCGGCTGAGTTTAGCCTGTGAACACACAATGTCACTCCCTTGGTCAACTGACTCTAGACTAATAATTTGTGGAGGTTGCTTTGTCTCTTGAAAGTAGCACAAGAATGACTGTTCTCCCCTGTAAAATGATAAATTCAGATGTCAACATCCTAACAATGTGTAAGCAGGTGATACCAAGGACACCAGTAATTGAAATGTATTGGTGCCAACAATTGAGTATTTCAAATCCTTAGCAAGCAAAGCAGACTGTACTAGAGCTGTAGTTGTTACAGCCACAGGCTCAGGGCTGAAATCTTGATGATGAAGGAAATGAAGCATCTCCCTGATGATTAAAGGCTGAGGGAGTTTGGTCTCTTGAGCTTGGAAAAAAGGAGAGTGAGGGGTGACCCCATGAATGTTGATAAATATGGAAAGGATGGGGCCAGGTTCTGCTCAGGGGCACCCAATGATAGGACAAGGGGCAGTGGGTGTGAGCTGGAACAGAGGAGGTTCCACATCAATCTGAGAAGGACCTTCTTCCCAGTTAGGGTGACAGAGCCCTGGAAGGGGCTGCCCAGGGGCGTTGTGCAGTCTCCTTCTTTGGAGACATTTAAAACCCACCTGACCATGTTCCTGTGTGACTGGATCTAGGGGACTCTGCTGTGGCAGAGGGACTGGACTGGATGATCTTTCGAGGTTCCTTCCAATCCCTAATATTCTGTGATTCTGTAATAGCAGTAAAAGATATCAAATAATAAAAATTTCAAAAGAATAATAAAATTTATCAATGTAATAAGCCATAGCAAATATATCAAAATAATAATCATATATATCAAATACTAATAAAATCTATCAAAATTATAATAAAATATAACAAAAATAAAATATATCAACATGTTAATTAAATATATCAAATAATAATAAAAGACATGAAAATAATAATTCAGCGTATCAAAATAATAATGAAAGAGGCTCCAAAGAAAATCAGCAGCCCCAAGCTACAATAAACTGTGAGGATGGTTTAGAGGGGGGCTTTTAGAACGGGATGGAGCTGGTTCATATGTGTTGAGCTGATGTGTCATGGGCTCCCAAACCAGTCCTGTTGCCAGTAGCCCAGTCCAGCCCTCTGGGGCAGAACTGGAGCGAGAAATGGATCTGCAGGGTATTTACCCAGTCCTTGCTTCTAGAAAACTGCAGAGCACCAGGGATAAATCTCTCCATTTCTGTTTGCTTTCATTGCCAATCAAACCCCACGTGTGGAATTCAGCGGGAAGCACAATGCTCTTACTGATCCTGTTTGTTGTAGGGTCTCATGACACTTGGTGTTCTCTTGGCAGTGACACTTTCTGCAGAGATAAGGCTGCATCTGTTTTCGTTCAACAGTTTATGTGGCAATTCAGCAACAGCAGGTCAAGCAGAGCTGCATGGTGCTGCAGTGAAGTCTCAGCAAAGTATCTCAGGAAGCTTAAAAAGAGAAAACCGAGCGCATGACTCTGTTGCACCATCTTAGAGAGACAAAAAAAGACCCCTGCATTTCCACTCACCTCCTATCCAAGGGCTGTAATGCACTTTACAACCCCGTTTTCAGCCACGAAGTACCTGAGGATTTCCTGAGTGGAAAAGTTGCTGCCTAAAAACAGCTCCGTGGCTGTTCCTTCAGCTGCCTTCGCCTTCAGCTTAAAATCTGCCTGTAGCTGACCTTCATCTTGGGCTGGAAACCTGCCTGTGTTGACTTCCAGTTGGGTCTGCATCATATTTGCTTTTAATAATCAGGTTTTTGACTCATGAAGGAAAGTTTCTCGATCTCTTGATTCCTGTGGGACCATCTCGGTGCTGCTGCAATCAGCATGAAGAGCTTTTGACTGCGATAGGAATGTGCCACGGAGGGCCTGGAGGAGAGTCTTCTGACACCTAAAGCACTCTTGGGCTGAAGATGAGCACATCCACCCTCCAAATGGAGTGATTCTGTTTCTGCAGTTCTTTCTCCATCCCAACCCCACCCAGTACCCAGTGACACAGCAAAGGAGTTGTGTAAGGTGAGGGATACAGAGCACGAGCAGGTCCTGTGGACCCCAGTTTCCCTAGTTGGTAGCCAAGCTTCATCCCATTACCAGATGTGACCTACAGTGAGGAGATGTCCCCTACTCTAATTGCATCTGTACATCTTAGAATCTAAATTGTTTGTGTTGGAAAAGGCCCTTGAGGTCACTGAATCCAAGCGTTGCCCCAGCACCACCTCATGTCCCTCTTCTCACATCTCCACAGCTTTGCAACCCCTCCAGACCTGGGGTCTCCCACACTGCCCTGACCAGGCTGGGCCAGGCCCAGACAACCCTTTGGGAGCAGAAATTGTCCCCCAGGGCCAACATCAACCTCCCCTGGGGCAACTTGAGATGATTTCCTCTTTTTCCTTAGGAGACAGATACCCACCTTGCTCCAACCTCTCTGAGGAGGGTTTTCAAGAGTGAGAGGGTCTCCCCCAAGCCTTCTTTTCTTGAGGCTAAACCCTCTCAGTTCCCTGAGCCACTCCTTGGAGCACTTGTGCTCTAGACCCCAGCTCAGGTTATGTGCACCTGCCACTCCTCGAAGTGGTACCACTGCTTGTTCTGGTAGGAAACCTCCTCATCATTATCTTTGTTGTGTAGCATGGCACAAGAACCTCAACAGGTCCAGCTCGGTCCTGTCACCTGATTTTTTTTACCTGTAACCCTACATGATCAAAAAAATGGCCCTAAAAGCTTCCTTCTTGGTGATTCCTTGGAGAGGAAGGGAGAAGACGAGGTCTCCAAAGACACAACAGGATTTCCAGCAGGAAGGGCAGCATGTTCTTATCTAAGACACTTTACTGGAAGGGGAAGGATGGGGACTGTTGATTCACCGGTAGCTGTTGTGGAACAAATGTTTAAAAAACTTGTACATTTGCATGTTATTTATAAACAATTGTGTTTTGAAATGCAATGTGAGAAAAGTGAGATGACATGGGGAGTCACAGCTACCATCCCGGACAATCTGGAGACTTTGTGTGAAAAGCAGCACCTTTTTTTAGTTATTGACAGAAATAAAGAGGGTGTGGGAGTCCCTGGAGTCAGGCAAATGGGGGACCAAGGTGTTATTTAGAGAAACAGGCTGGAACATTCCTGCTTGAACAAGGACTGTGAGGTGTTCAGGGACTAGAGGAACCAGCACGACCGATAGAAAGCAACAGCAGCCCCTCATTCACCTGAAATATGGCAGGAGCTGATAACAACAGCAGGAGTGATCATTTTTAGACAGAAATTGATTTTTCACAGGATTGCTGGTGGAGGAGAAGGACGCAGTGGCATTCGCAGAGCACGTGCGAAAACCAGGGCTTGCTTGCACCCCTCTGAATGGAAAAAGCATCAAGAATTTTGACAGTGAACGACCTGACCCTCCAAAAAGTAATTTTCAGTGGACCTGCAGCTTCTCTTCCTGCAGGCTGAGAAACAAATATTGTGTCCCACGTGATGGTTCACCACAGTCTACCTGGTATTTAAGGGCAATAACAAGGTTTGGTTAGAAGTCCCACATCTAAAACAGCAGTGAAAAATGAGATTATTAGCCTTATCTTCCTATGTGGACAGTAATATTGTTCAATTAACTCACTAGGTGTCAACAGGACATGGCTCGTCTCCTGCTCTCCTGCTCTCAGCCACACCGAGGACGGCAGAGGATGTTGTGCCTTTAGTCCTTGAGGCAGGTCCTTCAAGGAGGAAGAAACCAGGAGCACAGAGAGCTGAAATATTCTCCTCGTGTTTGGAGAGAAGAAAGACAAGGTAGAGAGGCTGCCAACATACAAGTTATCCACAAGGCTCAGGGTGTGTTATCCTACTCCAAATAACCAGCTAATAACAGGTAGATCAGAATTTTAAAGGCTGATGAAAGGGTAGTCAAGGAAACCCAATATCACAGAATCACAGAACATTAGGGATTGGAAGGGACTTCAAAGATCATCTAGTCCAGTCTGTTCGCCACAGCAGGATCGCCTAGATCCAGTTGCACAGGAACATGACCAGGCGGGTTCTAAATGTCTCCACAGAAGGAGACTCCACAATGCCCCTGGGCAGCCCCTTCCTGGGCTCTGTCACCCTCACTGGGAAGAAGGTCCTTCTCATATTGATGTGGAACCTCCTGTGTTCCAGCTGACACCCGTTGCCCCTTGTCCTATCACTGGGTGCCCCTGATCAGAGCCTGGCTCCATCCTCCTGACACCCGCCCTTTCCATGTTTATCAACATTCACGGGGTCACCCCTCAGTCTCCTTTTTTCCAAGCTCAAGAGCCCCAGCTCCCTCAGCCTTTCCTCATCAGGGAGATGTTCCACTCCCTTCAGCATCTTTGTGGCTCTGCGCTGGACTCTCCAGCAGCAATGTGTCCTTCTTGAATGGAGGGGCCCAGAACTGGACTCAGTTTTCCAGATGTGGTCTCACGAGGGCCCTTCTCTGCTGTCCACTGTCAGGAGAAACACTTTTTCTGGTACTGATTCTTGAGCACTGTGGGGTTCATTTGACAGATGAGGTAATGATTTGAAATCATCAGAAAAGAACAAGTGCCTCTTTGGGTGGCTGATGGATCCCAAATCCCCTCTGGACTGACTTAGAGCAGGAGAGTGATGTAGCGTGGTCCCCAGTGACGTGCTGTGGGAACTGTCATCAGGTCACACAATTCATGAACAATATTTACATGTCCGGGGCTGATAAACTTCATTGTGAAGCTGCCAGCTTCCTTCCAAGGGCCACGAAGACGGCTCCGTCGCGGCTCTGAAGGAAGTGAGGATGGGGTGGAAACTTACTCAAAAAAAAAAAAAAGCATGAAATGTTTTAGAGATGAACTCGAGAATCCGGCAGAGCAGGGTGGGGAGGGCTGTCTGGTGCACGCAGGCAGTGGGCTGCAGCCTTGGCCAGTTGGACTTCAGTGATTCTGTGGTTTGATGATCTTAAAGGTCTTTTCCAGTTAAATGATTCTATGATTCTGTGACGATACGGGGCATTGAGCATTCCTAGGGAAGGGGAAATGCAGAGCTGTAGCTCTAAAAGGCCACATTTCCTGTGGCTTTGGCTTCCCACAGCCACAGCCTTATCCTGTGGAATTCCAGAGGGTTGCAGGAGACGTAATGAGGTGCTTAGGAAGAACCAGAGGCTTCAGTGAAGTTTTATTGATGATTTTCTTCTGGTCAAAGAGCAGTGTGAACCTCCGCCCAGATGATGATGACCATGATGTGGGAAGTTGGAATAAGCTGGTGATAAGAAGTAATTATAAGTAATAATCAATTAGTCACGCTGAGCTCTCTGCACAGAGTGTTTTTGGTTCCAGATGATTCCTGTGCACTTGTCTGTGCAGGCTGAGATTTCCCCCATTAATTTGCAGCAGAAGCTGTAGCAGAATCCATCACTTTGCTGTACTTGCATCTCGGCCTGACACAGACATTCTGCACTGTGGAGGACACAGACCATTAGGAACCAGCTTTTAGCTCATCTTTTACTCCTCAGCATCTGCTGCTTTCTCCTCACTGCTATTAGCAACTGGTAGTCAATCACATTGTCTCAAAAGAGATGCAGCCAGTAGGATTTGGGGCTCTGGGCAACCTCATTTAGTGGGAGGTGTCCCTACCCCTGAGAGGGGTTTGGAACTAGATGATCTCCTAGGTCCCTTGTAACCTAAACCAGTCTATGACCTTCCATGATTTAAACCTTCTGTGCCTCAGTTTTCCCATCCGTAGGGTTGGAACACTGTGACCTGGGAAGTGCTGGAGGGAAGCTAAGGTTTGCTGAGCACCAACTAAAATCAGTGTTCAGCAGGACACGGCACTCCGGGCTGGAGCTGAGCAGCTGCTGAATAAATCTCAGCACCTTCCCGTGCCGTGTGGTTCCTCAAACCATCTGGTCCTGCCTGTGAACCAGTCCCCACTCGGGAGGAGCAAATCAGACTAGAAATAATTGCTCTTGTCGAGTGAGGGATAAGAGATTGCTGGCTTGTCCCCCAGCATTTCATGTTAACGACCTCTCCTGAGGAGCAGAGAGGAGTGGGAGAGGAGAAGTTGAAGTGCAGAAATGAGCTGCTAGAAGCAGGTCCCTGGCATTCTGCTTTGGTTAATTTTTCCACCTTCAATAAACAGATGTAAAAAAACTGAGATAAGGAGAGAAAATGGGGTTTCACTGCTCCTTTTTCACATGTCCTTTTAAATAGTTCTGGGCTTAGTCAAATCAGGCCTAATCATCAGTCATGCAGCACCGTGTGTGGCACCGGTCATTCCAGTGGGCAGTTTGCAGTGAGCAGCTTCAATTCAATAGGGACTTTTGTGGGGAGTACAGAGATTTAGAGTTAGGTAGATTTAAATTTAGATTAGACTTCGATTTAGACTTAGGGTTAGATTTAGATACAAGTTTAGATTTAAGCTTGGATTTAGATATAGGTTTAGATGTAGATGCACGTGTAGAGTTCAATTTAGGTTTAGATTTATATTTAGGTTTAGATTTAGATATAGGTTTAGATTTAGATTTATGTGTACATGTAGATTTAGACTTAGATTTAGATAAAAGTTTAGGTTTAGATTTTAGATCTGGATGTACATGTAGGTTTAGATTTAATGCACATGTAGATTTAGACTTAGCTATAGATACAGGTTTAGGTTTAGATGTACAAGTAGATTTAGATTTAGACTTAGCTGTAGATATAGGTTTAGATTTAAATGTACATTTAGATTTAGACTTAGATTTAGATATAAGTTTAGGTTTACACTTAGGTTTAGATTTAGATCTGGATGTACATGTAGGTTTAGATTTAATGTACATATAGATTTAGAGTTAGATTTAGATGTAGGTTTAGATGTACATGTAGATTAGACCACTAGTTAGACCACTAGTCCCACCAGTAGCACAAGCAGACACAGTGTTTCTCCAGCATTCGTGGAAATGCCAGCTCAACCTGGGGTGTTTGAAGCCACCTTGATATCAATTACTGTACGAGGAGTGGTTTCCCATTCTTCAGTAACTCAGGGAGTTGCTCCTAAGGGTGACACCCCAACAGACACCCAGCACGTGTCTGACCTGGGTACCCATCCTTTCGCACATGCCCCTGCAGATAAACACGTTTTGTTGGTGTCCATGGACACGGGCAAAAAGAAAAGAGAATCCATTTTTTCTCTGCCGAGGAGAAGTGTTTCAGATGCCTGACTGAAAAAAGGAAATCCAAATCAAGTAGAGCAGAAGCTGGGAAGCTTTCGGACTGATTTCTCACAACAGTTACCGGAGGCTTAGTGGGATGAACTTTCAGTGTTGCAGGAAGATAAAGTGGAGTAGCAAATGGATGTGATAAAAGAAGAGATTGGTGAAATAGCCAGTTTTGATGTCGCCACCCTGAAGTGCAGCATATTTCAGGAATTTATCCCTCCAGCCGAAGGACCAGCGTTTGCAGTGCAGCTAAAAGATTTAGGAGCTGAAAATGCTTCAAGAGAGCTTTGTTTCACATTCCAGGGCATCCTGACATTTAATTTCTTCAGCGAAATGTAAAGAGAAGCTAGAAGGTGGGACGCAATTAACATTTACTTAAAACCGGGATCCATTTTGGCTTCGGGTTCAAATGATGCCGGCAGAGCCCAGCGAATAGTTTGCTCTTTGCCTCTTTATTTCTGCTTCCCAGTGGTTTGTGGGCAGCTTGCTGTTTTCTCAGATACACCCATTCTTTACTGGGAGGTTATTCATCAGATAAGTTTCATGAGTAATTCTCATTCTTCCCTTGCTCGAGTCTATATTTAGATTTTCTGCTGCGGTGGCTAATATTGAGGGGAGGCTTAGGTCACCCATCACTATTTCTATGCTCTGACTGAGCAAACACTCGGGTCTGAGCACCGAACTTAACTTCAGACTCCCTCTAATTCCTTTTAATATACTCACCCTCTCCAGTGCTGGCCAGAAATGAATTTTAAAAGAGTGTGTACAAATATTAATTGACCTCTGTGCCAGGCTGAGCTGCCGTGGCAGATATTTGAGGTACTGCTTTCTCAATTCTCATTTTAAAAACTCTGAATACAAAAAGGTCTGAAGGAACATTTAATAGAGGGGGTTGGAAACTGCCTCTCAGCTTGGGACTTGGCTGTCCAGGGGGTTGTGAAGTCTCCTTCTCCGGACACAATTAGGACCTGCCTGGCCATGTTCCCCTGTGACTTGGTCTAGGTGATCCTGCTGTGGTGGGGGGATTGGACTGGATGATCTTTCGAGGTCCCTTCTAGTCCCTAGTGTTCTGATTCTGTGACTTGCCTTTGCCATCACCCTCTCTACAGAGCAGCCTCAGATGATCAGCCTAGATTGAAAACGTCATCGCTAGATATCCAAACCTACAGGACATGAATCTAGTTTGAGGTAAAAATGTAACCTGCCAAAATCTCACAGGATCACAGAACATTAGGGATTGGAAGGGACTTCGAGAGATCATCTGGTCCAATCCCCCTGCCACAGCAGGATCACCTAGATCCAGTCACACAGGAACAAGGCCAGGTGGGTTTGAAAGATCTCCAGAGAAGGAGACTCCACAACCTCCCTGGTCAGCCTGTTCCAGTGCTCTGTCAGACAGCTTTGTGTGAAAGAAAGAGCTTCCTACAACAGAAAGAAAAGAACACTTTAGCAGACACATTCCCATCACCAGTACCGGGATTTGTGTGTCTGCTCATCGATGCTGCCCCTTTGCATTGTGTCTGGGCTCAGAATGACGATGTTGTGTCGAAGATGCACTGCAATTCCTCCTTTTTCAGCATGGGTCAGGCACAAATGTCCCTTTAGATTCTGATAGACCCAACTTAGGCCCTCAGCGCATCATTACCTTGCTGTGGGCTACTGAAGAGCAGCACTGCCGCATCCCTGTCCTGCCACCCCCTGCCACTTAAAGCCATTTTGCTGGCTATAAACTATTTGGAGATGAACGATGCCTCATTTGGAACAGAGACTGCAGTGCTCAGGAGGTTTCCCGGTGTTATTCCGGGCTCCATATGGAATTCTGCACCCGTTCACACCCCCCAGCCTGTGCACTGGAAATGGCAGGTGCCATGTGTGCTGGCTCGATGCCTCCACGGGGGGTTCTCTGAATAGATGTGTTCTGTTACCCGATTTAGATGCTGAGCATTGAAGTCTTAAGTGTTTCATTCAAAATTCAGCAAATAACCAGCACTCTAGGTACAGTTCTATGTTGCATTAAAGCAGAAAATCTCCTTTGAGCTGTGAAAAACAAAGTGTTCTGCAAATTTACCTTCAATTCTTCATCTGAAGGATGTTTTAAGAGAAGGAAGCTGGGCTGGTCGGGAGTTATAGCAACAACAAGCTGGAGAGGTGGTCCCAGGTGAATCTCGTGAGGTTCAACAAGATCAAGTGTGGGAACCTGAACTTAGGTCAGAACAATCCTTGCAATCAGTACGGGCTGGGGGCGGAGGTGATATAAAAGCAGCCCTGAGGAGAAAGACCTGGGAATGCTGGTGGATGAGAAGCTGGGCATGAGCAGGCTGTGTGTTTGCAGCCTAGAAGGCCAATCATACCCTGTGCAGCATCACCAGAAGTATGGCCAGCAGACCAAGAGAGGGCATTCTGTCACTCTGCTCTGGTAAGATCTCACCTGGAGTCCTGTGCCCTCAATACATGAAGGGTGTTGAGCTGGTGGAGCAAGTCCAGAGGAGGCTGTGATGATTGGGGAGGTTGGAGCACCACTGTTATGAGGACAGGCTGAGGGAGCTGGGGTTGTTCAGCCTGGAGAAGAGAAGGCTCCAGGGGGACCTGGTAGCAACCTTCCAGTACCTGAAGGGGGCTAAAAGAAGGCTGGGGAAGGACTGTTTATGAAGGCCTGGAGTGATAGGATGAAGGGCAGTGATTTCACAATAAAGGGCAGATTGAGAAGGTCTTTAGCAGGAGGGGGGTTGGACACTGGAATGGGTTGCCTGGGGAGGGATTTGAGGTCCCATCCCTGGATATATTCAAGGATGGGGCTGGTCAAGGCTCTGAGCAACCTGATCTAGTTGAGGGTATCCCTGCTCTTTGCGGGGGGGGTTGGACTGGATGACCTTTGGAGGTCTCTTCCAACCTGAGCAATCCTATGATTCTGTGAAGAAGGGCCAAGGTTCACTCTGCTTCTGCTCACTGTGCACTGTCCCATGGCACTTCACAGGGGATTGGCCTTGGCTCGAGGCTGAGAGGTCCATGAGAGGAATCCCAACTGTCCTGTGTGACCTGAGACTTCCTTCTGAGCCTCCATCTCCTCATCCTCGCCTCCAAACCGGAGCTACAGTGCTGACCCTACACCAGGGAGGAGGTTAGTGAGGTGGTGCTGGCTGCAGCAGTGAGATGTGTCGGTCTGTGGTGATGTTTGTGAGCAGTGGTGCAGACAAATCTATGCTGGGTTTAACTCTGGTAGTTCCAACACTGTGAGTTGTCTGTGTGCTACAAGAAGTCAGTAATGGTGCAATCCCTTCAGCAGTTACCTCCATGACCTATGGCTGTCTTGTTCTGCACGGTGGCTGGGAGCCAACACCTTTACTGTACTGGGAACCAGAGCATATCACAAACCCTGGGTGGATCTAGTCTGGACCATCTACTTGCAGAACAGCCTCCAGTTAGGTGCTTCAGACTTTTTGCAACTAATCTCATTTAGTAAATAGAGTGAGGCTACTTCACAAAAAGGAACTCACAGTTCTGACATGAATGGATGGCTTTAAATGATGTGTAGGAGAACTGGTGGCCATGACTCACTGGCTTGGCCTGCTGGTCAACAGTATTTCTAAATCCAAGATGTTTGAGATAAAAAAAACACCTGATAACTAGGTCTGACCTCTGCTGTAATGTGAAGAAATGTTAGAGTCCCTCTAGTGATCTCATCAACACTCTTGATTGTAATGGGACAACTGAGATCCAGTCCCTGAAAGGGGCCTATCAGAAGGCTAGAGAAGAACTATTCACTAGAGTAGGGAAGGATAGGATGAGGGATCATGGCTTTAAGCTGGAAAAGGGTGGACTTAGGGTAGGGATATCAGGAGAAAGTTCTTGAATCTGAGCATGGTGGTTTCCTGGAACAGGCTGCCTAGAGAGGTGGTGGAAGCCCCATTCCTGGAGCCGTTCAGTGTCAGGCTGGATGGGGCTTTGGGCAATCTGGTCTGGTGAGTGATGGCCCTGTGTTTTTGTAGGGGGTTTTGGACTAGATGATCTCTGGAGGTCCCTTCTAACCCTGTGATCCTATGATAACAGCCTCACTGCTGCTTTCAGGTGCAGAGCCCAGCTGAGATACAAATCCAGAGCTTGGTCCCTCTTTGTCTTCCAAGGTTTGAAGAAAAGAGCAGTTGATGAAATAAATGCAGAAGGCAAAGCAGTTTGTCAGTGGTGGGTCAGAGCAAAGGCCAAAGAGAAGGAAAGTGTTTTCTTTGCTGTGCCTTTCATTAAAGGGCCAAGCCAAGAGAGAGGATGATGAAGTGAGCAGCCTGTGATTACTTGGAGGAAAGAGAATTGCAGCCAGCAGTGCTAACTTGGAATGACCATTACCAACCTGCTGTAACCATAGCTACCTGTCTTTGAGATGAAATGCAGCAAGGTGTGTGGAACCATCTTTATTAAAGACAAAAGGAATGACTGTCATACCCACGTGGAGCCAAACCAACCACCTTTTAACAGAGCATTAGGTAGAGCTTTGCTCCTGTCAGGTTTTGCTGAGAAAATAGAGGGCACCATGAAAATGAAAAGAGCTGCTGTGATTCTCAATTATATTTAGGCTTCTACATATAAGAGGAACATATTTTAAAAAAGATTATGATTAATGGGAAAACTAATTCCATCTGTTGCTACAGCAGATAAACTGCCCAAAGGACACATTGGCAGCAGGTGACCAAAAAAAGCTGTCATCTAGTGGATGAGACTGCATGAGAGGCCACTTAGGGGATCCTAAAGAATACAGCATTACCATTTAAAATCAACTAGTTATAAACCAATTAACCCATGGTGGTTGGTTTTCACAAACAGAATTGAGGCTGGAGAAGCTCTCTAAGCTCACCCATCCCAGCACAAGACCTAACATCACCATAGCCTAGACCAGGGCACTAAGGGCCACATCCAGTCTGTCCTTCAATACCTCCAGGGATGGGGACTCCAGCACTGCCCTGGGCAGTCCATCCCAGGCTCTGATCACCCCTTCTGTGAGGAAGGGCTTCCTAACATCCAACCTAACCCTCCCCTGGCAGCTTGAGACCCTGCCCTCTCATCCTGGTGCTGGTTGTCTGGGAGAAGAGCCTGACCTGACTACAACCTCCCTTCATGTAGTTGTAGAGAGGGAGAAGGTTCTGAGTCTCCTCCAGGCTAAATACCCCCAGCTCCCTCAGCCTCTCCTCATTAGACTTCCCTTCCAGTCCCTTCCCCAGCCTCATTGCTCCTCTAGACTAACTCTTGAAGTGAGGGCCCAGCCCTGCTCCCAGAATTCAGGGAGACATGTCCCTAGTGCCCAGTACAGGGGGAGAATGATGTCCCTAGTCATGCTGGCCACACTATTGCTGATCCAAGCCAGGATGCCATTGGCTTTCTGGGTCACCTGAGCACTGCTGGCTGCTGTTCAGCTGGTTCTCAGCCAGGGCTTCCAGGTCCCTCTAATGGTCAGCTCACAACTCCATGCAGGAGGAGGTGATAGGATGACTCATTCCTGCCAAGTGACCAGTAGGAAGGAAAAGTCTGAGAAGACTTTGTTTCAGCCAGCAATGGATTACAAATTTTTTGGGGGGCATCAGAATGAAAAGTTCTAAGTGCAGCCAAAAGGCAGTAGAGGGAGTGTTTACCAATCGTGGAAAAAAACCAACCCAACAAGAAGACCGGTAAAGAGATGGATTTTCTATGTGTGAGTTCGAGAAACTCCTCATGTCCTGTTCTGGAGAATCAGATGAGACAGATGTTTGAATGGACTGCCCAGGGAGGTGGTGGAGTCCCCATCCCTGGAGGTCTTTAAGAAAAGCCTGGATGTGGCACTTAGTGCTGTGATCTAGCTGATTGTGGTGGTGTTGGGCCATGGGCCAGTCCTGATGGTCTTGGAGGTCTTTTCCAGCCTCAGTAGTTCTGTGGGACCTTGAGAAGTCCCAAGGCACAGGCAGTATCTGCTAATACAGCAGTAGGAGTGGCAATAAATAAATCACTGCAAACTGCAGGTGGATGTGGAGGGAACAGAAAGCATTAAGCAGAAGGAAGGAGGTTTTGTCAGGAACACAATGAAATATTTATCTATTGTGTTCCGTCCTTTGGGAACCGCAGGGCAAACGGAGCCTAACATTTTTGCAGAGGACCTGTTTAAAGAGATTTCTAGTCCTTTTGAGTCCTGTGTAGGTGGTTGGTAGAGGAGATTCTGTGACTGGCTTGGACAGTCTGTTATGGGAGGCAACCAAGGATGAAGAAAATGGTTGGTGGTGCTGGGTAGTTTAATCGAGAGCGGCGGCTCTGTGGTGCATGTCTGAGGCTGAGGTTTATCATGGCATTTCTTTTTGAATGCAATGTTGTCCACCCCAAGCTGTCCCAGACCAGCTGTTTCGCTGCTTGCTCCAAAAATCGTAATATTGGCTTAAAAAAAGGAAAAGAGTGAAGTCTTCACTAACAGAGCAATGAGCTTGAAGGGCTTTGTTGCTGATGCTTGAAGGGAACTGGCTGCTTCCACTGTGTATGAGGAGTTGGAGATCAAAAACTGGTTCTGCCTCCATCTCCCTGTGGCCATGTGTCTCTTACAGGGTGGCCTCTTGGTCTTGGGGGCCACCTCTCTTGACTGAAAACATCATCTTGGGTGATGACCCACACAGCCTGTGCTGCATGTTAAGGGACCCACCAGGAACTGCTCTCTGCAGGCATCACCATCTGATTTATACAACTTTGTACTCAATTTCTTCAGGCTTTCACCCCAAAAATAGTTGTCCCCAAGCCCAGCTTGCTGTGACAAATCCTGCTAAGCACCAGGTGACCATCCGGGCAGCTTGTGTGCCTCTAGGCTCTTCTTTTTGTGTTTCAGATGTCAGGACAGCTTTCCTCAGAAACTGTCTGGGTCCAACCTTCAGGCAAGGTTCAACCTTTCAGTATAGGTCAGAACACCACCTTTAATCTTATTTTTTACCCCTTTTCTTTTCCTCCCTGTGGAAGTGATGGAATCTCAGGTAGCTGAGAACCAGTGTGGACCACCAAAGTGAAGCCCTTCTTGGTTTTTCTTCTTGGCCACATCACAGAATCATAGACCATTAGGGACTGGGAGAGACCTTGAAAGAACATTCAGTTCAATCCCCCTGTCACAGCAGGATCCCCCTAGACCCAGTTGCACAGGAACATGTCCAGGTGGGTTTTAAATGCCTCCAGAGAAGGAGACTCCACAACCAACCTGGGTAGGCCCTTCCAGGGCTCTGATGGACTTTCTCAGTATGAGACACAGGACTGAAAACCCATCACCTTGTTCCTCTGGGTTTTTTCTCAGGTGTGACTTTTCTTGCAAACCATGTACTGTTCTGCACAGTGGCTTAAACTCTATGGCATGGTTGTTCTCCCAAGGTTCAGCTGGTTTTTACATTATTAGGAAGATACTGGGAAGGATTTTGGATATTGGGAAGAATTTCCTTGCAGAAAAGTTTATCAAGCACTGAAAGAGGTTGGCCAGGGCAGTGGTGGAGCCCCTCTCTGTGGAGGTATTTGAGTTGTGCAGACATAGTGCTTATGGGTCTGGTTTTGTCGAGAACCCATGGATGTTGGAATGATGGTTGGACTCTATGAACTTGAAGGTCTTTTCCAACCTGGACAGTTCTCAGTGCCGTCTAATGACAGGACGAGGGGCAATGGGTGTGAGCTGGAACAGAGGAGGTTCCACATCAATCTGAGAAGGAGCTTCTTCCCGGCAAGGGTGACAGAGCCCTGGAAGGGGCTGCCCAGGGGGGTTGTGTAGTCTCCTTCTCCGGAGACATTTAAAACCCACCTGGATGTGTTCCTGTGTGACTTGGTCTAGGTGATCTTTCGAGGTCCCTTCCAATCCCTAATGATTCTATGATTCAATGGGTGTGAGCTGGAACATAGGAGGTTCCACATAAGTATGAGAAGGACCACCTTCCCAGTGAGGGTGACAAAGCACTGGAAGGGGCTGCCTGGGGAGGTTGTGGAGTCTCCTTCTCTGGAGATGTTTAAAACCTGCCTGGATGTGTTCCTGTGCGACTTGGTCTAGGTGATCTTGTTGTGGCAGGGAGACTGGGCTAGATGATATTTCAAGGGCTCTTTCAATCCCTACTGTTCTGTGGTATTGTATGGAAGTATTTGAAGTCACTATGTTATCCTTACTGCATGTCAAACCACCGCAACATTGCAGCTGGGAACAGCCATTCCCCCTGTGATGGTCTTCAAGGAGCTGAGAAAAACCTCTGTGAAGAAGCCTAATGGGAAGCAGCGTGTCACTCCTCTTTCCGCTGCACAGCACCAGTCCCTTACTGGAAACACTTGGTTATGGCCGTGGCTGAAGATACTGGTGACCACAGAGAGCAGTGTGTCCTTTCAACCACATCTGTAATTATTTACCGTGCTGGAAGAAAAGTTCTTTGAAAGGCATTTTAACCTTTGTCCCAATTACATGTCACCGCAGTTGTCAGCAATTCTTGGAAAACAGCCCCATTACGTGATGGACTAATGGAGTGTCTTCTGCCTTCCCCAGCTCAGTCTCTATCATTTGTGTTCCACTTCATTTCTTGAGTAGATAGACTGTGCTTTGTTTGTTTTTCATTTTCTCAGTATTTAACAGGGGAGAGTGGAAGCTCTTCCTTCAGAGAAGTTATGCTAGAAATGCTTTTGTGATCGTTGCTGTTTGCTGTCTCATGCCTGAGTTCCACTAGGAGTCACTGAGGAGATTCTTCTGCACCAATGACAGCAACTATCGGTGTCCGTTTTCTTCTGCAGAATGTCGTTCCTGTGCTCGTTCCAGCAACTGAAATGACTCTGCTTTCTTTGGAAGGAATGATCACAAATTGTTATCCACCGCTGGTGTCCTCAGAATTACTTTCAAGAGCAAGATGTGATTAGTATTTTAAAAAACCAACACATTAATTTAAAATTATGGAATGGTTTGGATTCCACCTGCCAGAAAAAGGGTGGGAGTTGTTCTGCACAGCACAGTGGCTCACCCACCTCTGCTGAGTACCAAGCATGGGAGGAAATGCATTTCTTCAGGCACAGCATGAGTCTCAGCTTATCCTAAATGAGCTGCAAGGCTGCCTGAGAACCCTAATGGAAAGCCAAGTATTCAGGAGAAAGCAGGGAGTGGAGCATCAACCTGAAGAGGAAAGGCTGAGGGGGCTGGGTCTCTTGAGCTTGGAGAAAAGGAGACTGAGGGGTGACCTCATGAATGTTGATTGATAGGGAAAGAGCGGATGTCAGGAGGATGGAGCCAGGCTCTGCTCAGGGGCACCTGGTGATAGGACATGGGGCAATGGGTGTGAGCTGGAACAGAGGAGGTTCCACATCAATCTGAGAAGGAACGTCTTCCCAGTTAGGGTGACAGAGCCCTGGAAGGGGCTGCCCAGGGGAGTTGTGGAGTCTCCTTCTCTGGAGATGTTTCAAACCCTCCTGGCTCTGTTCCTGTGCGACTGGATCTAGGGGATCCTGCTGTGTCATGGGGATTGGACTGGATGATCTTTTTGGGTCCCTTCCAATCCCTAATGTTCTGCGATTCTGTGAAAACTCAGGATCTGGTGTGGAGAGCAGCACAAGGGCAGCATAGCTGCCATACCCTGAGCTGCGTGTGCTGGACAACGACGTCCCTGATGACTTGATGTCACCAAAGTCTGAACAAACTACTGGGTTCTCCACAGCAGGGCTGGTCCTATAAAAAATCCCACAAGCTACAGCCAGCAGAGTGTAGAGAGCAGCTTGTCTGAGTCGAGAGCTGCATCTTCTAAATGTTAAGGGGCACATCGCAGGAGCCGCTTAACCAAAGCGAAAGGTCAGCACTGCCCAAGCTTTCAGGAAAACAAAGGCCAACTATTTTTAACTTAATTTCAAGCGGGGAGCCTAAAGCCATAAGCTGGCCTGATTGCAGAAGGCCCAGACTTCTGTGCTAATCAGAGCTGTTCTGCATCATGTGAGCCTGCGACTGTACGCGCTGCAAGCTGCAGCCAAAAGCTGTTCTGACCTCTGCCAGTGCTGCGACACCCGCATTTGCAGATGGGGCCCGACCTCGTGGAGTCCTGCAAGAGCCCCTCCTGCCCTGGGGAGTTGCTGTAAGAGACAGGGAGTTCATGAACCAAAAGCAGGAGTTAACAGAGAGACCTAAGTGATTTGAATTCCTTGGAGCCCCCACCTCCACCATAAATGGGTGGAAAAGGAGGAGGCTGATTGCCAGATGAACTGGACAGATGCTGTAAGATCCTAAATGACCTTTGGAGGTCCCTTCCAACCCAATAGATTCTATGATCCATAGCAAAGGTATTTAGGGTTCTGCTTGGAGATTCCAGGGCTGCTTGGATGTGGCCTCTGTAGGACACAAAGCTTTGACTCCAAAGGTAGTGTCACAACTAAATACAGGTGTTTTCCTTTTAAGACAGATCTGCAGAGATTGTGTTAATATGCCTGCTGGCTGGAGTTTAAGCATGGACAGAAGAAAGGCTGCAGCTGCTCTGTATTACTTCCTTCACCCTGCTGATAGAGCCAAGAGATTGCCAGGCCTGGATCATTCCCTACCCTTCTCAATGCTGCTGTAGGAAGCAGGACTGCAACTGGATGGCTCTGTTCATTCTTGTTTCTGGCATGGAATGAAAGCTGGGGGTGACTTCTTGGTCAGCTTTATGAACCCAGCAGGGTCTGAGCATCATCTGACATGGGTGAGGAGCCCCAAAGCTGCACTGCACTCTCTGAAAGTGCAGAGCTCATCTTTGCGGTGACTAAGCTGAGTCAAAAGGAAGAAAAAGGAATTAAAAACAGAGGCAGATTTGCCCCAGCTTTGTTTCTCCAGAACCAGGAGAGCAAGTGATCCTCTTATCAAAGTGGATAACTTTCTGATTGCTGCAGTCTAGGCTGATCTGGGGAATGGGGAGAAGGGATTTTTTTTTTTTCCTCAGAATTAGCTTGGAAGGCTAAGCAGAAGAGCCATTTGCTTCATGGATGGTTGCTAAGAGCTGGGGACAGAGTGCCGATCAGCTCCTGGAGCGCTTGGGCGCGTCGTTCCTCCCGGATTGACAGTCTGCGCTGATCTGCGCCGTTGGGTGGCTGCCAAGTGCGCCATGAGGTCACTGCCTGCAGCGGGGGTGCAAGTGACACTGGGAAGGGTTTGCATCCAAATGAATAAATGCAACAGAGCCTGGACTTGAGCTTGGCTGTCCTTCTACCAGCTCAGGGTGGAAGCAGGCTGTCACTCTGACAGCCCCAGCTGCAGCAGAGAGTTACGCAGCAGGTGACCCCCACCATGGGGTACTGCTGCAGAGCAAAGAGAATGGCAGGGATGGTTCCTACCAAAACAAGTAGTGGTACACCAGGTGCCTGTGTGTAATCTGGGCTGGGCTGCATCAGGATGGGGTCTGGAGCACAGGTGCTCTGCGTTGCAGCTGAACAAAATGGGTGGTTCTAGCCTGGAAAAAAGGAGGCTCAGAGGACATCTTGCTCTCCACATCTCACTGTAAGGAGGTTGGAGGTGGGGGTTAGTCTCTTCTTCCAAGGAACAAGCAACAGGACAAAGGGAAATGGCCTCAAGGTCACAGAACATTAGGGATTGGAAGAGACCTTGAAAGATCATCCAGTCCAATCCCCCTGCCACAACAGGATCACATAGATCCAGTTGCATGGGAACATGGCCAGGTGAGTTTGAAATGTCTCCAGAAGAGGAGACTTTACAACCTCCCTGGTCAGCCTGTTCCAGTGTTCTGTCACCCTCACTGGGAAGAAGTTCCTTCTGAGATTGATGTGGAACCTCCTATGTTGTGCCAGGGGAGGTTTAAGTTGGCCCTAAGGAACAATTTCTTCCCCAAAAGGGTTGTTCTGAGGTGCGCAGGCAGTGGTGGAGAACACCCAGTCAATAATCAGCTTCAGTAGTTTCCCAGGCTGAGTTTTGTCCTTGTTCTGTGTACACAAACCCTGGTGTCTCTGATGGTGCTTTGGGACATGTTCTAGTGCTCACAGAGGTGTTAGGTTGAAGGTTGGACTTGATGATATTAGAAGCTCTTTTCAACCTTATTGATTCAGTGATGTATTTGTGATTGCCTTGAGAAGACTCAGCAACCTCCTTTGGCTCTTTGGGACAAGCAGCTCACAAACCCAAACCAAGCTGCATTTCCACAGGCTCACTGAGCACCGTCCAGGCTTGGCTGTTGCCATCAATAATAATTAGAAGCGGTGCGGAGCAGCAGGGGGGTAAAATGCCCATTGCAGTTAGTTTCAAATCTGCTGCAGATTGCACGCTCCAAATCACAGAAGGGAGCTGATGCCATGGGTGAGGAGCAACAGTTAAAAAAAAAAAAGCCCTGGTTACTTCCCAGAGAGCTGAAGGACTAATTAGGGCCATGGACAGTTGGCTAATTCAGACCTTAATGAACCCTAAGGGACCATGAGATAACAAAAGCTCAGATGGGCACAGCACTGCACAGCTTTGAGCTGGTTCAGTAATAAGAGCCTTGACAATAGCTGGAGCATTGTACTGGGACTGGGTGGAACCCATGGAAAAGAAGCCTGTGAAATCTGGATGGTGGGGGCAGGTCCAGCCTTCTAGAAGGGCAGGTTTTCTCCATTAAAACCCAGATGCACACCAGTGAGATGTCACAGAACATCAGGGATTAGAAGGGACCTCGAAAGATCATCCAGTCCAATCCCCCTGACCCAGCAGGATCACCTAGATCAAGTCGTACAGGAACATACCCAGGCAGGTTTTAAATGTCTCCAGAGAAGGAGACTCCACAGCCTCCCTAGTCAGCCCATTCCAGTGCTCTGAGAGCTCTGCAGTGAAAACCCAGAAATGGGGTTGTTAGTCCCTGGGTTGCAAAGAGAAATTAAACCTGCCTTAAACTAAGCCTGGATCTTAAACATCTTCTCTAGGTGGCTGCTTTTGGGTTTTACTTTGAGTAAAAGCCATGGTGTTTTGTGTCCTCTCAGTGAGCCAAAAAGGCTAGTTGAGGAGGGGTGAGTATCACTTTAAGGTACTTTTTAAAGGGATGGGAAAGAGGATTTGTATCTCTATCTACTACAATATGTGGATGTGGGAATTCTCCTGGGGTTATGGCAACTTCATGGGATAAGAAAAAGGGCTTTTGAGCGTTTTTCTTTAAGACACTTTCAAACCAGACACTGCTGGGAGTCCAAAAAGCCCTTCCCTGGTGTGTAAGGGGTCATCAAGGTGCTGAGCCACTAATCCTTTCAAAGTACCATTTTCTTTTGTGCCAAAGTAGACCTGTGTGGAACCTCTGGACATTGAACCCCTGCAAGAGCAACAAAGAGAGAGAAGTTAGGTGTTGGCTAACCTGGAAAGGACAGTCTGGCCAGTGGTAAGTGAAGTTAAATCTGTTTCCCTGCTAAGAGAAAGGAGGTGCCCTGCTCCTTCCCTTTGTTTACAGAGCTCAGGAGCAGCTCCCTGCAGCCTCACACCCTTCCTCCCACAGCCAAAACGTGTTTCCTGAGAAAGTACAACCTGTCTCCTGCAAAATAGCTGCCTCCCTCTTCCCCAGAGCTGATAATAGCTACTGGGGCATGTGGTTCTGAATAGCTGGGGTTCAGTGTGCTACATGGGTTCCGTTAGGTGCTGCACGGAGGTACCAGACAGCTTAAAAGCAGTGGCTGATACCATTATTTTATCTTGGTTTGGCTAGTTATAGCAGTATTTGGAGCTGTTTGCTGCCTTTTGCACTGTGGCAGTGTTCACACACCCCTTAACCCTAGCCCTTTCCCAGCCAGTCTCTCCAAACCTGCATGTCTGTAAGTCATGAAGCAACACCTTTCTGTTCAAGTCTGGTTTCCTGGCTTTGCTGCTCATCCCCAGCAGGGAGATGGTGGAGTCGAATGGGAAGTGAAGGGCAATACGATTCACCAGATATTTGGCAGCTTTTTCATTTGAAAACTGAGTAGGTTTTCTGGGGAGCTGGGCTTGTTAGGAATGTCTCATCCTCCCCTGTGCTTAGCTCTCTTCTTCCTTTTCCCACCCTGACTTTCTCAATGGAGAAGACACTAATATGACAGTACTTTAGTGAGTGATGGGCAGACATTTTACCTCTCATAGAATGGTTCAGGTTGGAGGGACCTCAGAGCTCATCCAGTGCCAACCCCCTGCCATGGGCAGCAACACCTCTCACCGGACCAGGATGCCCACAGCCCCACCTAACCTGGCCTTGAATACTTCCAGGGATGGAGCAGCCACAACCTCCCTGGGCAACCTGTTCCAGTGCCTCAGCACCCTCACAGGGAGGGATTTCTTCCTCACTTCTAATCTAAATCTCTCCTCTTTTAGGCTGGAACCATCCCACTCAACCTATCGCTAGAGTCCCTTATTAAAAGTTCCTCTCTGGATTTCCTGTAGCCCCATTCAAGTACTGGAAGCTGCTATAAGATTCTCCTGGAGCCTCCTCAAGGCTGAACAGCCCCAACATCCTCAGCCTGTCCTCAGAGCAGATGAGCTCCAGCCCTCTGATCGTCCTCATGGCCTCCTCTGGAATCACTCCAACAATTCCATGTCCTTCTTGTACTGGGGACTCCAGAACTGGACACAGGACTCACAGGTGAGACTTCACTCCTCCTAAGTCAATTGTCTGTCCTTCGTTCCTGCTCCTCAGCTGCTTTTATTCCTACTCTTTGGTCAACAACAGAGCCCAGGATTCTTCTCTGGAACCCCTTTTCCCTGCACTTTGCCACATGGTGAAGCAGCCCTACGTTTTCCCTCCTCGCCACGCTCTGATGGCCATTTCCTGGGACAACAGCAACATGAGACAAACAATTAGAGCTGCTCGCAGCCATAACGAACCATGGAAACCTTTGCCCTCCCAATTACTGAGGCAAAGGAATGGCAAACGATAACACTCAGTCATCAATGTGCTAATTGATTTCACAAAATCTGTTTGCAGCCACTTAGAGCCATCACTGCTCTCAGCTTCTTCATGGAGCTGCAAGTATGAAGCCTAAGCAGGGAAGAAAGGGGCCGTGTGGACAATTACAATTCTGCTTCCAGGGGAAGTTGCCTGGAAGCAAAACTCAAATTCTGCTGATTTGCTGAGAATCCTGGGGTGAATCAGAAACAAGGTGGTCAGCAGATCGAGAGGGTCGTCTCCTCTGCTCTGCCCTGCTGAGACCACATCTGGAATCTTGTGTCCATTTCTGGGCAGCCACTCAGTTCCAGAAGGACACAGAGCTGCTGGAGAGAGCCCAGCACAGAGCCACAGAGATGATGAAGGGAGGGGAGCATCACCCTGATGAGGAAGGGCTGAGGGGCCTGGGTCTCTTGAGCTTGGAAAAAAGGAGACTGAGGGGTGCCCCATAAAATATGTGAAGAGCAGGTGTCAGGAGGATGGAGCCAGGCTCTGCTCAGGGGCATCCGATGATAGGACAAAGGGCAATGGATGTGAGCTGGAACAGAGGAGGTTCCACATCAATCTGAGAAGGACCTTCTTGCCAGTGAGAGTGACAGAGCCCTTGCAGGGGCTGCCCAGGGGTGTTGTGGAGTCTCCTTCTCTGGAGACGTTTAAAACCCACCTCGCCATGTTCCTTTGCCACTTGATCTAGGGGATCCTGCTGTGTCATGGGGATTGGACTGGATGGTCTTTCGAGGTCCTTTCCAATCCCTAATGTTCTGTGACCAAAAATACAGGTTTTCTGCATAAAGGCAGTAGGATCAAGAACCTGAGAAATGCAGAACCGAGTAGTAAGGAGCAGCTCACCTCAGTGAATTTACTTTATGGGTTTTTTGGTCCAAAACCCCCTCTTCATCTATTTATTGTCACAGCAAAAGACTCATGAGAGAGTTGGGCCATGGAAATGAAATGGAGTTGTTGTCATACAGTGTGTCTCTGCTCAAAAACCCTTCCAGCACTATTTATTCCTTGTATTGATTTCAAGAAGCTCTGGCTCCAGCACAGGTTCTCTTTTGGCACAAACGCTCCTCTTGAGGACATTTTCCAGGTGGTTTCTTTTTTCTTCTTTAGAGCACAGATGCAGAGTTGAGAAATCACATCAGCAATGCAGCAGATGAGGGAGCTGCTTCAAAGAGTTGAACCCATTGTATCGGCCTGGCAGGACTCTCAGCATCTTTGCCCCATTATCTTAAGCTAAGGATGCTATTGCTCTCAGGAGAGAAGAACCCTTCTTCCTTGCTTTCCCTCTGGAAGTCTAACATGCACCTGGAAGGTAATGATGCTCCTACGGAGTGAAAAACAGTGCAGATTGCTCAGTTTGAAAGAAAATGATTTTTTTTTTCTCATTTTAAGTGGAGATGGTCTTTAATTAAATAGAGTTGCTGGTGGATGTCATAGAGTCACAGAACGGTTCAGGTTGGAAAGGACCTCAGAGCTCATCCAGTGCCAACCCCCTGCCATGGGCAGGGACACCTCTCACCAGACCAGGTCACCCAAACCCCCACCCAACCTGGCCTTGGACACTTCCAGGGATGGAGCAGCAACAACCTCCTTGGGCAGCCTGTTCCAGTGCCTCAGCACCCTCACAGGGAGAAATTTCTTCCTAAGAAGAAATTTGGGTCATCTCCATGTAAAGCTTTGATCTTGAAAAGCAGTTTGAGGCTGAAATGGGGCTGCATTTAGGACATTGAGGGTCTTTCCACCAGAGCACAATGGAAACAGCAGGTTGAAGAAGCACCAAGGTTGTTTCTTCTATCTCTTTTCAACACGTGTTTCCTGTGACAGTGTCAGAGACCAATTGGCAGTGCTAAAGATGGGAGGACTGTGAGGTTCCACGTCAGTCTGAGAAGGAACTTTTTCCCAGCGAGGGTGACAGAGCACTGAAAGGGGCTGCCCAGAGGGGTTGTGTGGAGTCTCCTTCTCTGGAGACATTTAAAACCCGCCTGGCCATGTTCCTGTGCGACTTGGTCTAGGTGATCCTGC
>JAOXOE010000852.1:2874411-2891750 GCA_028565055.1 Phoeniculus purpureus | reverse complement strand
GTGATCAGAGCCTGGACTGGACTGCCCAGGGCAGTGGTGGAGTCCCCATCCCTGGAGGTGTTGAAGGACAGCCTGGTCCTTAGTGTGTGGCTGCTGGGATGATGTTAGGTGCTGATCTGGTCTGGATGAGCTCAGAGGGTTTCTCCAGCCTGAATCCGTCTCTGGTTTGGTGAAGTTCTTTCTGCCTTGTCTGGTTTATACTTATGAGGCAAACTTTAAAAGTCCCACCTAGTCAGACTGATGTTCTCAGACAGTATAAATACTGAAATTAATGACAAGATTAAAATCAAATTGTTTGATCCCAACAAACCAAATCATTTTATCCTAACAAAACCAAATCTCCAGATTTTCACAGAATGAAACGGGAAACCTTGAGTGAACCGTTTTGCCTCACAAAGTCATGCGGCCAGTGCAGACAAGTTTCTATAAAATGTTTGCAGTTGTAATGGAATTGTATGTTCTGACCAAAAAGCGTTCCCTGGAACATCCAATCATCCTTATTTAGTGATGAAGGTTCCTAAGAGCAAGGACTGGGATATTTTTAATCTTTTTCTATCAAATGTTTGGAGCAGAACCCAAACCACAAGCTTCAGCTAAGCAGTTCTGAAAAAAAGTAGTGTCCCTTCAATAATTAGGTGAAGGAAAAAGTTACTGAGTCTTCCCAAGATCTCTGTGCTCTGTATCAGGCACCGATGAAACCATGATGATGATTTTGCTGAGTATCTCCATAGTTACCTTTTCCCTATGAGACAGAAGAAACTGCCTGATCATACCATGGCTGCTCCCCATAAACACAGGCCTTCACCTCACTGGTGTGAGTGGAAGAGGAAGGTTTCTCATCTTCCAAAGTGTTATTAAAGTATCAATTGTTTTTCCTAATTTTATGTTTTGGGGATTTTTTAATAATCCCTCTTCAGTGGAGAATCATCAATTATTCAGGCTATTTATGCACATTTTCAAGTCATAGACGTTATGTAGCTTCCTTTCCTTTGCAGAATCACAGAGTGTTAGGGACTGGAAGGGACCTTGAAAGATCATCCAATCTAATCCCTTCGCTACAGCAGGATCCCCTAGATCCGGTTGCACAGAAACATGGACAGGCAGGTTTTAAACTTCTCCAGACAGGGAGACTCCACAACCCCCCAGGGCAATGCTTTCCAGTGCTCTGTCACTCTCACCATGAAGAAGTTCCTTCTCAGATTGATGTGGAACCTCCTCTGTTCCAACTTACACCCATTGCCCCATGTCGTATAATTGGGTGCCCCTGAGCAGAGCCTGGCTCCATCCTCCTGACACCGACTCTTTCCATATTTATCAACATTCATGGGGTCACCCCTCAGCCTCCTTTTTTCCAAGCTCAAGAGACCCAACTCCCTCAGCCTTTCCACATCAGGGAGGTGCTCCACTCCTTTCATTATCCTTGTTGCTCTGCGCTGGACTCTCTCCAGCAGCTCTGTGTCCTTCTGGAACTGAGGGGCCCAGAACTGGACACAAGAGTCCAGATATAGTCTCACCAGAGCAGAGTAGAGAGAGAGAAGAATCTGTCTCAATCTACTAACCACTGCCCTTCTAATCCACCTGAGGATGCCATTGGCCTTCTTGGTCACAAAGGCCCATTTCTGGCTCCTGGCCATCCTGCTGGCCACCAAGATTCCCATGTTCCTTTCTCCTACACTACTTCCTTTGAAATAAATTGAAAAGAGAATTAAGATTGAGTAGAATATCCTGCTGAGGTTGTAGTTTAGGTTGTTTGAGTTTGTTAAGTGTTTTCCACCACTCCCCTTTGCATATGCCAACAGTGGGATGTAACAGACAGAGCTCTAAGAGGACCGAGACCTGTGGGATTTGATAGTCTCTCTGTGTCTGCTGTCTGACTCAGTGGGCAGAGCAGAAAACTGGGACACAGTAGATAACCAGCTGTATTCCTGGGTCAGGTTGGATTTTGCTTGATCTAATTGTTTTAGTCTCTGTTTCTCTCTTTGTAAACTGGTACAAAGACTTCCCTGTTGTAAAGGTGCTAACAGAGAAGCAAATGCTGCTGCTCTTAGCTGCTGGGTTACAATATTGATGAGGATCAAACAGTTCCCTCCTCCCACAGTTTCCAGACAACCACATTGTGCAGATCATCAGCCCTTGCTAGTGTCACCGTGATAAATCTTAAATATTTCATACGTTAAGGAGAACCTGGTTCAGATTCTATAGAAGCATCTCCCTAAGGAGAGCAGCTAGAGGAGAGATTTCACTGTCCCAGAGACTACAGAGGGAGAATTTGTAACAAGGACGGTTGCTTTGGTGTTTGTACATATTCAGGATTTGCTATGCCCATACAATATGGCCACTGATCACAGAATCACAAAACATTAGGGATTGGAAAGGACCTCAAAAGATCATCTAGTCCAATCCCTCTGCCAGAGCAGGATCACCTAGACCAAGTCACACAGGAACACATCCAGGCGGGTCTTAAACATCTCCAGAGGAGGAGACTCCGCAATGCCCCTGGGCAGCCTGTTCCAGTGCTCTGTCACTCTCACTGTGAAGAAGTTCTTTCTGACATTTATATGGAACCGCCTATGTTCCAGCTCACACCCATTGCCACTTGTCCTATCACCTGCTATGATGATCTTTCGAGGTCCCTTCCAATCCATAATGTTCTGTGATTTTGTGATTGTGGGAGACACACTGGGACATGAGGAACAGCTGAGGGCTCTGGGGCTGCTAAGCCTGTAGAAGAGGAGATTGAGGGGAGACCCTATTGCTCGCTACAACTACTTGAAATGAGGTTGTAGAGAGGCAGAGGTCGGTTTGTTTTCCCTAGTGGCCAGTAGATAGGATGAGGGGAAACGGCCTTAAGCTGCTCCAAGGAAAGTTCAGGTTGGATGTCAGGAGGAATTTATTTCATGAAAGGGTTGTCAGGCATTGGAACAGCTGCCCAGGGAGGGGGATTGAGTCAGTATCCCTGGAGGTGTTTAAGAGAAGGGTAGATGTTGTGTTGGGGGACAGGGTTTAGTGGTTGTGATAGGGCTGGGAAAAGGTTACATTTGATGATCCGGAAGGTCTCTTCCATCCAAAGCTGTTCTATAATTCTATGATTCTATATGGACAGACCAGTGAGCAGAATAGCAAGAGAGTCTGAACAGGAGTGTTTCCAGTAAATCAATTAGCGTGGGCAGAATCAGAAGCAGGTAACTCTTAGGGACTATCAACACTGCAAATTGGTGGCTGTTAGGAGCAATTCCTGTTGCTATCACGAAATGATGAGGGTGCTCAACACATTGCAGGAGGTATTCATTACCCAACTGCACTGGACTTGAAGTGATTAAGATCATGGTATGTATTTTAGAGGAACTGTAGCAGTTCCAATGGCTCTGTCTTGGGTAATTGTGTTTGTTTCTTTATGTTAAATTTACGAGCACTTTTATGCCTTCTCCCCATGTGCTTGCAGATTTCCCGAGGTAATTTGCAAAATAACCCTGATTGCTCTTTCAAAACTGCTTTCAGCACTCTGCAAAAAAAAATAATAAAAGAGTCTAAAATGGCATTTGGACAGTGCTTGGAGCTGACAGTTCATCACACAGACTATTGCTCCTCCACCAATATTTGTGTGTTTTCTGTCTTCTTCAGACTAATCATCAGCTTGAAAAAATCTCTCTGATGGGAAAGTGCATTTCTCTACCCAAAGGTACCTCGATCATCTTAACTGCTGTCGCAATAGAACGTGGTCATTTGCTATCTGCTGCAAAATTGATCACATTGAGTCGTAAATAATCCCCAAACCCTCTGTCTGATCTATTTCTATAGGTAAAGTCAAGTGACAGCCGCACACTCCCTTGTTGCTGTCACCTCTGCATTACAGTCTCCTTGTCCATCCTGAGTTACAGAGAGAAAATGTTCTCTTTGTGATGCTGCGGGTGTATTGTAGGATATGACAGTCCCTTTGGCCCTCTGAGTGATGAATGGCTCTACTTAGACTGTATTGTATTTGGTTTAATTTCCGTGGACACACATGATTCATTCCATTTCGTGCTGCAGAGTCCCTGCATCCCACAAGGTATCCCAGAGTCTCATTTTGGCAAGTTGGTAATTGCCTGCCCTCACGATGTTTATTGTAGTATCTGGCTGTGTCGGCAGAGGAAAACATGAGCATGACTGAAATGAAAATGGAAGATGCAAAGAAAACATAAACAGGGCCAGAATTCCAGAGGATTCAAACCTTTCGGGAGGCCGGGAAAGGGCTCCAGAAACTCACAGTCACCTGTCATCAGTAGCTGCAGTGCTGGGTGCTAAGTCCTGACAACTATTGAGTCTTTAATATTTCATCAAATTCACTTTATTTGAAAGTTTAGGGATTTCTTATTAGTTGTTTTGGTGGTTTTTTTTAGCTTGTGTGCAGGTTCTGAAGTTTTCTTGTTTTCAAAGCAGGTGATGTTGGGTGAGTTCCCCTGGCACTTGATCCACCCCTCTCCCACCAAAGCCTCTGGTTTGTTTGATTTTTGTCCTCTTGTCAACTGGTAGGGTGACTCCTGAAGCTTATCTTTCCGCTTCTGCTTGGCTGACAGGGCAAACCCGAATATGTGGTAGTTTACATGTGTAAAGCTAATACAGTGACATGAAATCAATCCGGGTAATAAAATTAGCTGAGCCTCTCACATTTCCTCTCTTGCACAGCCCCAGACCATAGCATCTGCATTAAGGCAGTTTTACAGCCTAATTTTTTAATGGAGTGTAAACCAGCAGTAGTCATGTGGGGAGGGAGGAAGATATCAGGCATAAATCCCCTAAACCTCCTATGGTTTTCTGCACATCCAACCGCAGAGAGATTATGAAATGCTGACAAATTAAAAGAAATCTTGCACTGGGCTCATCGGTCAGCTCAGAGCTAATGCTCTGCTTGTATTATTCACTAAAAATATTAGAGAATCATAGAATTGTTCAGGTTGGAAAAGACCTTTAAGCTCAGCGAGTCCAACCATGAAGCCAACTGTCCCATCCCACTGCTGAACCCTGTCGTGAGCTCCAGATCTTCCCGACTGTGAAACACAGCCAGGGATGGTGATTCCACCCCCTCCCTGGGCAGCCTGTTTGAAGGTCTGAGAGCCCTTTCCAGGAAGAGGTTTCTCCTCAGGGCCAACCTCAGCTTCCCCTAGGGCAGCTTGAGGCTGTTTCCTCTTCTCCTGTTACTTGTTCCTTGGGAGAAGAGACCAACTGCCACCTCTCTTCAACCTCCTTTCAGGTTGCAGACAGCAATAAGGTCTCTCCTCAGCTGAAGGGGAAGAGTTAAATGTCTGATGTTCTACTGGCTCAGCCCTCCTGTAAGACTATTTCCATTATTCTGGGACATTTGGGAGCACATCTGCTGATCAGATCTCCTGTAAGACTGTGCTGGGTGATTTTCTTGCTGTTATTTTTGAATCCCATGTGTCTGGTTGGATAGAAAAGTGCAGTCATGCCTCAATGAATTTTGTGGTATTGAGGGCCTGAGAGAAATCACAGCAATGAGTCTGATGCTGATCAGCTGTACTGGACATCCGACCACAAAGATAAGGCAGAAGGAGTGGTGCTGAATGGCTTGTTAGACTGAGAGTTTCAAAGATCTGACAAGAACAAGAGTATCACTGGGCTACTTCCCCTTGATGATATCAGCAGCCCTCCCTTTCCTTGAATGGGTCTGAGGTTGGCCTCGTTGATTCATCCTAGTGTGATTTATGGCACCAAAGGAGCAGTGTGATGGCCTCACTTCACTCCTGACTCATCTGCTGACATTGAGAAATCCTTTTGTGCTCTGAAAACACAGGTGATAATTCTTATCTATTTCATGCAGTAATGCAGGGACTCTTCAGTTATAGCCGGACAGAGCCGCTGAAGAGCAGCTTCAATAGCAGGGGAAGGCACAGAATGAGCTGCTCAGGCGTTTTCCATTAGTTCTGATCTCAAATGGACAAGACTTTTGCAGGGTTTTGACAATTTATGTGGCTCGTCTATGCCTTTCATCTTCCTTTGCTAAATTATACTTTTGATTTCTTCCCTTATATCAACTTTACAGTTTCCCCTCTGTGGTGGCTGCTGCCACGTGTCGTGGGGAGGGAAATTGATGATTGAACAACAAAATTCTCTTTCTTTTATTCCCCTTTGTGTGCCTGGTTGGGGTTTATATTTGTTTTGTCTCCTGAGTCCATGACTCTAGCTTTGCTTAGGTTAACTTTCCTTTCTGGAGGGGAAAATAAACCCAAGCCCCTGAAATTGCATTCCAAAACAGACTGTGACCTATTTTCCTCATTAAAAAAAAGAACCCATTTGATTTCAGAGGGGCTCTCTTTCATCTCATGTTTGTGCACTGTTGCTGCCTGCTCAGTGTCTTCTGTGAGACCTTATTCCTCATCGGGCTCCCTTAATGATATCATAGAATCATTATGGCTGGAAAGGAGCTCCAGGATCATTGAGTCCTGCCCTCATCCTAACACCTTCCTAACCCCTAGACCATGGCCTCAAGTGCTCTAGTTGGTTTTTAAGCACCTCCAAGGATGGCGACTCCACCACCTGCCTGGGCAGCCTGTTCCAGTGCCCAACCACTCTCCCAGTGAAGAATTTCTTCGTAGTATCCAGTCTAAGCTTTCCTGATGCAAGTGAGACCATCAGAAGCTTAATGGACACAAGTGAAGAGCAAGGAAGGAAGCTCTGATTTTCTTCTTTGTTAGAGCTGAGCTAGCAGGGTAGACAGCAGCCTTGTGAGTGTGTGTGTTCTGGGGCCAATTAAACATTTTCCATCTGATGTGGGGAATTTTTTTTGCTAATTTTCAGCGGTGTCCTATTTTTACAGCAAGCGAAGGTTAAAAAATCACTTCTCTGAGGAGATAAAATGAGGAAGAGAAGAACTTCTTGACAAATCTTTTCTGCATAAGGGTAGGGAAATTTTGACCAAAGTCAAAACAACACATGGAAGAGGTAAAAAACAAGGAGCCTGGGGAATCTGGGTGTTGAATATGCTGCATCTTGCCTCTGGCTGTTATGAATTGGATGTCACTTGTCGACCAATATAAGCCTTTAGTAGTTAAATGCTTCCTTTGTATTTGGGGACAAGAACAAACTCCTTAAATCAAGAGGGTAATTAATTTTCCTGACAAGCTTTCAAAATGCTCGATTGAGATTTTAGCCCTCGGATATGTGACTTGACAGTTTGCATTTGCCTTCTGCCACCCCCTCGTGAAAACCTCGTGCCTTGGCTCTATCGTATCGCTCAACATGTACAAATCCCCGTGACATCGCGAAATAAGATTGTGGCTTAAAGTGTGGCCAAAATTTCAGAAACTACTTCTTCAAAGGCTTCCAGAGCTTAGAAATGCATATTTATTTATATATGTAGGGGTTTTAAAATATATATTATATATATTTATATATAGAACAATAGGTGTAGTTTTATAGATATCTCTGTGTGTCTATATAACTATACATCTGTATAAATACATGCCTATATAACTATACATCTGTATAACTATATGCCTATATAACTATAGATATATATAAATAGAGGTAGTTATAACTGTATCAGATCCAGAGAAGGGCATCAAGGTTGGGGAGAGGTCTGGAGAGCAGGCCTTCTAAAGAGCCACTGAGGGAACTAAGGTTGTTTAGTCTAGAGCAGAGGCTGAGAGGAAACCTTCTCTCTACAGCTACCTCAAAGGAGGTTGCAGTGATGCTGGTGCTGGTCTCCCAAATTACTAATGATAGGAGGAGAGGAAATGGCCTGAAGCTGCATCAGGGGAGGTTTAGATTGGATCTGAGGAAGAAGCTCTCTCCTGAGAGAGTTGCTGGGCACTGGAACAGGCTGCTTAGGGAGGTGGGAGAGTCCCTATCCCTGGTGGTATTTAAAAACCGAGTAGCTAGAGCACTTGAAGCCATGGTCTAGGAATTAGGAAGCTGTTGTGATGAGGGCTGGGCTTGATGATACTGATGGTCCTTTCCAGCCATGATGATTCTGTAGATACCACTATATATATATATATATGTGCTTTATGCATAAATCTTTTATATTTATATATATAAAAGCACAATATATATTATATAAAATATAAACAAATTTAGGTGAAAACAGAGACTGAAAAACCTAGAAGTTGTTGTTTCCAGTGCTGCCATTGCCCTTCTGTGTTAACTTGTAGGAAATTATTTCCCTTCTGCATGCAAAATACATCCCTATAGGAAAGGTCAGGGGTAGGTGGTCAGTGGATCACCCTTTCTCTGGCTCAGATATTCCACTACTCCATTAAGACTCTGTGATTGTTTAGTCAGACTTGGATACTGCTGTTGATTTCCATTCTTGCAACCTGCCTTATTATCAAACTATCCTCAGGAGCCAGCAGTATAATGGTCTAATATGGGCTGAATGCAATAAGGATGGTGCTGGTTTCTTATAATTGGGTTCAGAATAGTCGGGAGTCAAGTTGCATTAGGTGTGGTGTAAAAACAGCCTCATAAAAGTGACTTATTTAATGAGAGGAGGCAGTAATTAGGTTGTTCCACTTAGGGAGGGGAAAATCTCGCCACAAAATGAATTGTTATGTTTCATTATTCATTAAATATATGAAAACATTTGTTTATGAAGATGGAAAAGAAAACCAAACCCACGTCAAAACACGCTGCGCAGCAGTATGAGGATCAAGTTGGTTTAACAAGGGACTTGTGTCAGGTATAAACTCTTGAGTCCTGTAGGAAATGCCAGGAGGAAAGGAATTGCTTGCTACAAAATCCGATTCCAGTAACTAGCTTTAATTTGAGGAAAGTAGCGTTTGAGTCCTGAACTTGATTGGGCAAGTGTCTTAATTACAGATGTGAGATGTGACATGAGGCCTTCAGCTGCAGATAGGGTGCTACAGACTGGAGTAGTCAGTGGTGGCCACTGGCTTTCCATCTACGTTAGATTTATGATAAGTGGCCTCAGGCAGCCTCATCCTCTTTATTGGCCTGTTTGGGTATCGGTAACAGCTCTTGCTGTAGTAACAACTGTTGTAAAACCACAGGAGTCAATATTCTGTCGCCTGTGCCAACCGCTAAGGTTCACATCTGGCTGCTGATAGAAACTGCATCACTGTACACATGGGCTCGGTCAAGGACTCAGAGACCTAAAGCCCGTCCAGTGACTACAACTGTAGAGCTTTGAGTTAAGTCAGTCGTTGGACTTGATGATCTTGAAAGTCTTTCCCAACCTAAAAGGTTCCATGATGGTTGACTTGCTGTGCAATTGTATCACCTCCCACATGCTAAAGGCTTGTGAAAGCCTAGAACTGCTCTTCAAAATCACCAGGCACGGTTGTAAGTCTAAGTAAAACTGACTCTGGTGAGAGGTGTCATGGCCCATGGGAGGGGGTTGGAACAGGGTGAGCCCTGAGGTCCCTTCGAACCTAAACCAGTCTGGGATACTGATTCTGTGCTTGGAATGGCTGCTGTGATTTGCTGGGTAAATTTGAGTGGCCTTTTCAGAGCAGAGAATGCCAGTAACACAGATTAAAGCCAAGATTAAAGTAAATTAAATATGAAAAGGAAAGGTATGACTTCTCCCCTTCAATTACACTAGCTAATATGCAAAATGCTCTGTGCTTTGCCTTGCCTTCCTCCTCATACACTGATCAGCAATGCTGGAAGTTGTCCTAACAGACCAACTGGGGTTCATTTCAAATCAATGTTTTAGTGCCAAGGATGCTTCACATATGTGGACTACGCATCTTGCTTTCATTTATCCCTCTTCTGTCCATTTTCATTCTCAGCCTGGCTGTTCAGTCTCAGGTTTCTAAGAAAATTATTTGTATGTGAGAGTCACTATCAACTGGGTAGAAATCTAGGGGATCCTGCTCTGGCAGGAGGATTGGACTAGACAATCTTTCAAAGTCCCTTCCAATCCCTTATAATTCTATGATTCTAAATGAGCTATGTTCTCAGTAAGAGAGTCAAGAATGATAGGGTTGGAAGGGACCTCTAAAAGTCATCTGGTCCAACCTCCCTGCAACAAGCAGGGCCAGCACTTACCTGACCAGGTTGCCCACAGCCCAAGCCAGCCTGACCTTGAATGGCTCCAGGGATGGGGCCTCCATCCCCTCTCTGGGAAGCCTGTTCCAGGGATCCCCCACCCTCAGATTCAGGAACTTGTTCGTTCTGTGCAGCCTCAATCTGCCCTTTATCAGCTTCAAACCATGACCCCTCCTCCTGTGGTTCCCTGTCCCTGGGAACAGCCTTCCCCAGCCATCTTAGATACCCCTTTCAGGGGTTGGAAGGTTGCTAGAAGGTCCCCCTGGAGCCTTCTCCTCTCCAGGCTGAGCAGACCCAGCTTCCTCAGCCTGTCCCCTGAGCAGAGTGGCTTCAACCCTCTGATCATCCTTGTGGCCGCCTCTGGTCTCACTTCAACAGGTCTTCATCCTTCTGGTGTTGGGGGCTGCAGAGCTGGACACAGGACTCCAGATGAGGTCTCACCAGGGAAGAGCAGAGAGGCAGAATCCCCTCAGAACTAATTGTTGAGCTAACAGAACAAATAAAATGGTTTTGAGAGAGGAAATGAGAACTGATGCTCCTGGTGCACGTTGTTAGGAACGTCTTGGGAGTGGGCAGAGTGACTCAAGCTCTGTGCTGAGAGGTTGGGTATATTTAGGGGTCATGTGCGTTCTTGCTGTGTGTGACTTGTCACACGAGCTCCTTTTGATCATCCGTGTCTAATTAAAGGAAAATTAACACCCGTGTGACTATCAGAAACTGATGGGTTGGGAAGGTGCTGAGTGCTGCAACTGTCTGGCTTCTCTACTCTGGATTTTCAGTGCTGATTTCAGCAGGACCATGGTCCTCTTGTTTGAAGGGTGGGTGGGATTCCAGCAGAAGTAGATCTAGTTGATGAGGATGAAATCTCAGTGATATTAGCTAGTTTTTCCATAGCAATGAGGCATTCAAACATAGGAGAGGTTATCAAACTGAAGCCATTCTATGATTCTATCAGGTTGGCCAGAGAGGTGGTAGAATCCCCACCCCTGGAAATATTTCAGTCATGATGGGGTTCTGGATAACCTGTTCTAGTTGAAGATGTCCCTGACCATGGCAGGTGGATTGGACTAAATGATGTGTAAAGGTCCCTTCCAGCCCAAAACACTCTGTGAATCTCAGCTGTTGGCTAGAGGTTTTATTTAAGTTGTGTGAGACCTTGAGCAGAGCGTAGAGTCTTGTCTGGTGCTAGCAAACCGCCAGTAGAAGTTAGCAGTGTTACTTCTCACTTTATGGTGTCAAAGCACCAATGAAATCACCCAAATTACTGGTGATAGGACAAGGGGAAATGGCCTCAAGTAGCATCAGAGGAGGTTTAGATTGGCTCTTAGGAAGAAGCTATTTCCTAAGAGAGTGGCTGGGCACTGGAACAGGCCTCCAAGGGAAGTGGTGGAGTCCCTGTTCCTGGAGGTGTTTAAAAACTGAGTAGTTAGAGCACTTGAGGCCAGGGTCTAGGGGTTAAGGAGGTGTTGGGATGAGGGCTGGACTTGATGATTCTGGAGTTCCTTTCCAGCCATGATTATTCAGAAGGAACTTTTTCCCAGTGAGGGTGACAGAGCACTGGAACAGGCTGCCCAGGGGGTTGTGGAATCTCCTTCACTGGAGACATTTAAAACCCACTTGGATGTGTTCCTGTGACTTGGTCTAGGTAATCCTGCTGTGGCAGGGGGATTGGACTAGACGATCTTTCGAGGTCCCTTCCAATCACTAATGATTGTATGATTCTATGAAAGCAGCACTGTGCTCCTCAGAGGCATTTCTGCCTGGAATCAAATTTGAGATGTATGTCTTGGAGTTCTCTCTGCTCCCCACTTTCACGGGCTCAGTCCAAGTGCTGTCTGTCACTGAATCACCTTTCAAGTCCATGTAAGGAAGCAAGGGGGTTGGTTTTGACATGAGACAGCAAGTTTCTTTAGGTAATCATAGAATTATTGAGATTGGAAGAGACCTTCAAGATCATCAAGTCCAACCATCAACCCAACTCCTCTCTGCCCACTAAAACCATTATGGGCAGTATATTGCCAAAATACCATTGTGCGTCCTTTCCCAGGTCATTGTAGGAAGAACATAGAGGGATAAAGCTGCTTCTTGGAATACCAGTGAATGAGTTGAGGTGCAGACTGTTATCCTCTTTTCCTGGTGGTGAATTGTTATTTCCATGAAGCAAGTGGTGAGGTTAGGAATTCCAGGTGTATCTCTACCTGGTTTCTGGATCTGGCACTTGCCATTTTACAGTGAGGAAAGACATGATGTAGAATGAGTGTGGACAGCAGTGGAGCATCAAGACCTTTTGGAGAAGCACGGTTGTGTTCCTAGTTCCCTTTGCAGGCGAGTCATTGCTTAGTTTTCCACGTGATCTGTGCATGTCGAGTAGTTTTGTAAATAAAACTGAAAGATGTGATGGTGAGCTCGGCTTTTGTGTTGCTTGTTCTTAAAAACATCGAAAAGCTTTTGTCTGCACGGGCTGAAACAAGTTCAGATCCTTTTATTTTTTTGCTGAAAGGAGCAAGTGTTTTCTTGTTCTTCTGTTAGAGGAAAATTAAATTTGAACCAGCAGAATTTCCCTTGGAGGGATGTTCCATCTTCTGGGGGCAGCTCTCACACTGCCTGCTGTGTGTTTTCATATATTGTCTAGTCTGGTTTTCACCTCCTGAGTCATGGCTTGTCTCCTGAATAGAAGTTTTTTTCTGGCATGAGGAATCAGCTCTCTGCTCTGTCCATATAACTGAGGTGCAAATGGAGGTGCAGAGCCTGCTAAGGCTGTTAGTGCAGGGGTTAGGGTGGCGGTGCTGAGCCAGACTCATGTGAGCAGCTAGGTGTAAATAAATGTGATGAGCTGCTAATTGAGGACACCCTTCACTCAAACACTGCTCCGCTCTTGTGAGACCACACCTGCAGTACTGGGTCCAATTCAGAAGGACACAGAGCTCCTGGAAGGTGTCCAGAGGAGAGCATCTAAAATGCTCAGAGGGCTGGAGTGCCTCCCTTATGAGGACAGGCTGAGCAAGTTGGGGTTGTTCAGCCTGGAGGAGGCTTCCAGGTGACCTTAGAGCAGCTTTACAATCTCTGAAGGGGGCTACAAGAAAGATAGGGGAGGGATTTTGACATGGGTGGTAGCGAGAGGACAAGGGGAAAGGGTTCCAGACTTGAAGAAGGGACATTGAGATTGAGACTGAGAGGGGAACAAATTCTTTGCTGTGAGGGTGTTGAGATGCTGGAGCAGGTTGCCCAAGGCAGTTGTGGCTGCCCCATCCCTGGGAAGTGTTGAGGGGCAGGTTGTCTGGGGCCCTGAGTAACCTGCTCTAGTGAACCTGCCTGTGCAGGGGGGTTGGAACTAGACGATGTTTAAGGTCCCTTCTAACCCTGGCTGTGCTATGATTCTATAGCATTTGGATTGTTCCAAGTGGCAGGCAAAGGCAAAAAAACTGCATTATTCATCAGATAAATGAGTACTAAGTCTGTAGTCATAAACCTCAGCAGGTCTAAACCAGCTAAAGTTTCTCACACAAGGTAGAATTAAAATAGTTGATAGAGCTTGATAGAAAGGTCACTTGTCAGGATTTTTATTGCTCCTGAGTGAGCAGTGATTTTATCACCTGGATTTTTCGTGTACTCACAATTTCCATAGTTAATGTTGTAGGGAGAGCAGGAACCGTCACGCTGTGAGGAGGCAGCTGGTGGGCTGGGGAGAAGCAATAAGGGAAATAAAAAGTAGTGGAAGGATTAAGGAGGAAAGAAGAGACAGATGATGGTGCAAAGTTAAAGTTGTGTCAGCTCTGTTAGATTCTGAGTTCTGCTCAATCCTGTTCTGTTCTGTCAGCTCATGCTGTTGTGATTAGAGAGCCAAAGGAGAATCTAGGGCTGTGACACAGACTTTTGCCTTCAATCCCGTTGTTCTGTCACCTCAGTTAGAGCCTCCATCACTTCACCCTTCCCTTCAGTGCCAGGTCTGGAGCTTTTACAAGAGACAGCTTGAGTGTCTGACTGTGTCTCCCTTGTGCACAGAGATCGTGACTTTCCTGGAACCTGTATAGCAAGTAGCGTTGCCAGAGCAGACTGCTACCTCGGTGCCCCTTTACCAGACAACTCGTGGTTCTGGATGCAGAGGCGCACCTGGGCCGTGGGGAGCAAATCTCTCCTAACTGGTTTTCTCAAGTGTGTATTTAGCAACTCAAGGCAGAGATGAGCGCTGCTGTTCTCGCTGTTTCTACTCCCCAGCCACCTCTCATGTTTTCCCCAGCACACAATAGCAGCAGCACCATCTTTCCTACCCGCATCTCCATTTCTTCCTGATGAGCGTCCTCCTAAACAACATTGCCACTTCTGTGGATCATCTCTATTCCCCAGTGGCAAAGTCCCTCTGCAAGTTTTAATGCAAAGAATCAGATGATTAAATATTTGACAAGCGCACTCAGCGCTGAAATCCTAATAAATTGCATCATCTCTCGGGGCGGAAGATGATTTTTTTTTTCATCATTTAAACAGAAGCCAAAATGTTTTTGGAGGGGTGTGGGCAGGAAAGGGTTCTGTTGTGCTGCAGGCAGGTCTCCTTTCTCTTCAGTAAGGCTTTAATATCATTCCTAACCAGTTGTTAACTACTCATTCTGGAGCCCTTATTACAAGAGGGATGTGTACAGAGGAGGGCCACAAGGATGATCAGAGGGATAGAGCACCTCTCCTATGAGGACAGACTGAGAGAGTTGGGGCTGTTCAGTCTGGAGAAGAGGAGGCTCCAAGGTGACCTTATTGTGGCCTTCCAGTATCTGAAGGGGGCCTACAGAAGAGCTGGGGAGGGACTTTTTAGGGTATCAGGACTAGGGGCAATGGAGCAAAGCTGGAGCTGGGTAGATTTAGACTTGATGTGAGGAGACAGCTCTTCACTGTGAGAGTGGTGAGAGCCTGGAATGGGTTGCCCAGGGAGGTGGTTGAAGCCCCATCCCTGGAAGTGTTTAAGGCCGGGGTGGATGAGGCTCTGGCCAGCCTTATCTAGGGTGGGATGTCCCTGCCCATGGCAGTGGGATTGGACTAGATGATTTTTCGTGGTCCCCTCCAATCCCTAATGATTCTATGATTCTAAGTAGCAGTGTGTCTGCTTTTACTGCGCAGGCTCAGCTGGGAGGGGATTCACCAGATGAGAGGCTGTTCGCCCTGCGGGTGTGATTGTGTTACAGTGGGAGGATAGTGAGGATGGTTCAACTAAGGGACACACAGACCCCAGGTTTTCTTATTGACAGTCTCTTGATTAACATCTTTGAGCCCCAGGGTCTCCTGTCTTCTGTTTGGGGAAGATTAAATGTCCCCCAACTGTCTGGTGCAACTTTCACCAGAAGCAACCCAAGATAGTACAACCCTAAGAGATTAAGTGGCAATAAACAGCCTTCAACACTGTAACTTGTGCTGCATAAGCTACAAGTCCTAAGAGGCTCATGTATAAAAGAAACAGATCAGAAACAGTGACACTTCTGGTAGATCTTTCTCAAATCTTGTAGACTCACTGGTTTTAAGGCATCGTCCCTCTGGTTTGTATTTACACGCCCTGTCTCAACGCAGTGCTGCTTATTGGCCACATACTGCTATGCAATACATGGAGTTACAAAGCATCACTTGTTTTGAGTTCCTAGATAAAGCAATAATAAATTTAATAGGCCTGTTTGATAGTTTTATGGCATGGGTGGCCAGACCCAAACAGCTAACTTGTAACTAGCCCTAACGCTATGGTCAGCCATGGAAAGCTGCTGCAAAGGTTCGTAGTAACAGTTCACAGCTGTTGTGCAGTAATTCACTAATCTTAAAACATTTTCATAGAATCAGTCATTAGGTTGGATCATTGTGTCCAACCATTAAACTAACTAGTTTTACTTGGTGATTCATGCAAGAGCCTGAAACAGAAAGTCACTGGCTGATAAAAATATTGTTGCTTCTGTTGTCAGAGTTTTTCAGGAATAAAACTGGCCTAGCATTAGGAGAATAACATCAGCTACAAGGCACTGTTACTAAAATATGCTCCTGACTTTTTGCTGCACAGTACCCTAGCGTAACTCTGTCTGATCAGTTCTTGTAGCTATAACAAGGGTAAGAAAGAGTAAAATAGAAATAAATGTTGATACTCAATAAACAAATATATCCTATAAATATTTTATACTCCATATACATTTGTTTATATTCAATAAACAGTCTGAAAAACGCTTGGCACTTAAAGCAAAGGCTGCAGCATTAGCAACACAAAGGACAGCAAGTATGGTGCTCCACAGCACCACAACCTCCCTTAGTGTGGCCCAGAGATGGTCTTAACTGGAGGACACTCCATATTCTGTAAAGGTGTGCAGCATTAGAACATTATTATTTCAACCATCATAGGGCCTCTGAAATTCTTCATACAAGACTGGGGATGTGTCCTAGGTTAACCCCTTGATATCACATAACCCATGTGAAAACCAGTGGATATCCCTCTCCACAACACTGTATGTGCCTCATGAAACATCAGAAGGCTCTTTTTCTTCTGGTCAGAGATTCAGTAAGGACCTGCTGCTCTATTTTCCTGCCACACAAACCCAGTGAAAGACAATCCATTTCAATCTTCCTCCCTGATAGCCTCTACCTGTACTTTCTTGTGTTCTTACTCATATTTCCCTCATTCTTTATCCATTCTCAGTATTATTTTTACCCCTATACCCTTTCTTTTTTCTCTTTCCTCTCTTTTCCTCTTCTATTTCCCATCTTCCTTTCACCTTTATAATTACAACTGTTTAAAAAGGGGGGAGTGTGTGTGGGAAAAGCCTTTCCACTTATTTACTGCGGAAAAGTGCAGAGAATTCCTTTGTTAGGTGGCTATCTCGGCTCTGTGCTGGTGGAAGGGTCAGATCCAGGGTTCATATGCCACAGCTTTTCACATCGGCACAGGGTAGGGGCTAGAGCTGTTTTGTGGGGGGTTTACAGGTTTTTTTACTTCACTTTTAACCATTTCTTATTCTCTCTTAATAGAACTTGTTGTTTTTCTTTACTATCAGAAGTAAAGTCCTTGGGTTTTATTGTGTTTTAAAGACCCTGGGAAATCTAAACAGTGACGACGTAATGTGGATCTTCATTTCAATGTCTTAGACCACTCTTTTTGTGCCATCAAGCAATTTTTGACACAAGATCTGATTTGAATGTAAAATACATACTCACAGACATGTTTATTGGTTGGTTTGTATGCATCTGTTGTTAAGGTGGTACAACCTTTAAAACTAGAAAAAGCCGTTGTGCATGGGGACTTCATAGAATCATTAGGGATTGGAAGGGACCTCGAAAGATCATCCAGTCCAATCCCCCTGACACAGCAGGATCACCTA
>JAOXOE010000852.1:2842982-2867895 GCA_028565055.1 Phoeniculus purpureus | reverse complement strand
TCCTGCTGTGGCAGGGGGATTGGACTAGATGATCTTTTGAGGTCCCTTCCAATCCCTAATGATTCTGTGATTCTAAGGGTTGGTGCCTGGCTGTGGGTCAAAACCAGGAAAGAAGGAAGAGGAGGCACCAGGTCAGCCAAAGAAATCTGCTGCTTCATGAGGTAGATGATGGCTCCCAGGGTCCAGCCTCCTTCCAAGAATGTCTTCCTGCTGATGGATGGGTAACACATATTTCTCGCTAATACGGTAGAACAGGTCAGCTCCTGGAGTCAGGAGTGTTTCTCATACCTAGTGCTGAGTTCGGTAGAAGGAGAGAGCCCTCTCCAATGACTCCTTCCTAGTTTTCCTCTGCATGTTCCTCATCTCAGTCTGCAGCATGAGCGGGTAACACTGCAGGATACTTGTTTCCTTGCATTCAGTGCTGGATCAGTTGAGGGCTGAATCCATCTGCTGCTTTTTGGCAGCAAGGAAATGGCAGCACCTCTAATATATTGACAGTATTTATACCCAGTAACTCTATTGACTTCAGCAGGTAGGGCCCTGCATGGGAAGGGGAAGCCTCACTGCTGTTGGCAGCTTTTAACCCTCTCTCGGGTGGCTGCAGGGCTACAATGTGTAAGGGCACAACCCCACCGTTCTGTGAACACAGATCCATCATTGCTATTGCGTGTGATGGTACAGGGATGGAGAAGGGCTTTTATCAGAAATACAGATTTATTTCACAAAGGAAACCATTAGAAGCCTTAAACTGGGAGACATTTTTTCCTACAGCAGCATGAGGCACCTCATCATTAATGCTCAGTGTGCAGATAACTCAGGAGTAGGATCTTACTACAGATGGAGGATGCACAAGAATTTTTCATGGTAGTTTGGTAGTTGAGAGACTGAGAGAAGAAGATGGATTCCTTTACAGATAGCAGCAGTCTAAGTGAAGGAGGTCTGTGTCTTTCTGCACAAGGAGTACTCTGTTGAAATTCAGATGTAAAGGCTGCCTTTCCATCACAGTTACACCACATTGTTCATTCTTATTGCAGTGCTCAGAGTGTGAGCGAGGATGTAATTCACCGCTCTGGAGCAGCTGTATTGTTTGTAACTAGTGGAATGAATTAAAACCAGAGCATGGAGTCTCGCTCTGGCTTTTATTGTTCAAAGAGGCTTCTGTCACAACTTCTTCTTAATCATGGTGACTTGAAATCTGTTTTATACTTTGTTCTCTGTGTTTTGAGCATCAGAACAATAACTACACAGGTGGCGGGTACCAGGCTAGCCTTGACGTTTATAGCCAATATTCTGCAATTCTGATTTGCTCTAATGGGCAGGAAGGGGGTGATGGGGAGGAAGGGAGTATTTTCTGGGGTGACATATGGCCAAGTTTGTAAACACTTAAGCATCATGCAAAACAAGGAAAGTATGAAATTTGTTCCTAATGTAGATTAACTGCCTGCAGACCTGCTGATGTCTTCTAGCAATCCGTATTGTTCAGTGCAGCTCAACGTAGTAAATGCAGCCTGCATCATGCTGAGCAGTTGGCCAGAAGGGAAGGTATCTGGGACTGGTTCCACCATACCATAGAACCCAGTACCCACGAGGCTGAGGCTCAGCACAGTCCTGGTCTGGCTGGCGTTGTGCTGAGTAGCTCTAGTGTCTGTAAAGCTTGACTAGTGCTTTGTAGGCTCCGAGTTGTGATCTGCAATAGCCAATCATGGATTACAGTAGTTGTGCCAGGGGAGGTTCAGATTGGATCTCAGGAAAAAGTCCTTCCTGAAATGAGTGGGGAAGCCTTGGAGAGGGTGGAGGGGTTCAACAAATGGGCAGCCAGGGTGTTTGAGAAGATGGGTTACTGGCTGAGGATTGTAGGGCAGTTGAACTTCATAATCTTGAAGGTCTTTCCAACCTCGATGATTCTATGATTCTATTCTGTGATTCTCTCCCTGACTTTCCTACCTGCCCTGAGTTCCTGACTCTCAGCTCATCCACTGTTAGTTAGGTCTGTGGCATATTAATGTGTCTAGGAATCACAGTGTTGGACCTGAATGATTCAGTTCACCAGCACTGGTGGCTGATGAGACACCCCATGCTCAGGGAGCTTTCTGAAGAGGACAGGAACCTGTTGCTAGAGAGTGATGCCAAGGCTCAGTCCACTTGCAGATATTACTTTGGACTTGATGATCTTGTAGGTCTCTTCCAACCTTAATGATTCTATGACTCAGTGATCACAGGAGCCATAAACTCACGAGACCCAGGCTCACAGTACCTAAAATGGTTTTTACGATGACTTTCAGGAGCTCGGGCCAGGTAAGGCCTTTCAGCAGTTTCTCCTGATGTAATGAGGTTCTGATCTAAGGCCATCCTTCAAGAAACTGCTTATGCACATTCAGAGAAGCACTTAACTGTGTTTTGCTTAATCTACTGCCTTGCTTTTCCCTGGCTCAGTTTCATCCCCTACTCTGTAATGGCCAATTCTTTTGTTGCAGGAAAAAACACCCCAGTGCATTGAGAATGACCTCTGCGCACTCAGAAATACTCTTGTGGAAGCTACAGAGAAGTTCATGTGCTCTGCACCACAGACTTGAGAGAGAACAAAAGTGTAGGGGACAATCTAATAGCAGGTTTCATTATAATGAAATGTAATGAACAGGAGCCAGCAGGGTGCCCAGATGGCCAAGAAGGACAATGGCTTCTTGGCCTGTATCAGCAGCACTGTGGTCAGCACGAGTAGGGAAATGATTGTTCCCTTGTACTGGGCACTGGTGTGGCCACACCTCGAGTACTGGGGTAAGTTTTGGTCACCTCAATTCCAGAAGGACATTGAGGGGCTGGAATGGCTGCAGAGAAGGGCAAGAAGGTTGGGGACCTTGTGAGGAGAGGCTGAGGAAACTGGGGCTGGTTAGTCTGGATTAAAGGAGGCTGAGAGGAGACCTTGTTGCTGGTTGCAACTGCCTGAAGGGACACTGCAGAGAGATGGGAACTGGTCCCTTCTTGCAGATCATTAGTGATGGAACAGGAGGGAATGGCCTCAGGCTGCACCAGGGCAGGGTTAGATCAGACAGTAGGAAAAATTTCTTCCTGGAAAGGGCCGTCTGGCTGCCCAGGGAGGGGGTTGAGTCCCCATCCCTGGAGGTGTTTAAAGATGGTTTATATGTGGTGCTCAGAGATTTTGTCTGATGGTGACCTTGGTAGAGTTGGGTTATGGGTTGGACTTGATGATCTCAGAGGTCTTTTCCAAGCTGAATGATTCTGTGATTCCATGACTGGACATTGACCTGCCCCTTTCATGTGATCTAGTATTAGTGCTAACCATTCCTTTCCCTCAAAGCAAACCAGTTGTCAGAACCAGCTGCAAACCTTTGTAACAGATGAGCAGAAATATGGGCAATTTCAGAGGAACTGAAAATTTGCCTTCTTGGTCTTCTAGAATGACCCAGAACGTTGAGGTGAAACCGTAAGTTCCCAAGGACCATAGAACCAGTTCACCTAAAATTTCTGACTGCCTTCACTTCAACTGTCTTTGCAAGGGACTAATCACGTCCAGCAGCAGTGATAAGAAAAGGTACCTCAACGATGTAAATTAAACCTCTGGGAATTGCAACCAAAAGAGAATTGGCAGCCCTGGGCACTTTGCGTTAAGGGAGTGGCAGTTAATTGGAGTGAGTTTGGTTCTCCTACACGTAAACACTCCCTCTGTTTAACCTGCTTCATTAGAACTGGAGGCTCCAGCTAATTTCTGCAAAGCTTTTGCACGCAATCAGGGTTCTCCGTGATTAGGGTCAGGATTGCAGTAGTCTTCAATTTCTGCTTCAGGTTGTTCATTCCATGAAAAAGAGAAATGATGGTGATGGAGGGAAGGGAATTAACAAGCTCATCCACACAAAAAAAGACAAAGTGCTGTCTTCCAAAACCATAGAAACTGGTAAAACCTCAAGCTCAAACAATTTACTTTTTCCTCCCTAACAAACAAACTGCAGGAGCAGGTCTGTGTTTTTCTCTAGTCCAAAAATGAGATGTTTTGGTCTGCATGGTTAAGCAAAGTCGCAGAATCCCAGAATCGCAGAATGATTGACGCTGGAGAAGCCCTCTGAGCTCATCTAGCCCAATCTACCCATCCCAGCGGCCACACCAGGGCACTAAGGGCCGCAGCCTGCAACACCTCCAAGGATGGGGACTCCACCACCATCCTGGGCCATCCATTCCAGGCTCTGATCCCCCTTTCCATGAGGAAGGGCTTCCTAACATCCAACCTAACCCTCCCCTGGCACCTTCAGGCCCTGCCCTCTCCTCCTGGCACTGGTTGCCTGGGAGAATAGCCTGACCCCCACCTGACTACGACCTCCCTTCAGGGAGTTGGAAAGAAGGAGGTCTCCCCTGAGTCTGCTCTTCTCCAGGTTGAACACCCCCAGCTCCCTCAGCCTCTCCCCATAAGCCTTTCCCTCTAGTCCCTTCCCCAGCCTTGTTGCTCCATCTTCTCAATCTCTTTCTTGAATAGAGGAGCCCACTGCCTGCTGAACTGACCATATCCTTCAGAAAACCATTATTGCTCCGCTCCTACCTTGAAATCCCATTGCCAAGCCTCTCTGAACAGGTCATTTTATGTTATTGTAGTTGTTAGGCAACTGGGCAAATGCCTACTGAAGCCATCTAAACTTTTCTGGGTCCCCACAATTGCATCTTCTCTTGACTGTTACCAGCCAAATGATTCCTTGGTATTTCTGTTCCTTTCTATTTTTGGTTGATTTTACATCATCTCATGAAGCCTATATATTTTTCTGTAAAAGGAGATTATTGTGGTTAGTGACAACTGGTGCCAGCCCAGATAGAAAGGGCTTCAAATAGCTGCTAGAAAGGAGAAGACAGCTTGTGTAGAGCATGTAGAAAGTTTCTTGAGCCATGAATTTCCAGGGCTTGTTTACAGGCGACTTCTTGGCTGTAAGAGAAAAGAAGACAAGAGCCTGTGGGTTTATATTTCATAGGACTCTTCATGATGTCGAGATGAGAGCTCACGGGTACTTTCCTTGATGTTGTATCCAGAGGAGGGGCAGAGTAAAACAGAGCTGACGATGCTGCTCAATGTTCACAGCTCCTCTTTCTTCACTGGATGCAGTGGGTCTGACTTAATAAATGGGAGCAACACCAGGAGGTACTGCTGCCATACCAAGGCTTTGGAGTCCTGAAGGAAGTATTTATGGTGTGAAATGGAGAGCATTTGTCATTTTGCAGGGTTGGGTGGGTTTTTTTCACCACCCTGCCTTGCTGCAATGAATTAAATGAACGGGTGACCCGCTGCAATGGTTTACATTGTGGTAATTGTCACTGGCAACCCAGTGTTGTTTTTAAGTTGTTGTTATGCAGGCACAAGCCCATATGTCATACAAAATTGATATCCTGCATTATGCACGCCGCCTTCAAATTAACTCGGTGCAATATTTGTCTTGTTAAGAACCAGCTATTCTGTCGATGCCGTGAACAAATGCCTCTCCTCTATTTTCCTTATTCAAAAGGAAAAAAACACCAAAACAACAACCTAACACCAGCCTCCCCTCCTCAAAGAGCTGAGGTCAGATTTCATTTAGAACAAGTACCTGGACTTTAATTATCCGCAGTCAGCCGGGGCATTGCAGAGTAGGTCCTCAAAATTAAGAGAGGATGGATTGCAAGTTAATAGAAGGAAATAGGAGAGTACAGAGGAGGCTTTTGGTTTTTTCTACCCCACATAATTAATAAATCTTGCTTGAACAAGGTATCTGCCCTTGATTTCCCCAGCTCTCTGGTGGTTTGCACACCGTTGCCATCCACGCGTGGCTTCCTTCATGTAAACGGGTTCAGGAGGGCTGAGCAAAACCCGTGATGATTTATTGTTGAGTCACTCACTGTTCTGTCACATTCGCTTCTTTTTGTGTCTGATTGCTGCTTTCTGTTAATGAATATTCAGTGGTGAGAAAGCAGAGCCCCCTCGCTAATGTGCGCTGGATAAACAGTGTTTGGGAGTAGGAGCCTGATGCGAATCCCACTGCAGCCAGAGCGGCTCTGCGTGCTGGGGTCACTAAGCTTGGCGTCAGGCTGGGCTGCAGCGAGAACTGAGCCTTGAACATTGACATTTCAGGCACAGATTCCTCCCCTCAATGCCTTTTCCATTTTTCCTGGAGATCACTCTGAGCTCTTTCTTCATGCTGGCCGTTCCCAATTACCTGTATTAGGCAGAGATAATTTACAGCCCCATTTCTATCGCAGCTCTTTTTCACTGAGGAAGGCGGTGGGCAGCAGTTGCAGGTTATAGTGAGATCTGAAACCGTGAGATGCTTTCCAAGCCTCACCCGGCTCTTTTTTTCATTAACTTTGCTCATTTTCAGCGAGGCTTTCTGTGTTTCTTCTTGGTGATAATGCTGGAAATGATGGAGTGAAAGAGAGTCCTGTGTTTAATCAAGAGAGGAGCTCATTCGGGCTCCCTAAAAGATTTAAGGCAAAGAAATACGGCTGAAGAAAGATATTTGCTTTCTCTCACTTAAAGAAAGAGACAACAGCAACGAAGCAAAGAGCAATGATTGCTACGGGCTCCACATACAGAAAAGATGTGGCAATGGAGCAGCAGGACAGCAGGTACTCACCGGTGTCCTGTTAGCTCCAAGACACTGTGTGGCTGGTGCTATTTTATACTAAAGGATTCACTGACACCAAAGCAGTGGTATCAATGCCCTGAGGTAAGTTGTATTTGCTTACAACTGGTTTTGCCACTGCAAGGATCATGTGATGGTCTTCTGATGAGGGACACTAGTGCTAGAGTTCAAAATCAAAGAGGCGAGATTGAGATGAGATCTGAGGCAGAAATCCTTCCCTGTGAGGTGGCCGAGGCCCTGGAACAGGTTGCCCAGGGAGTTTGTGGCTGCTCCATCCCTGGTAGTGTCCAAGGGCAAGTTGGATGGGGCTGTGAGCTCCCTGGTGTGGTCTGAGGTGTAGATGCCTATGGAAGGGTTGGGACTGGGTGATCCATTAACTCCCTTTCAACCCAAAACATTCCATGATTCTATGATTCTATCCATTAAATGAACTCCAGGGCCAGAGAAGTGGCTAGTAGGGTACTTTTTTTTTAAGCTCAGGCTTTCCATGCCCTTGCAACAGATGATCAATCTCTGATGGAGATTGATTCTTTCACCTGATCCAATGATACTTAAATTGCTGATCCAATGATACATAAATTGCTGTAATTTGATTAATTCCCACCAAATCCAGTAATTTGTGTGGAATTGTTGTAGTGCTGTGGTGTAAGGACTCAGCACCTGTAAGCGACTGCAGTATGGAAGACTGAACACATCAGGCTTGGATTAACAGATGAGTCATCTGAAACCCCCTTTACTCCAACAGATGGATCTGCTGTGGCATAGTTGGATGAGATTCCGGTACAGAATAAACTTCCTACAAGAAAAGAATCATAGATCTTCAGATATCCCAAACTTTTTCCTAATCTTTTTGAAAGGTCTTTTCCTTAGCTCAGATGTTGAACCATCCCATCTGGTTCCTTTTGGAACTGATGCTGATATCGGTAGGATCTTCCCTCAGAGCAAACCTAGAGTGCTCAGAACAGAGTTGTGAGGACTGGTGCTGCACAGGTGGAGGCTTCATGGCTTTGGATTTTCCTCTTGTATCGGTGGGTGGTAGCGGTGTTCAGCAATCTGAAAGACAAGCATGTTTAGAGGGTCCCTGGGCTGTATCCCGGGGCTCAGAAGGTCCTTTGAAGCCTTCAGGTAAACGAAAGCAAATGTTAACTGTTAACGGGTGGGTGTCTACCTCTACACAGCTTCTGCTATTGGTGTGTGCTCAGCGCTCTGTGCTGCCATCATCACTGCAACCAGAAGAGGCACCAAAGTTTGACATTTGGGCAATGAAATGAGACCTTTCTGTTGCAGTTTTCATGGGCCCACCAGACTCCTCGAACGGTTCTGTGGTGCTTTGGAGGGCTGATCTCAAGGAGGGTAGACAGGACAATCCCACTCCTGGGCAGAGCTTGCAGCTCCTCAAGATTAGGACTTTTCTACTGTTTTGCTAATTCTTCTCTGGGTTTGTGCTTAGCAGCAGCATTTATTTTAATAGATCGTGAATTGCTCAGTGGAGAAGCTCTCAGCAGTGTGGAGTTTCAAAGGCGGCAGGAAGGAAGCAAGAGAGAGAGTGGGGAAAAAATAGACTAGACATTTCCCTCTGTCCTTTTCAGCTGACTGGGAGCGGGTTGCAAGTAGTCCCAAGGCATGACATAGCATCTATTAATTCTGGGAGCAACACTCCACACATGGCTAATGATCCACACTATGGATTCATTTCCTTTGGTTTCAACAGCATAGTTCTGAGCGTAAGAATGATGGATTTGTCTTCATTCTGAAGGCTTCCATTTGAAAGTCAAAGCTTCTTGGGGAAGATTGCTTAACCCTCTTTGCTCCTGGAGCCAGCTACCTGCCACCCAATGGGCAGGCAGAGGGATCTGAAGGAACTCAGCTAACAGAAATCTTACCTGGGTGCAAAAGCTTCACCTAGAAAGATGAAAGGATTTAAAGAATATGAGAGTTTGCATGGGCTGTCACGGTGTTTGTGCTCTGGTTTCCATTTGGGCCCCTCACTTCAAGAAAGAGATGGAGGGGCTGCAGTGGGTCCAGAGCAGCAATGAGGCTGGGGAAGGGACTGGAGGGAAAGGCTGATGGGGAGAGGTTGAGGGAGCTGGGGGTGTTGAGCCTGGAGGAGACTCAGGGGGGACCTTCTCCCTTTTTCCAACTCCCTGGAGGGAGGTTGTAGTCAGGTGAGGGTCAGGCACTTCTCCCAGGCAACCAGCACCAGGACGAGAGGGCAGGGCCTGAAGCTGCCAGGGAGGGTTAGGTTGGATGTTAGGAAGCCCTTCCTCCTGGAAAGTTGGATCAGAGCCTGCAATGGACTGCCCAGGGCAGTGGTGGAGTCCCCATCCCAGGAGGTTGAAGGCCAGCCTGGCTGTGGCCCTGAGTGCCCTGGTGTGGCTGCTGGGATGTTGTTAGGTGCTGGTCTGGGCTGGATGAGCTCAGAGGGCTTTTCCAGCCTCAGTAATTCTGAGATTCCATGACCCTGTTCAGACCTGACTGAGAGAATTAGTTGATGAGATGGGATGAAAATCAGAGCCACACAGCCTGTGGTATAAAACCCTTTTGTTTGGTCATGCTAGGAGAGCAGCCTGAGCTTTAAATTAAATATTGCATGAAGCTAGTGCTGCCAGCGTGAATGCCTCCTGTTCTGTTTGTTTGAAATAAATATATTTAGTAGTTTCTTTATTTTTCCTTCTTTGCTTACTCTCGCAGTGATGCATGTACACAGACTTGACACTTGCAGTGGTTAAGTAGGAAATACCCGCTGCATTCCCCTTGTAATGATGAGCTTGCGTGCGCTGGGTGAGTGTCCTGGATTAGTTTAGAGAGACTTGAGCTGATTGTTCTCATTATCCATCAGGTACCGTCGAAGGGGAAAGCAGTTCCATGGATTTCAAAGTCTAACAAATCGAGAAGCACAAATAATTTGATACAGAAGCCCTGAGAGTGTTAGTTCTGTGGACTTGCCTGCAGGGTGCACTGAGTTTGTGGACAGGCGAGCATGGCACTGTCAGCAGTTTATATTTACTACAGGTCTCCTACCCAAGAAAGATGCCACTAGAACTTGTTGGCCATAAGGTGGTTCCAGGACACGGAACACCTAATTTGTGAGCAGGATTCATGAATTATTTTTGTTGCTCTGCAGGTTTCTTTTCAAAGGAGCAATTGGGAAACCAGGTTGGTCTTGACTGGGAGGTCTTAAGGGATGGGTTTGCTTATTTCATCTTTTTTCTCAGTGCAGTGGTGCTTTAACTGGGCAGAGTTTTATGATCTTTTTAACCAACGAAAATGCACAAAACACCGTTTGGATACCCTAAACTCAGTCTGTGGCTGAAAAGTACCATCTCAATTGAGCTCTACTGGGGTATTTGGGACAACTGATTGATTTAGACTAAATCTTGATCTGCTCTCTGACCTTCCTCAAGATAAGGAGTCAGAATCCACAGGGAGTGAGCAACCAGTTAAAAACATTGAAATATGTGCCCTGGAGTTTAAAATGGAAGATCTGGAAATAGTGTTGGGTAAAAATTCAAATCTTATCAAAAGAATCTGGACCTTCAGCTTGACAGGAATATGAGTTCCCTCCATATAAATATTTCTAGCTTGTTTTATGGTGCTGTGGCCAGCTGCTCTGTGGAGGATGGGGTTTGCTTCATTTCTTTTTTTAGGGTGGTTTCTTTTCTTTCCTCCCTTCCTTTTCTTTCCCTTTACGAAGTAACTGAAGCAGCTGCTGTCTAGCTGGGAAGAAAATTGATAACTCCACGCTGTAGCCAACAGGGTGCTTGCATTGGAGTCATTGATTTCCTTCCCTGCCAGGCACTGGCTGCTCCAGTCTCTCTGCAGAAGGCAGACTGCATCCTTTATGGACTTCATTACCAGTGCAGTCGTGCAGAGACTCCTCCAATAGAATGTAATGGCATTATTATGGAAAGGGCAGCATCTGATGAAGTCACTTGGTTTAGGGACCCTAAAGACCACTTGTGTTGTTCCCATGAAGTGATAACTTTGGGCTTAGCCTGGAAGCCATTTGGCTAACACAGAGGGTTCTGCCACTTTGAGGATGGAGTGGTTTGATGCTTTGCTTCTTTTTTCTAATTTTTCTTGCTTACTCATGAAAAAGTCCAGAAGCCGCTCGCAGCTTTGGCTGTGGGAGCTGAGCTGGAAAACCTGGATGAGCTCTTTCAAAACATGCCTGTTGTTTGGGGGTATAAAGGAACGGATTCTGAGTAGATACTTGCCTGCACAGGATCCAAACCACTGCAGCTATTGCTCATGTTCTGGCAGGACACGATTGGCATGAAACCCACAAAGCTCTTCCGTTTCCAATCCATATTCATTCAAAATAAAAATAAAAATCAAAGCTTGTAATTTTTTCTCATGAAACAGAGGTAATGACAAAAATACCTCCCTGTTTGACTTCGTTTGACCTCAACAGAAGCGAACACTTTGAAATTCTCTTGCGAGTATTTTGAGGTGATGTTTTCCTTTAAGGGTCCTCACTGGCTGCTCTGATGGACCAAAAAGAAGGGTTTGAAAGAACCTTTCTGACCAGCTGAAGCTCTGAGTTTTAGTCTGGGTCAGTCACTCAGTAAATATTTGCATGAAGACCTTCTTTCTGAATGTCTGAACTCAACCAACCTTCCAGCACTGCAGCCAGACAGGGAAAATGTTCACTGAATAAAAATCTTCAGCAGGCTCCTTTAAAAAGATGGGTTGCAGGTGGGAAATAAGACATTACATCCTTGAAGATTTTTAAAAAAGGAGTGGGGGAAAGGAGGGTAGATTCCTTTTCAAGGGATTGATTATTTTAAACTGCAAAAAGGAATCTGATGCCTTCGCTTCATTCTAATTGTGCATCAAAAATACCCTTTGCAGTTCTCTTTATTTCCGAAGAGTACAAAAGGGTGAAGTGCGCAAATAGCAGATGGGGATGTAAATCATTACAAATGTCAGTATTAATTGAATAATAGAAATGATTCATAATTTTCCAGCTTTGAAAATGAGAATTCCTATTGCAGGTCGTTGATTTTGTTTTGTGTGATGTTAAGGTTGAGGGTTTTTTTTTTAAATACCTAGCTTGACTCAGTTAAAATGAAAATTCTCATCATCGTTATTAACTTGGAGCTATTAGAGCTGATGGTGATGGGTTTGTTTTAATATTCCTTGAAACTACTGGAGGCATCGATGCTGTCTAGACATCATCATTTCCTGTTCAATCCCAAATTGTTCCCAGTGCAGTTTCTGGTTACAACATCATGGTGGAAGCAATGCCATGAAATAAAACAGTCATCAACAGCCTTGGTCTGGGAAGAATTAACTCAGTCTGGCAAACCCAGTTCAGATTTTCCTCTTGAATTAAATCTGGTGTGTTCCTCGGTTGCCATCCTGAAGCTCAATGATGGCCAACATTGCCAGGATTCAAGGAATTTAGGTCTTTTCATAGAGGAAAAGATAAACAAAATCTGAACATCAATATGATGAGACATGATGACTGCAGATCACACTGATCCATAGTACCTCAGTCTTTCTTTTCCTGTGCTGCCTGAGGTCCTTTGTCCCGTAACATGTAGGTTGTACAAATAACACTCTGAGCTGAGCCACCAGCAAAGTCTGGCTTTGAGCTGGTGGGACAGCTGAGGGGGTTTGTTTGGTTCTTTGAATCATGTAAACCATTCCTGAATATCTTTGGTCTTAGCAGCTCTCTGAAGGAAAGGATGAAAGAATGAGGAACTGAAGTGGTGGGTTAGTTGTTGGGGTTGTAGGGTGGATTATTGGACTTGATGATCTTGAAGGTCTTTTCCAACCTTGATGATTCTATGATTCTGTGTGGAAGGGATGGATTGTTTCTCCCTGGTTTTAGATGGTGGGTAGACTCCTGCCCATCTACTGTAACTCCCTTCAGTCAGTGGATCAGAGCCTGATCTAAGCTTGAACTGGGCTTCCAGCTAGTAGATGTTTGTGTGTCTTCTCTAATTTTCTCATAATTTTATGCTACATCCCACCTAATGGGGAAGTTTGTGGTGACAAAGCAGATTAGAGGAGTTTGGCTTCAAATTCTAACCATTGCATTGAGTTCCTGACACCAGACTGTGAGACAGCAGGAAGGGACAGGCAGGATCGAGGGTCTACTGGGTCTTGAAATGTTAAAGCACTGTGAAAAGACACAGATTTCTCTGACTTACTTGAACTGTGACTAAATGGGAATCCCAGTATCTCTTCAGAACATACAGACAAGCAAGAGCCCCACTGCAGGTAGGTTTCCTACCTGCCTGTGGACAAGTGAACATTTAATAGCTAATCTAAAATCTGACAGCTCATGGGAAATACCCATCTATTAGGCAGGATCTGAGTGTTGAATTTTTTATGCACTTTTAGTGATTAAAGTGCTCTTTTTCTGCTCTGCTTAAAAGAGATCACAGTGACTTTAAAGAACAGTTTAAAGTCATAACAACAGTGCAGAATTAATAATTGTGCTTGACCATGTCTCTCCCCAGGAGGGAAGGGCTGTGCCCATTTGCTCACAAGAGTTGTGCTTAGAACAGGAGAGAAAAAAGAAAATCACTTGTTTGGAGAGGAGTAAATGAGGCAGATCTGCTTGAAGAGGAGCTGGTGACTTTGTTGTCTCATTGTGGGTTATTTGACCAGTATAGGTTATTGTTGTTGAGGCTGGAAAAGCCCTCTGAGCTCATCCAGCCCAAACCAGGACCTAACAGCACCCCAGCGGCCACACCAGGGCACTAAGGGCCACAGCCAGAGTGTCCTTCAACACCTCCAGGGATAGGGACTCCAGCACTGCCCTGGGCAGTCCAGTCCAGGCTCTGATCACCCTTTCCATGAGGAAGGGCTTTCTAACTTTTTCCCTGTGAGGGTGACAGAGCCCTGGAACAGGCTGCCCAGAGAGGTTGTGGAATCTCCTGCTCTGGAGACTTTCAAAATGCACCTGGATGTTCCTGTGTGACCTGCTCTGGCAAGAGGGTGGACTAGATGACCCCTCAAGGTCCCTTCCCTCTCCTAACTTTCTGTGAGTCTGCAAGTCTGTGTTGTGGGTATCTAGTGAAGTTAAAGGATAAGAATGAGCAGAACATGAAGGATTGCTGTCCAGGATTTAGGGTTGACATTCAGCTGAGCCTTATTCATGCAAATGGACATGTATAGGGGTGGCATCTCAGTGATATTGCGGTGAGGATGGACCACTGATGTCAGTGAAACCACCATTTGTGGAGAAAGAACCCCAAATCCTTGCAGGTGGCTGGATTCCTTGTTGCTACTGCAGCTAAAGCATGAAGACAAAGTAGGGTTAACTGTGTTAGATCCTTTCACTGGTCGTGTTCTGTAGGAGAAAAACATACTTTACCTTCTTATTAGGGGGAAAAAACCTAATGAAAATAAAGTGCCATTTGCAAAGCTGCAACGTGCAAACCAGAGCCTGGATTTTCAAAGTCACAGAATGTACTTTCTTGATGAGAGGAAGTAAAATAACACTCCTAGTCCAGACTGTTCCACTTGACTTAGACATGCGAAGATGCCTTTGCCAGAGTTCACTTAGCACACGTGGAACACTCCTACCCCAAAGCATTTTCCACATCCTTCTACAGACCCACTTTTAATTTAGTACCTGCCAAGTCCAAGTTTCTATTTAAAAAGCTCTTTCAGAGACTCTTAGCTCAAAATTGTCCCATCCAGCCCTAAATTTAGTCTTTTTAAGATGCTTTAAAACAAGCGCCTGCTGGAACTTTGCTCTCTCTCTTTCTTCTTGCTTTGGGATTGCTGATGGATGTGTCGCTGGAACACCAACTGGCCCAGGGCAGTAATGAGCTACTAAATTTAATTGTAAAGCTCAATCTGGGAGTTTGGTTGCTGCAATCAGAGCAGGCACCAAATGACACTTCCACCTTCCCATCTTGACTAATCTGATCGAACCTCCAACTAGACTTCACAAGGCGAAGGGAATGCTGCTGGATGTTGAATCAATATTAGGATTGAACACATGAGTTAGGGAATATTGCGTGTTCTTGAGGATTTGCTTCATGAACCCTCTGAAACTGGTAGGGAAACTCTCTGTTAGATTTTGGAGTTGAAAGACTTGCACAAATGAAAGGAAATACGCAATTTGTGGACAAAGAAAGCATCTGATAAAGCAAAATCTAGCGGCGTGATTTGCAATGATGGTTTTGCTTTTACTCTTAAAACACACTGCAGCAGCAGTTCATCCCCCTGCAGAACACCAGTGTTGCTTACGTGCCAGTGTTCTTCATGGGTAGGTCAGAACCGCTGCGTTGAAGTCACTAGAGGAGCGCTCTGTCCCATGTGCTTTGTTTTCCCATTTCCTTGTGTTTAGGAGCATCCTTCTAAATCTTAAAAAAGGAAAAGCACAGCCATTATCTGTAGATGCTAGTTATTACGGGATTTCTTATCGACTGAAATATAACGGGTTTCTGTAAAACACATTGAAATTACTCTGGCACGGGGTGGATATCAACTTGAAGTGGTTGGTTTAGAGCATTAGCAAAGCAGTAAAACACTTGAGTTAAACTGTTTCACAGATTTCCCCTGTTTATTTACTCAGCGTTTGAAAGGTTCTTTCATCCTCCTTCCTCTAAAACCTTTTGCTCAGAGCTTTTCTTGACAGCTCTGAAGCAAGAATTGGGGGGTTTTGCAGGATATTAACCCTTAATTTTATTGATTTTGAAGCTGCTTCAGCCTTTCTTCGTGTAAACTTTGTATTAACTGGGGAGCAGTAAGTCTTGTAATGTTCTCCTCTCTGTCCAGCCTGGGGGTGATGAGAACTGTCAGTTCTCATCATGGACTCATAGAATCACAGGGTTTGGAAGGGACCTCTAAAGGGCTTCCAGTCCAACCCTCCGGCACCAAGCAGGGCCAGCACTTGCCAGACCAGGTTGCCCAGAGCCCCATCCAGCCTGACCTTGAATGGCTCCAGGGACAGGGCCTCCACCACCTCTCACAGAACCACAGAATATTAGCGATTGGAAAGGACCCTGAAAGATCATCGAGTCCAATCCCCCCGCCTGGTCCAGTGATCCCCCATGCTTAGATTCCAGACCTTGTTCTTCCTGTCCAGCCTCACTCTGCTCTTTTCCAGCCTTCAAACCATGACCCCTCATCCTATCATTCCCTGCCCTGGGGAACAGCCTTCCCCAGCCACCCTTATAGACCTCTTTGGGGGGTTGAAAGGTCTCTAGAAGGTCCCCCTAGAGCCACCTCCTCTTCAGGCTGAACAACCCTGTCTCTCATTAGGTTGTTTTAAACCAGGACTGAGGGATACTTGGCTGAGCTGACTTATGGTGCACAGTGTAGGTTTTTAATCTGAGGGCTGATCAGCAGAAATCTCAGAGAGTTTTTCAGTTTTATCAGGTATTTAGCAAAGAATAAAGTCCCAGATTAGTTGCAGCTCACTGCCTTGTGCAGCCTAGTGTGTGTTTTGCGGTCTCTGTGCATGGAATAGGTGGCGATATCTATCTGGAAAGAGGAACAGGAAAAAAGTCCTGTGTCTTAAGTCATAGAATCATTTACGTTGGGAAAGATCTTCAGGATCACCAAGTCCAACCATTAACCCACCTGCAGTTAAAGTCTAGGATGAACTACTGCCTCCAAGGATGCAGGATACCAGAGCAAATACCCTGAATTTCTGTGTCAGTCAATTCGGGATGAGTGAAAATTCTGAGAACTGGTATCTTTAGCATAAAACTCAAACTACATCAAGTATTTCCAGGTCTGCAACAGCAGTGATTTAATAGGAATGTATTTATGATTTCCAGGTGGAAGTCTGGAGGTGTGTGTGTCTCTGATCCGTTGTGGTTTCCGTTGTCTCTCAAGCTGACTCACGCTGATCCAAATGGAGATCAGTGCAGTTCCTAATTTCCCGGTCATCTTTGCAGAGATGCCATGAAAAATTGAAGACAGCCAACTGTGTTCTCCTTGCACTGGAGTAACCACTCCAGGGTGCACATTCATCACTGAGACTGGTGCCTCTTTGTGCCAAGGACCACGTTGCACTGGCATTTCTGGGGAACAGAAGTGCCTCCAGCAAGAGGAGCTGTGTACACAAGTGGGAAGTTGGGACGACAGAAGGCAGGCAGCCCAGATGGTGTGGCTGTCAACAGGGCTGGGATCTCCCGTGGTGTCAGGAGAGAGGCAATATTTTGCTTACTCCGTCCTGACACTGGAAAACCAGGGTAATTGTCGGATTCTTCTCTGAGCCAAAAATTAGTTGGAATGCTGCAGGTCTGGTATTCTTTTCCAGCCTGACTTTGCTCTGAACAGTGTAGTCTGAGCTGCACATCTGCACAGGACTGGCTTGCTTGGCAACTGGGCTAAACTGGTAATTCACGCCATTATCCATTTTCCTACTAATTTGTCCATCCCAACAATATTGTCCCCTCTGGCCATTAAAAGCTCTGCGTGCTTTCAGTAGGCTTTTTAGAAAATTAGACAAAAAGTAGGTAAGAAGGTGCTATTTCCAGTGACCAGAGCACAGAACCCCCCTCCCTACCCATGGTTTGTTCTTTTTCCTGTGAGTTTCAGCTATTAAAGCAGCTGAAACAATTGCACATATGGATGAGTGGATGTAATCCGTGCACCTCTCTCGCTAGGTAGAAAACGCATAGAGATCAACGAGATTCCAATGAGATTCCTACTCCTGCCATGGGTTACATTATACTGCAAGATGTTTCCCAGTAATTCTTAACCTAGCTCAGCTTGCAGATAGATTTTTGTTCCAGAACAAAGTGACAGGATAGGTGAAAACTGATATCTGAAAGTGACTTCAGCATGTAACATCCACTTTCGTTGAAGTTCGTCTTCTGCAGTGGCAACTGGGAAGTCTAAAACTGAGACGTCTGCTCTTTGCTTCCATTAGGATTCTTTGAAAATATTGCTACTGCTTGGGGTTGGGAAAAGTTTCCTTCATTTTCTTGATTATAGAGGGATTCCCTCACAGAAAATGAACCAAGTCAGCCTTCTCTCTTTGATCTTATTTTTCTCTTCTTCCTATCTGTTCTATCTTGTATTTCATAGAGTCATAGAATCATTAGGGACTGGAAGGGAACTCAAAAGATCATCTAATCTAATCCCCCTGCTACAGCAGGATCACCTAGACCAAGTCACACAGGAACATGGCCAGGCTGGTTTTACATATCTCCAGTAAAGGAGACTCCACAACCACCCTGGGCAGCCTGTTCCTGTGCTCTGTCACCCTCACTGGGAAGAAGGTCCTTCTCAGACTGATGTGGAACCTCCTGTGTTCCAGCTCACACATTGCCCCCTGTCCTATCACTAAATGACATTGAGAAGAGCCTGGCTCCATCCTCCTGACACCCACCCTTCACATTTTATAGACATTAACGAGGTCACCCCTCAATCTCCTCTTCTCCAAGCTCAAGAGACCCAGCTTCCTCAGCTTCTCGTCATAAGGGAGGTGCTCCACTTCCTTCATCATCCTTGTTGCTCTACGCTGGACTTCTTCCAGCAGCTCCACATCCCTCTTGAACTGAGGGGCCCAGAGGTGGACACAATACTCCAGATGTGGTCTCACTAGTGCAGAGTAGAGGGAGTGTTTCTGCAGGTTTGGAATTTTTATTGGTGTCCTCTTTTCTCCAACCCCTCTCCATCCCATTCCATCTGTTTATTATCTTTTCCATCACTGAGCTGTGAATAATTTGGGGGGGGAAATCGTGCAGCTGCATGGAAATCAGCTGGTTGGCACCAGCTCTACACTGGCTTCCTGGAGGAGTCCCTGGCTTAGCAGACAATTTGCCACTAAAGGATTTTGGAGAGCACAGAAAAAAACCCATCCTCTACCAGTGGTGTCAATCTCAAGCTTGTAATAATTAGGAGTTATTATTGGGTTGGCTGAAAAACAGGGAGTTTTAAAAAAGGAACCCAACATTTTGCGTATTTCTTTGCTCTCTGTTTCTCTGAGAGCTGCAAAGGGCTGTTTATAACTGCAGGATGAGCTAAATAGTCTGTATTTAGTGAAACTCTGGATTCTTCTGTAATGGGAGGCTTGAAGTGAGAACAGTCACTTTAGTCCTGAAGAGATTTTAAGGACATTTCAGGATTTTTCATGGTTTTCCTCAGGACCAGAGGAAAAGGCCACCAGTTTCCCCAGGAGATCAGACTGGAAATTACAAAAATTTTCTGTAGTAAAAGAGCAGTTAAAGCTTGGAACAGGCTGCCCAGGTAGCTGGTGGAGTCTCCATCCCTGGAGGGATTCAAACGGCAGTAGGTGGGATGCTGTGGGACATGGTCTGTTGGTCATGGAGGGGCTGAGGGTTGGACTTCAAGGATGGTCCTTTCCAACCTTAATGATTCTGTGATTCAGCAGATAGATCAGACCTGCTCTCTGAAAATGCTGTGGGACTTAAGTATGTTAGATTCCTAAGCTGGGAATAGTTAGGTGAAACAAATCTGTGTTGGAGCCCTGTTCATATCCATAGAACCACAGAATGGTGGGAATTGGGAGGGACCTCTGAAGACCATCTAGTCAAATCCCCTGATATGGTTCATATTCACAGAACCACAGAACGGTTTGAGTTGGAAAGGACCTTTGGAGACCATCTAGTCCAAGCCCCCATTATTAACTACCTCTCTCAGGTCTGACCTCTCTGCATTCCTTGACTCCAGTCCCAAGCCAAACCACTCCAGCAGGTTCAGAACACGAGGTCTCTTTGCCAGCTCTGCTCAGGTCCTCCTGGAAGTTGATGATTCTGTTTAGCCTCAGGCTAATTAGCAGCTCCCTGCCAATAGGTTTTATTGCAGAGGTGACCCACAGTGAGCAAAAATGACAGGTGCTGGCATTTATCTTCCAGGAGTCAAGCGAGCTAATTGTTTCACTGAGCAAAGTAAAGCATCGGCTCCGTGTGGTTTGAGCCTTTGGTTCTTTCAAAGGTGTCAGAGGAGGGAAACTCTACGGGCAGGGAGATAATTGTTCTGATTTTTGCATGATCAGCTGATGGTTCAACGAGGCAGCAATCAAAGCAAAGCTCTTCCCTTCTGTAAATACCACTTTAAAGGTTCTGACGGCAGAGTAGCACAAAGGGTTACCGTTTGTTGCCTTTAATATCTGTAAGATCAGCAGATTATGGAAATCGTACGTGAATGTACAGAACAGTGAGGAGGCTTTCATGCTCCATACGGCTATATCTGAGGCAGTGGGTTTCTTAAGGCTATCGAGATGTTCTTGGTGTGCAGTGACGGCTCCTTGTATTTGTGAAGGCACAAAGAGTCTGCAAGCACCTGCTGTTTGAAATCCTGTTAATTTTGCTGGTTTAGGACTGTGTTAGCTCGTTTAAATGGCCACAGAACATGATTTTGCAGCAGCAGAAGGAAAGGTTGTAAGAGAGGGCTGTGAAGTGGATTTTCACGACTTGTTGTTTCTGTTTCTAATCGTCCCGTCCATTAATCCCCACCGGAGAGAAAACACTTGTTCTAATGATCTTGAAAAGCACCACAATCCCCTCTGCTTTCTTCTTTTTTTTTTCGTTAAGTTCACTTAGTGTGGAGCTGCTCCACATCACTCCAGCTCACCACAGATTCGAATGATCAAGTAGCTCAGGCAGACCTATTAAAACAGGAGAAGCTGAGAGCTCTGTTATTTGCTGGGAGACTACAATTGGTGCGAGAAGCTCTCGATAACCTATTCACCTTCCCCCACAGAGCTGTAATCCACGGGTTGGACCATATGGAAGCTGGTATTCACACAGAGAGAATGTAAATAAAGCTTTTCAGTGCCTTTGATATCAAAGCTATTCATGCCTCTCTCTCAGCAAGTCCTTCCATTCTCTCCCCGACATAGTTAGCATAAAAGAGCAACCTACTGTTTAGAATGATTTTAGAGTAAGGAAAAAAAATCAGCCCAAACCAAACACAAAAAACCCTCCCCAACTTTAATCTATTGTTCCCTGAGTTCAGAAGATCATCCTAAAGTTTCATCCTGCAGTTATTATTTATTGGGTGGAGGATTTAGCGAAGAGCCGCAAGCCAAAGCCCTCTAAGAAGATCCTGATTTGGGGTTTGGAAATTATATTCATAAGTATTTGCAAAGGCTGGGTTTAGCCCCTTTTACTAACGTGTGCTCGTCCATGGTTAATCCTACCTTGAAATTAATTAGGACCAACCTGAGCTTTGAAATGAGAAATCCTCAAGGCATCCTTTTTAGAAAAAAAAGAAGCTGGGGGTTCTAACGGACAGGCAGCTGAACAGGAGCCAGCAGTGTGCCCAAGTGGCCAAGAAGGCCAATGGCATCCTGGCCTGGATTAGAAACTGTGTCCAGCAGGAGTAGAGATGTGACTGTCCCCCTGTACTCAGCACTGGGGAGGCTGCACCTTGAGTACTGGGTCCAGTGTTGGACACCTCAGTACAAGGGAGACATCGAGGTGCTGGAGTGAGGGCAGAGGAGGGCAACGAAGACGGTGAAGTGCCTGGAGAATAAATTTGATGAGGAGAGATTGAGAGAGTTGGGGTGGTTTTGTTTGAGGAAGAGGAGGCTAAAAGGAGACCTCATTTCTCTCTACAATTATCTGAAGGGACACTGTAGAGATGTTGGTGCTGGTCTCTTCTCACAGGTCATTAGCAACAGAACCAGAGGGAAGGGCTTCAGGCTTCAACAAGGGAGGGTTAGACTGGACATCAGGAAGAAATTCTTCCCAGAGACAGTGGTCAGGTGCCAGAATGTGCTGCCCAGGGTGGTGGTTGAGTCCCCATCCCTGGATGTGTTTAGAAGTCCCTTAGATGTAGTGTTGGGGGATCTGGTTTAGGGGTGAAGTTGCAGAGTAGGGTTGATGGTTGGACTTGATGATCCCCAGGGTCTTTTCTATGATTCATATAAATATTTGCTGAAACAAATTAGTCTCATTTTTACCTGAAGAAACCTCTCCCCACCCCCACTGAATAGAAGGAGCTGCTCAGCCGAATTAGTGAAAGACAGGATTCTAAACCCTTGAATAATTCCTACCGCACATTGAGAACCCTTTGCAATTCCTTCCCTGTTACGAAGTTTGCATGCGTATTAAACACTGCTATTTATAGCTACAAATACATTCATTAAAGATTTGTTTTGCTGGGGAAAAAAAATCATCAATCCTCATTTCTGCCAGAATATATGAACATTTACATCAAAATACAATGAGGAAAATACCCAAGAGCAGCAAAGCAAAACACTGAGTTGCTGTAAAAAGAAGCTATTTAGAAACTCTGAGGGTTTGGGGCTTTTTGAAACCCTGAGCCGGCACAGGAATTCATTTGCCAAGCTGAGTTTTCCTTGGATACTCAGAACTGGAGTGGTAGGTACAAGGATCCAAGCGTGCAGCACTTTGCTGCACAAGCTTAGAGCAGAGTGAGGTAGCAGTGAGAAGTAAGGTCACATATCAGTGTGACTTTGGCCTCTGCTCTACCCTTGTGAGACTTCACCTGGACTTCTGTGTCCAGCTTTGGAGCTCCCAGCACCAGAAGGATGAGGATCTATTGGAGTGAGTCCAGAGGAAGTCATGAGGATGCTCAGAGGGCTGGAGCCCCTCTGCTCTGGTGACAGACTGAAGGAGTTGGGGCTGTTCAGTCTGAAGAGAAGGTTCCCAGGGGAACCTTCTAGTGATCTTTCAGCCCCTGAAAGGGGCGTCTAAGATGGCTGGGGAAGGCTGTTCCCAAGGGCAGGGAACGATAGGATCAGGGGTCATGGTTTGAAGCTGGAAAAGGACAGAGTGAAGCTGGATAGGAGGAACAAGGTCTGGAATCTGAGGGTGGGGGATTCCTAGAACAGGCTTCCCAGAGAAGGGGTGGAGGGCCCACCCCTGGAGCCATTAAAGGTCAGGCTGGCTGGGGCTGTGGGAAACTGGTCTGGTGAGTGCCCTGCTTGGTGTCAGGAGCTTGGACTGGATGACCTTTGGTGGTCCCTACCAGTCCTGTGATTCTACGATTCTGTGTTCATCTTGCTATGGATCCTTCCCTAGCAGAATGTGTAGCTGTTACTCCTAGAGCTGTCTGAGTGGGAGGATTCAGGGTGGCGGAGAGGGAGGGCAGTGCTACAAGCAATAGCTTTTATCTTTGCAAATAGCGATCTAATGGACAGAAGAGTGGACCCATAATTGGATTTTGCTTCAGATGGTGATTAGGCAGATTGCTCTGCGCAGTGTGTGGAAACTGCTGGCTAGAGTCATCCACATCCTTCCATGATGCTGAGCAGACTAACGCTCTGATTACCCCGTGTATCAAAATGTGAGTAGTGAAGGGCAAAGGCAAAGAAGAGGCTTCAGCTCTTCCAAAGTTCAAGCACAGAGGAAAAGGTGGAGTCCTTGCAGTGCAGAATGCCTGCAGGCAGGTTATGCCCTGGTTGTGCTCGGCAGTTGCCACGTTGCACAGACACCAGTGCAAACTCAACGTAATCTCTGTCAGCCCCTCATGTGTGAGGTTCCCCAGTTCCTTTACCACCTTTGAGCCCAGGCTCTGCACTCACTCCAGTGTGTCCTTGTCTACCCCATCCCAGGGAACCTGAAGCTGGATACGGATCCCCATGGTGCGTGTGTTCTCAACCCGCTGTTGGCCTGCTGTGCTGTAAGGACGTGGTGTTGGCACATAGCTGGCAGGAGCTACATGCAAGGTCCTGCAAGAGGGGACACAAATCAGCTGCCCGCTCCCAGGAGGTTCTGGGACAGGGCCGATGGGTCAGTCACAACCACCAGGATTCTGTCAGCTCGCTCAGGCTTCGGGCTTGTCGTTAATCACTTCCCTGTAAAACTTCTTAGACAGCAGAGTCTCAGAAGGTCACCTGAAATAAATCAGTCATGATTCACAGCAGATCTGATTAATTATCGCTCAAGGTCACGCAGATAAATTCCAATGTGTGTCTGGGTTGGGAGGTAATGGGGACTATTTACAAAGCAGCCCCGCGTGGGAGCCGGGGTGGGTTTGTTTGTGCCTGTTCCATAATTAATAAACCACAATAGGAAGAGCAGAAAATCATAAACAGAGGCTCAGCTGGAACCACAGGGGACTTTTTCTTTTCAAACTGGAGGAAGGTGAGATAATTGCTGGTGTAAGAGTGGTAAAAGAAGTGGTGTCTTTGCACCTTATACTGTGGATTTAATTGCCCCACGACTGGAAGTTGTAGAATTATAGAATCATAAAGGTTGGAAAAGCCCTTTAAGATCATCAAGCCCAACCATCCACCCTGCCCTCGTTGAAAACACTGGCATTTCTTCACTGTTGGGACAGGAGAAATGAAATCAACACAATTAACGCCCCAGGATCGATGAATCAGATCTTTCTGATGCTCTGATTCCTTTGCACCCTGAGCTGCTATTAATCCAGAGCTGGGGTTTGCAGAGGAGCCCGACAGTTGTCACTCTTCACTCGATTAAAATTACCCGAACGCCTCCTGATTTCTAGCATGCACATCCTTCATTATCTTGATGAATTTGGGACTCACCAGTATGAATTTTAAAGACTCTGAAAATAAGGTAACGGAGGGAAAGAAAGTTCCGGGCTCAGATGTTTGAAGGATGATAGTTATATAAATCTCGACACTTTCATGAGGGAATAACGTGGAAATACCTGTGAACATAAGGGTCTCCAGGAGCTATTTAAATCAAAAATGTTGGGCAGGCACCGAACCCAACCTTGGTCTGTTGAATCTTAAGGTGGGTGAAGGAAGGAGTGAGCCGCTCGTCTCGTCGCGATGCCGATTTTAATGCCGGTGAGATGCATTGGAAACTGCCAGCACAAATTTATGCCTTGCAAAAGAGAAAGGGGAAAAAAGAAGCCAAAAGAAAAATGTGTGCGTGCATGTGTGCGTGGAGAAACTTAGGTTAACATTGGCGATTGGGAAAGCTATTAATAGAGTAGTCAGCGATGCTAAGCGCAGCGATGAATGCGTCGTCAATTCCAGCCACTGCTTTTAAGTGGGGAAAGAAGTGAGTTAGGGAAATAGACTCTCCAGTTCCACTGGAGCAGTGTGAAAAAAGGGGTGGGGGAAGGAAATCCTTCTCATCTTGAGTACTGGGGGCAGTGCTGGGCCCCTCACTTCAGAAGGAGATTGAGAGGCTGGAGCAAGTCCGGAGAAGCAATGAGGCTGGGGAAGGGACTGGAGGGAGAGGCTGATGGGGAGAGGCTGAGGGAGCTGGGGGTGTTTAGACAGGAGAAGACTCAATGGGGACCTTCTCCCTCTTTCCAACTCCCTGAAGGGAGGCTGTAGCCAGGCTCTTCTCCCAGGCACTCAGCATCAGGACGAGAGGGCAGGGCCTGAAGCTGCCAGGGGAGGGTTAGGCTGGATGTCAGGAAGCCCTTCCTCATGGAAAGGGGGATCAGAGCCTGGACTG
>JAOXOE010000852.1:2826080-2841082 GCA_028565055.1 Phoeniculus purpureus | reverse complement strand
CTGGGCTGCCCAGGGTGGGGGCTGAGTCCCCACCTCTGGATGAGTTTCAAAGTCACTTAGCTGTGGTGTTGGGGGATCTGGTTTAGGGGTGACCTTGTAGAGTAGGGTTGATGGTTGGACTCGATGGTCCTGGGGGTTTTTTCCAACCTGAACAATTCTGTGATTCTGTATCTTCATGTTCTTTGGGTGAAACCAGTCTCAAAAAATAGCTGAAAGCTTATTTAAACACAAAAGATTGCAAGGCCAACAGCTGGATGCAGGTCCTCACAGAACACTGTTCTAGTGCCTTCAAATCCCTTCTTTCTGGAACTTTTCCTTTGCAAACAGCATCTTTACTGAAAACTGCAATGAAAATGCTTCTCCAGATGGCAACCCTATCCCTGTACAACATCTCTTCCTACAGTGTTGCTCTTAACTTCCTACCACTGCTATTTAAGGTGATAAATAGCGCTTGTGTCTGAAGAACTATTCACCCACTACTCCGCAGTGTAAATACAGAGGGTTTCCATTGATTTCCAGTCTCCCAGCACTACACCTGTTACCCTGGGTCATAGAACCATTATGGCTGGAAAGGACCTCCAGGATCAGCAAGTCCAGCCCTCACCCCAACAGCTCCTAACCCCTACACCATGGCCTCAGGGGCTCGAGCTGCTCAGTTTTTGAACAGCTCCAGGAATGGGGACTCCACCAGCATCCTGGGCAGCCTCTTCCAGCACCCAACCACTCTCTCAGCAAATAACTTCTTCCTAAGACCCAATTTAAACTTCCCTTATGCAACTTGAGGCCATTTCCCCTTATCCTACCATTAGGAAATTGGGAGAAGGAACCAGCACCAGCCTCGCTACAACCTCCTTTGAGGTAGCTGTAGAGAGCAAGGAGGTCTCCTCTCATCTTCCTCTTCTCTAGACTAAATAACCCTAGTTCCCTCAGCCACTCTACTTAGGGCCTGTTCTCCAGCCTCTCCCCAGCCTTGCTGCACTTCTCTGGCCCCACTCCAGCCCCTCACAGACTTTCTGATCCTGTGGTGCCCAAAACTGGACCCAGTACTGAAGTACAGTGGAAAATACTGAGCTCACCCTTCTGCTACCTCCCCTAAGACTAGGTGATACAGCCTGGAAGCCCTGTTTGAACACACAGGAGAATTTAACCTCCTGCCTGATGTGCAGATGATTTTCCATGGCATGAAGCTGTCTCTTGCCCAGTTCAACCCACTTTACACTCTGGTTGAAATCACTGTGACTCAGCAGCTATCGCCTGGCTTGTTTATACAGTCTTCAGCTACTTAATATGGAAGTGAATCCTCCCTGCACACCACATCCTGCCACCCTGCTTGAACTTGTAGAGTAGGATTGATGGTTGGACTCGGTGATCCCAAGGGTCTTATCCAACCTGAATGATTCTGTGATTCTTCTAAAGGAATGTTCAGGGGACAGGTAAAGGATGACAGGGAGTTGCAGAGAAGAAGGTCTCAACATAGCAATTGCTGTCCCAATCAGTACACAGAGGGCAGAAATGTACCTAGAGGATTCTGTTCTTCAATCTATTTCGCTTATATTTTAATCATCCTATTTATTTTAACTTCTTTGTTCTTGAATTTACTCACTTGTCCCTCATTTTGTTATTTACATGGGTGTGCCCTGGGTGTTTTGAATGGGATGGCTGCTTATGCATAGGGACTGGATGGAAAGGCTGACAGGGAGAGGCTGAGGGAGCTGGGGGTGTTCAGCCTGGAGAAGAGGAGACTCAGGGGGGACCTTCTCCCTCTTTCCAACTCCCTGAAGGGAGGTTGGAGTCAGGTGGGGGTCAGGCTCTTCTCCCAGGCAACCAGTGCCAGGATGAGAGGGCTTGAAGCTGCCAGGGAAGGGTTGGGTTGGATGTTTAGAAGCTCTTCCACAGGGAAACGGTGATTAGAGCCTGAACTGGACTGCCCAGAGCAGTGGAGGAGTCCCCATCCCTGGAGGTGTTGAAGGCCAGCCTGGCTGTGGCCCTTAGTGCCCTGGTGTGGCTGCTGGAGTGATGTTAGGTGCTGGGCTGAATGAGCTCAGAGGGCTTTTCCAGCCTCAGTAATTCTGGGATTGTGTGATTCTGTACATTAAAATAAATGCTTTGGAGAAGGCTGGCTGCACTCGGCTGCTCCCTGCAGCCAAAGCTGGTCCCTGGTTAGGGATAGTGGGGCAAAGGAGAAAAACCTTCCTGCAGTGTAAGATCGTGATTCTGACTCAAGGAACTGAGTGCTCTGAGGATGGTTGGGTCAGTTCGTGCACACATTGGATGCTGCTGTGTTGGTGCTGCAGAGGCTTCGCGGTGCAGCAGGCACCCTCCACTCTGAGTTGTGCAGAGGAGCTCTTCCACGTTGATTAACTGTGGTGCATAATTTATGCTCCTACTTATTTAATCACTCTGGAGTTTTGGTATTCGCTGGCAGTTGCTAGATTGCTTTATTAAATTTAGGCTGTGTTGAAGGGAATTTATTTTTGTGTATTCCTCCTTCATAATTTTTTTATTTATTATTTTTTTCCTGAACTGTTGTCACATAAATTCCTGCGTTATCGATGGATCTGCATGCAGAGCCTTACTATTTAGTTCTCATGCCAGAATCCTCTAAATCATGTCTGGCATGTGTATTATATCTTACTTCATACCCTCCTTCGCAGTGATGGATTTACTTTCTTTGCTTTCTTCTCTTTTATATCAGACCAAAGGCATCCAAACTTGAAAGCAATGGAAGGAAAAAAATTGACTTCAGAATTTTTTTTCTCTGTAGTCACAAAATGCAGGACCTTGACCTGAACAAGAGCTGTTAAACAATCACAGAATATTGACTGGGTTGGGTTGGAAGGGAGCTCAGAGCTCAGAGCCAACCCCCTGCCTTAGGCAGTGACACCTCTCACCAGATCAGGTTGCCCAGAGCCCCATCCAGCCTGGCCTAGGACACTGCCAGGGATGGAGCAGCCACAACCTCCTTGGGCAACCTGTTCCATCACATAAAAAACAGACATCTAATATTTTTCTTCCCTTTTGTAGAGTTATGGGTAAGGAGAGGAGACCAGTGTGTTTTGTAGGGGCATTGGTTAGACAAGTTCAGTCAAGGAATTGATTAAACTTTTGGGGCTTTCTGTAAGGAGGAGGAAACTTCAATATTTGAAGAACTCAGAAAATAGTTTCTTTTCTTTCTCTTGCATCACTTAGTCTCACTCATCAGTTACCCAACACCAATGATTAGGATGAGGTAGATAAGACTAATGTTAGCAAAATGGTGTAAAGATGCACGGTTGCCTGTAAAACTCTGTTTGGATGAAGGGAATCTACCTTGGTTCTATTTCCTTGCAGTTCAACCCTGTAACCTGCTCAGTGAATGCACTGAGTTTTCTTTCTGGAACATTCCTGCTGATACCATTACTTGTTGCACATGTTTGAGTGGCATTTTATTTAGCTAAAGCACCGAGGTGGTAGCAGATGTCCATTGGCGACGGCATAAATCAGAGCTACAACAACCCAATAGCAGCGCTCTGACGTGTTCAGCCACATTAGAACATCTCACAAGGTACTTGTGTTTGATTTTTAAGGTCTGATTTGTCTTCAACAGGTCAAATGTTGGCTAGAAAAGGACATTTTTCTTCCTTAAATTAGCAGGGATTTCTGTTTCAATGGAAACAGAAACTGTTGGGGTGCAAAAAGAAAGATATTTGGATGCAAAAGGGAATATTTTGATGAAAAATGAGAGACTTAGATGCAAAGAGAAAGTATTTTAATGCAAAGAGGAAGTATTTTGATGCTGTCACTTCCTGATCTTAAGAGAATGGAGTGACTCAGGCTCATGGATTCACTTGGGGTCAGATTAAGGCTGCTTATACCACGGGTCTGCATGGAGATCAAAGTTTTACTACAGCCACTAAATTCTGAACTCCAACAGCACAGAAAATCACCACCATTACTCAATATTGGACTCAGAGGGTCCAAGAATCACTGTCACTACCCAAAGTTAAGCTGAGGGATCTGAAGAGATGGGGGGATGAGTTGAGAGCAGGAAGAGAGAGAGAACCAGTGAGGAGGAGGAGAAGAGGAGAAGGGAAAGAGGAAAAGAAGGAGAAGTGGGGAACCAGGTCCCAGATCAGTACTCCAGGATGCAGCAACAAGTTCTTTTGGTGTCTTCAACAGTCTCTTGTCCTGACTGCAGGCTGGAAGGGGCTGATGGTAAAGCCCCCACACCATTCCAATCTCTGCCCTTTTATACTGGCTACTAGCCAGTGTGTTTCTTCACTCCAATCGTTTGGGGAATCTCTCTTTGTTAACTGACTCCTTGAGGGAGGAGAACTTCTCACGTTTTCAGGCTCTGCAGATTCCATTCCCATACAGAGCATCGTGAGGTGCAGGGTTCACGGGTTATCTTACAATTGTTGGAGCCATCTTACTTGTTAACCAGAGTCTGACAGATGCAACGAAAATATTTCAATGCAAACAGAATGTTTGGATGCAGAGAGAAAATATTTAGATGCAAAAGAAAATCTTTCTCTCCAAAGCTCTTACAAGCAGCTAAATATTTCGGGAGCTGGTGTGTGTTTCTCAGGATGTGCTGATGTCTGTGTGATGTGGGTTTGGATTTAATTTTGCACTCGCTGCTTGCCTGAGCAGACTTGATTTATGAAGGTATCATGTGTATGTATGGAGATCTCTTTTAGCTGCTTGAAAACTACCCCACAGAGCTGTTTTTAATGGAAAATTGTTTTTCCAGTTATCCAGCTCATTGCTAGGATCTGCTTCCAGTAGTAAAATTACGTTTCCACCAATCATTTTTGTTCAGACAGCCGTCAACGTCATCCCGATCCTGCGTTTCTCTGCCAAATTTACAGCCTTCCTTAGCAAAGTAAATCTCCCACGAGTTGCAGGATTCTCTTTTTTAATGGATAAAGGTATCCCCTGGATATCCAGGAGCGTGTAGCTACATCACTGTAAATCCTAGAAAAAGGAAAGGGAAAAGGCATTTGAAATTATAGGGGTTTAATGAAAAAATTACAGTGGTTACTGCAGGTCTTGAAGGATTTCTCTACCACAAAGCTTCCTGCATTTAAGGTTTTTATTAACAACTGAAGTAGAATAAAACTGATTGTTATCGATCGATGTTCCACACATTTGAGGGCCATGGCCCATGCTAATATCCTTTTACATTTTTTTCTAAGTAGTGCTAATCATCAGAAAAATCGGGTGTTAGACCTCTCAGGTGGAGCTTCTGTGCCGGGATGCGGTTTGTAGAGAAACTCTGGGTGGGTACGAAGCCCCCAAGAACCAGGGGTTGCAGGCAGAACTTCCCAGAGACTTCCCAGAGCTTTGAAGGATTTGGGAGTTTGAAGGGTTCTCTTCCACAAAACTTCCAGCATTTAAGGTTTTTCTCATCTGTTTTATTAACACCCTGAATCACAATAAGCCTGATCATCCTAGACCGAAGTTCCACATGTTTGAGGGCCATGGTCTACACAAACATCCTAATATCACAGAATATCCTAATATCATAGAATCATGAGAAAAGTGGGTATTGGACATCTAATGTGGAGCTTCTGTGCCGTGATGTGGTTTGTAGAGCAACTCTGGATATGAATCCCCCAAGAACCAGGGGTTGGGGTCAGAACTTCCCAGAGGAATAGATTGTTGGCAGATGTTTGAGCTCGGGTAAATGCCTTGTGTGGTCACTTGGAAAACTCACGTCCAATCCTTTCTTGCTCGTGTACTTGGACCCGTTCTTTGTTGGAACCCTGCTTGTGCTAGTGCCTTTGTAGAAATGAAAAGAACCTAAATCCTGGTTGTATTTTCTACCATAATATTGTGACCGAAGTTACAGCCCCAAATTCATTAGGAGCTGTTGAAACCGTTGGCCCTGAACCTCCTCCCAAGGTAATCGATGCTTTGCATACCCAGAGTACATCAGGGGCAGCTCGGGCTGGGCTCAAAGCAACGAGACCCAATTTCATGGGTGAACAACCAGGGTGATTGCTCAGCCCCTATGGCCCTGGGTCCACCTGGGGCAGGGAAAGGCCCTGTGCACTGCTGCAAAGCCCTCAGCTTGTGCAGGGGGACAGGATTAGGAGGATGCAATATAGAGCAGTGGAATAGAGCTCCTCTAGTGCTGGAGTTAGATGTCCCTTGGTGATGTTTTTCCAACATTCCTTATAAGAAAGGACTCTCAAAGTCTAGTTCTTCTTGCATGTTGGGTTTTGAGAGAAGCAACTGAAGTGCAAGGATGTGGAGTCTCCTGCTCTGAAGACATCCCAAACCCACACAGAATCATAGAATCAGGGTTGGAAGAGACCTCCAAAGGTCATCTAATCCAACCCCTCTGCAACAAGCAAGGACAATCGTGCTCCTGTGGGATCTTCTCCAGGGGTTTCTGTTCTAGCAGTGGGGCTGAACTAGATGATCTTCAGAGGTCCCTTCCAACTCCAGCAGTCTGCAGTTCTGTGCTTCTCTCTCTCCTGGTGTTTCAGCAGTCTCTCCCCAGGTGGGAACAGAGTAGGTGGCCGGATAAGGGCTTTTTCTGATCCCTGCTGGAAACAACAGCAGTCTCTGATTCAGTTACTGCATTCAGTGAAGACATAGGAGTACTGGCACCACAGTACAGGAAGGAAACAGAGGTCCTGAAGAGGGCACAGAGAAGGGCAGCTGGGCTGGTTCAGCATCTGGAGAACAGGTCTGATGAGGAGAAGCTGAGGGAGCTGGGGCTCTTCAGCCTGGAGAAGAGGAGGCTGAGAGGACACCTCACTGCTCTCTACAGCTGCCTGAAAGGAGGGTGCAGTGACGGGGGGGTTGGCCTCTTCTCCCTGGTGACTAGCAACAGAACCAGAGGAAACGAGGTCAGGTTGTGCCAGGGGAGGGTCAGATTGGAACTGAGGAAGAACTTCTTCCCTGAAAGCGTGAAGAAATCTTTGAACAGGCTGCCCAGGGAGGGGGTGGAGGCACGATCCCTGGGGGGATTCAACAGCTGGACAGCCAGGGTGTTTGAGGAGATGGTCAGTGACTGGGAGTTGTAGGGCAGGTTGTTGGACTTGATGATCTGGAAGCTCTTTTCCAACCTTGATGATTCTATGACAAGCAAACTGGGTTGTCCCTCTGTGGTTTTCTTCTGCTGGCACTGGAAAAGACTGCTGTGTTGCTGAGGGTCTTACATGTACCTCCTCCATACTAACTTCTTATAGGAAACTCAAAACCCAACTGCTCTACACTCACTCCCGACAAAATCTGCTTCCAAACTACAGTAGCAGTGTCATGGAAAATTTCGTTCCTGAATTGCACTAATTCGGAGAGGAACAAGAAGTGTCAGATCCCATTACATTGCTCCACCACTCGGTTCTGTCATCAGGACTCTGTCTGCAGCTAACGTGGTTCAGCTCATGCAATGCTGAGAGCGACAATTACACCATGACACGTTAATCCTGCATTATAAATCACTGTCACCAGGTCCCAGTCACACCAGGCGTTTGATAGAACAGGTTTCTCTTGTCCTGTTCTCCTCTCTCATCTTCTTGCTGCCTGACTTTACCTTTCTCATAGAGGTTTATATCCAGTCAGCTGAAGCTGAACCTGATACTGCCCCAAGAGATTCCCCTTGTGCACTAATCGGTGGTGTCCACCAATACAAATATATTAGAATCATAGAATTATAGGGTTGGAAGTGACCTCCAGAGGGTATCCAGTCCAACCCCCCTATACCAAGCAGGGCTAGCACTCACCAGACCAGGTTGCCCTGAGCCTCAGCCAGCCTGACCTTGAATGGCTCCAGGGATGGGGCCTCCATCCCCTCTCTGGGCAGCCTTGTTCCAGGGATCCCCCACCTTCAGACTCTGGACCTTGTTCCTCCTGTCCAGCCTCACTCTGCCTTTTCCAGCTTCAAACCATCACCCCTCATCCTGTTGTTCCCTGCCCTTGGGAACAGCCTTCCCCAGCCCCCCTTCAGGCTCCTTTGAGGGTTTGGAAGGTCACTAGAAGATCCCCCCAGAGCTGCCTTCTCTCTAGGCTGAGCAGCCCCAAATCCTTCAACCTGTACCCAGAGTAGAGTAGCTCCAGCCCTCCAATCATGCTTGTGGCATCCTCTGGACTCCTATATAGGGCAGCTCCAAGTCCTTCTGGTGTTGAGGGCTCCAGAGTGGACACAGGATTCCAGGTGAGGTCTCACCAGGGCAGAGCACAAAGGCAGAATCACTCCTCTCATTCTGCTGGTCACGGTTCTTTTGACATTAGGCTGGACTTACTTTTTTAGCAATTTGAAAGAATCCGTGTTTTTCACACTTTCCATGTGATGGGATGCTCTGCATTCCAGCCTGGATCTTGCAGAACTGGTGACTGCGCTGTCACACAGCAAAATGTCCTTGTTGAAGAGAGGAGCTAAAGCATTTGCTCTGCCTGGCTGGTTCTGCTGGAACGTGACGTTCCAGTGTCCCACTGAAATGTCACCTAGCACAGGAGCCTTGATTTCACATCAGGCTTGATGCTGTCACAGCTGTGGCTATTGCTTTCACATCTACCCCAGTAGCCACATCAGCAACCCGTTAGCAGGGCTCCCAGGGACATAGAGCCAGTAAGGGGCAATAGGATCCAGTGGGGAACATTGGTCTCACGTTGTGGTGTGGGTGGCTTCCCACTAATGTCTCTGGTTTTCCATGAAAAAACCCAACCTGTCACTACCTTTCAAACCTCCCAGGTTTTGATATTTGTAGCATCTGTTCCGTCGAGGTTGTCCCAAGGTGCATTCTAAATATTTTAGATTAAAAGAAGAGAAACGTCTGTGTCCTCAGGAGGCTGCGGTCTGAGTGGTCACGATGAGAAGAGCAGTAAAACTCGTTTTCTTTGGATGGACGGAGATGGAGTGATGAGGGTCTTTTATTTGCGCAGCAGCTCTGCTGTCTTAACTGAGAATAGAATCCAGATCTCTGGAATTAATTAATGTTAATTATTATTTGTGTAATATAAATCACATAATTACCGTGTGCAATTTCCGTTTCAAACTTTGTTAATTTATCATTTTATGTCCTTGTAAACTCTGGTTGAACACAGCCTCTCTGTTTTGTCTTAGGGTAGCTTTTGCCAATTCATTTTTCTCTAGCGGGACTTTGGATGCATTTTCTAACCAACGTGCGTGCGGTCCTGCTTTTAGGTAGAGTTTGTGATAACGAGATACAGCATTGAGGACTGTTAATCCATGGATTGCCGGCTAATTCTATGGTTCCTCCAAAGGTTCAGAGATGTAAAGCCAGAGGTACCACTCAGTCTTCTCATGTAGCCTCATCTACATGTTACATGGTTCTGTGAGTCTAAATCATAGAATCACAGGATGTGGTTGGTTGGAAGGGACCTCCAAAGGGCATCCAGTCCAAGCCTAAACACCAAGCAGGGCCACCACTCATCAGACCAGGTTGCCCACAGCCCCAGCCAGCCTGACACTGAATGGCTCCAGGGATGGGGCCTCCATCCTTTCTTTGGGCAGCCTGTTCCAGGGATCTCCCACCCTCAGATTTCCGGCCTTGTTCCTCTTGTCCAGCCTCACTCTGCCCTTTTCCAGCTTCAAACCATGACCCCTCATCCTATTGTTCCATGCCCTTGGGAACAGCCTTCCCCACTGTTCTGACAACCCCTTTCAGGGGTTGAAAGGTCACAGAATCATTAGGGATTGGAAGGGACCCCGAAAGATCATCTAGTCCAATCCCCCTGCCACAGCAGGATCACTTCACTGGAGAAGTTACAGAATCAGAATCACTCTGGGTTGGAAGGGACCATCTGGTCACTAGAAGGTTCCCCATGGAGCCTTCTCCTCTCTAGGCTGAACAGCCCCAACTCCTTCCTGTTGCCAGAGCAGAGGGGCTCCAGCCTTTTGGCGATCCCATTTCAATATGCTAAGACTAAGCCCCAAACTAGACAATTCCCTGAAAGATATTTTAACAGCCTGCAATTTATTGCTTGTTTAAATATTTAATTCCATTTGTTGTTGATGCTGCTGCTGCTGTGTTGATTTTGTCGGCTCCTTTCTTCCTTCAGCCTCCTCCTCAAAGTCTTCTCCCATTCACACTACAACAAGATACAAACCCCTGGAACTTCTGGGGCTCTGACTCTACAGAGCACAGGGCAACTGGGGTTTAATTTCTATGAAAATACAGAGCAGCTGATAATTTCTTTCACTCTCAACTCACATTTTCAATTAGCTGCCTCCTCAGAGCCATATATCATTGTACCATACATTGACAGTTAGACAGTCAAAGCTGTATTTTTAGTTCTTGTACTCTGGTTTTCCCTCTAGATGCTCACTCTCTTCTTTTCATAATGTAAAAATATTAATTAATGAGACAGTGTCATTCACACGGTGACACTGGCTGTCAGGATCTAACAAATGGGATTTAGAAAAAAGCAAACAAAACTGTGAACCCAATGCGGGGGGAACAGAAGGGTAAGGGAGAGGAGAGAAGCTAATTGCTGGACTTTAAAATCTCTTGGGAAGGGAGGTGTTGGAAAAGTTTACAGGGGAAATTAGTGATGTTTAACAAATTAATTAGGTGCAAGCTGGAAATTAAATCCCTGTTCTAGAAGAAGTAAAGTGATGGACTAGAGGCTCAGGGAAAATGCTGGTTGGGTGTTATCAGGGCAGGAAAGGTCTGTTTGAGGACCTTATGGCAGATCATTTGGGTACAGGGACTCTTGGAAGGGGATTTCAACTTCACAGGAGCAGGAGGGTCTGTGATGCAGCAGAGCAAGTGGAGCTTGAAGCGTTAACTGAGCCCTGCTGGGGCACGATGTGTAGGCTGGCTGTCAAAGCTGATCTCCCTGACTGGGTGAGTTGGGTTGGGCATCCCAGGGGATAGCAGGTCATGGGTATTGTGTGTGTGGTGCAGGGTGCAGACACCACTGTGCTTTCCTCTGTTTCTGCCTGCAGTCTCTTCTCCCTAGGTGGGATATAATAGTTGGAAGAAGGCAACGTGTTAAGTAAGAGAGAGGAAACTTAGATGTGGGGAGATAAAACGATGATGCTGGTGAGATCAAGCACTGAGGTGCAGGAAATAGCTACATTGGCCTGAAAATCTGCTCTTCTAGGTCTGCTACAAATAGTCAGCGCTGCTCTTTTCTGTCGTGTGCAGTCAAAAAACCCTCTAAAGGGTGTTGTTCTGCCTCTCTTGATGAGGGCACCAAGGATGGCCTCACTTGAGACATTTCCTCCTTCCCATGTTGGCCTTTTGGCTCTGTGCAAGTGCAGCAGCAATTGAACGTACGTTAAGTTCCCTATCACAGGGCTATCTCTGTCCTTGGAAAATAAAGAGATCTGAGGAGTATATTATCTTTTTCATCTCTGAGCATGATAATGTTCTCTGTCAGCCTTTTTTTCAACCCTCTTGGTATCAAAGAGAATAAAGAAATGCCCCTTGATTTCCTCAGTGAGCTCTACGTCAAGCCTCTACTTCCAGCAATATTCTGGATGTGAGGAGAGAATAACGAAGTGAACACTAACACAACTGCGAGGCTGTTGCATCAGAGCCCTCAAGGTATTTCTTAGCTGGCCTCTATTAAGAGGTCCTCTATTAACAGATTAAAGAGTTGGTGATCACTGGGCATCTCCACTAAATTACAAATTATTTGCTAGGGGAAGATGTTCTATCCAACAGGTCAGTGATCAAAGCAGGGCTGCTCCTCTTAATAATGACATGAGCTGGGTCAATCCATTCACAGTAGAGGTCCTTAACAGACAACGTCAAAGTTTTTTGTTTTGTCCCTGGAAGTTTGTTGTTAGCACCTTCTAATGGTGTTTAGCTATTTTACAGTTACCTTCTGTCTCATGTGATGGGTATTTTACTGTATTTTAGTCATCTTTTCAGCAGATGTTTTAGCATGACCAGCATCTCATTTTCTATTCCATTACACGTCACTTCATCCCTTCATCCTCCAGTTCAGTATCTCCTATGGAAAGGCTTTTGGAAGTTTACTTTAGATTTGACATTTGAAGTGTTAGATATTACATTGTCTAGCAGGCTGCTGCTGTTCCTCCATGCGACCTTTCACAAGTGAGCCTTACAATTCTGAGTTCCCTGAATCCCCATGATTGCATCTCCATCCAAACACAGATCTTATTGCTTAGACAATAACAGTATTTGAAAAGTAAGTGGTGAGGGGCATCAGCCACATGAAGAAAGGCTGAGAGAGCTGAGTTTGTTCAGCCTCGAGAAGGGAAGGCTCCTTGATAAGGAGGACCTTATACTCAGGTTCCAGCACCTACAGGGTGGCTGCCAAGAAGACAATGACTCCCTTTTCACAAGGAGCCCTATGGAAAAGACAAGGGCAGATGGGTCTGAGTGACTGCTGGGGAGATTCCCGTTGGAGTCCAGAAGGAAATTCTTCCCCATAAGAACAATTAGCCACTGGAATCATCTCCCAAGGGAAGGAGTCAATTGTCCTACACAGGGCAGTTTTCAGACCCAACTGGACAGGCTGTTGGGACAGGCTGCTGTCTTTAGCTGGATAGGTTGGACAGGATGATCCTTGAGGCCCCTTCCATTCTGCTGTTCTATGAATCCATGAATCAGCCATTCATTTATAGGCTCCTTCTTACTGTGTTGGAACATAAATACATTGAAGGAGGTAGGAAAGTGCTGGTGCTGCAAGCTGTAATAAGCAGCATGTGTACACATAGATTCTTTCTTCAATATCACTTTCCAAACCCAGAGCCATCCCCAAGTGCTTTACAGAGTCAAATTACTTATTTATGGACTTCTGCAGAAGAAGCCTGATGTACAGCACCACCTATGTAGCTTTCATCACTCTAATTGTCTTAGTGTGTCTGCTAAGTAGGTACAACTACAATCTCTCATTCGTTGCTTTCAGCTTGTTCAGCATTTTGTAGCAGTGAACGCACTAGGATTTAATTTACTTGAGTTCTGCTGTGCGATCTTTGCCCGGCTATTTCGGCGTAGGTACTGCAGTTCCAACTGGTCTTGACTGTGAGGGTTGGATGGGCTGAGCTCCAGCAAAGCTGGACTAGAAGCTTCCATGGAGAAGACTACAGTCTTTTCCTCCTTTATGATATTTACTTTGTTTCTCCTCCTGCATTTTCTCAGCTGACTTCCAAGGGGTTTGAAATGACAGCATGAGCGGGACTGCAATCCCTAGGTAGTTGGAGAATGGCAAGGAGCTCATGTCATGTGTCAGGGTACATTAAATCAGGATGTTATCTTGCCTTTCTCATCTAGTCTTTTCATTTTGTCTACTGACTGGCTGATACAACAGATCAGATCAGGCCTTCCTTTTTTTTTGTTACCAGTAAAACATTATTGGAATGAGGAGGATTCCACGCGGAGGAATGAAGTTCTCCAAGTCTTGGCATGCTACCAGCGTTGACCTTTGAAGGTGAAAATCAAGTTCATACATCAAACCAGGGACTTGCATGGATACACTTGACTTATTCTGAAACTTGGAGTAATTTTATCAAATCCTGGTTGAGTATGACCCAAACATTTCTCTATAGGATCATATGTACTGTAATGTGATAGGTAGAGGGATGGCACTGGCAAACCTGGTGCTGACCTGCAAACCTGATGCTGAAAGGTGACCTGGCAGCATTGGGGTAACGATTACACTTGATCTTGCAGATCTCCTGCTTCTCCCTTAAATAATGTTACAGATGTTTGATTAGAACTGGCAAATCTCGTGCCCCGGTGTTGTTCATCTTCAAATCTGATGTTACTGCAGTTTCATTATTCAACCCATCAGGCAGCAACGGTTTCATAAATGACTACAATCGCATGCTGGGGCGGTAGCGTTGCTGAATAAACTGGATTTTCATCGAGCCATGACCGCTCGGATTAGAACATTTAGAATCCATCGCTTCAGTAACTTCTCTTAAGCAAAGATCACAGCACAACATGAGCTTTTCAAACCACAGGAGGGACAGAGGAAATGTTTTCAAGGGTTTTTGCGTTGCGTGTACAGATTAAGGGAAATCCAAGAGGGAGAGGTTAACAGGGTAAAGCCTTCATTAGCTGTGGGGTGAGAACAACAAGACAATCCTTCGTGTTTCCTGGATCCCAGAGCTTCTGATCCAACTTTTCTTCATAGTGCTATTAGCAGCTGAACCTAAAGGGGCTCAGAATTCAGCAAACTGCACAGATGCTTGGGGTCAGAAGAAACCCTAACATTTGAAGAAATTGGTTGTTCCAGAGATTGGTGTCTTTGGGATGGACTTTATTACCTTGGACTGCACTGGAAACTCTTCTGATCAAAACTTGTGACATCCCCAATCCTGCCATTACTGGTTAATAATCCCTATGGTGCTATCATAGAATCACAGAATCATTCAGGCTGGAAAAGACCCTTGTAATCGTCTAGTCCAACCACCAACCCCACTCTACAAAGTTCACCCCTAAACCAGATCCCCCAACACCACATCTAAATGACCTTTTAACACAACCAGGGATGGTGACTGAACCCATTCCCTGGGCAGCCTTTCCAATCAGGATGGTTGAAAGAAGTTTATAAGGTTCTCCATGAAAACACCCGTTTTTCCTCTTCTTTTTTAGGAATACCCTTTCCAACTTGTTGATGCAGTTGGGAGGATAAATAAGTTCATCATTTTCCTTGTTACTCCTCTTTGCATCAATTATATTTGATCTGAGTTTGAATGGAGAGTGCTTCATTAAAGGAACTTGCTTTGTTCCCTGAGAGAAACCTGGATAATTTGGGGCAATTTACTGAACCTTTTTGTGCATCAGTTCCCTATTTTTAAGAGACGATAATGAGAGTTCTGTTCTACCTGTCTGTTGGTGATGCCTCCTAATAGGTGTTCTCGACCTTACCTAGGGCCCCTATTTATCTAACATTTAGATTGCCTTCTAAACAATGATGTTCATGCAGGATTTGTGTTTATCCATCAGGTGTATAGGTTGTTTTTTTTAATTTGTAGCTCTTTTTCAGAATCACAGAACATTAGGGATTGGAAGGGACCTCAAAAGATCATCCAGCCCAATCCCCCTGCCACAGCAGGATCA
>JAOXOE010000852.1:2792184-2806497 GCA_028565055.1 Phoeniculus purpureus | reverse complement strand
AGGACTGAGCAGTTATCCTGGACATTGATAGTGACCCAGGTGAGGATTGAGCAGTTATCCTGGACATCAGCAGCTACCAGGTGAGGATTGAGCAGTTATCCTGGGCATCAGCAGCTACCAGGTGAGGATTGAGCAGTTATCCTGGACATCAGCAGCTACCAGGTGAGGACTGAGTAGTTATCCTGGACATTGATAGTGACCCAGGTGAGGATTGAGCAGTTATCCTGGACATCAGCCGTTACCAGGTCAGGACTGAACCAGCAGCAGCGAAAGCAGCATCATCCACTCCACGGGCCACTGGTCCCTAAAGGAGCCGGTGGCTGTACCATGTTTTTAATCAGTGTGTGCATTTCAATTTGCATACTAATAGCAAGGAGCTGCTATTACCCACTGCTGGTGAGGAGATGCTTGTCAAGCCCTTCCTTCCAGTCTGAGCAAAGAAAGAAGCGGCGTCTATTGTGTGAGGAATGACATTGCAGAGAACACATGTTTAGCATCTGCCCTTCGCTGCCTCTTCCATTCGTTATCTCTGCCTTTATTTCTCCCTTAATAGCTCACGGGGATGCAGTCATTAGTCTGCTTTGGTTTTAATGCCTTAAAAGAAGGATCATTTAGCAGCAGAGCAGGACGGGGTGTTGTGGCTGTCGTGACAGCTCTGAGCCAGCCCAAGTGTCGCTTTGTGCTGGGTGGGTTTGACTTGTGAGATGGCAGTAAATTGGTCCAGTCTAGGAGGCCTTTTACTGCAGCCAGTGGTGGCCAATGGCTCTGCATCTTCTCCAGGTTCCATAGCTTCCAGAGGTGCTGGCTACCTCAGCCTGATGCCTGTGTCTGGGATGAGGCAGCAGAGTCAGCCCTCAGAGTCTGTGTTGGGGCATCAGGGGTGGATGGAGCTGCAGAAGCAGCAATCCCCTCTCCTCAGGTCCGGGGGCTGATGCTCTTGTCCCAGGTCCTGAGGCTGTTGCTCTTGTCCTAGGTCCTGAGGCTGTTGCTCTTGTCCCAGGTCCTGGAGCTGATGCCCTGGTCCCAAGTCCTCAGGCTGTTGCTCTTTCCCAGGTCCTGGGGCTGACGCTCTTGTCGCTGGGTGGGTGTGAGCAGAATTCCACTGGGGAGCCTTTACTTCCTCAGGCAGTGCAGTAGGACTTCCAGCAACCCTTTAGTGTTTTGCCAGGGTCATCTCGTGGTGGATTTATGTCTCACACCTGGAAATGAGGGCTGCAGCTCTCCCAAAGCACAGAGAGCAGCCTGTCTCTGTGGTGATGATGCCAGCAGTACCATCTGGCTGTCCTTGTGTCCTGCCAGGGCAGGGGAGCAAAACACCCACCCTGTGTGGACCCCAGGCTCTGGCGGGGGGGAGTTGTGGGGCTCCTCTGCCAGGGGAGACAGACGCTGTGGGGTTGGAAGGGGGTTTTTCTGCAGGGAGCTGCTGTGTGGGAATAGGTCAGGCCCAGACAGGCAGAGAGAGGGAGAAACTGGCTCAGAACAGCATCTCCTGCAAGGTCCTACCCACCGGTACCTCTAACGAGGAGCCTCATGCTGCTCTTAGCAGACAAGTGACCTCGATTCACTCCCAGCTCTCTGCTATCGATTCAACGGCTCCTCTTAACGAGGAAATTATGATCTTTGTTAGGGAATGTGGGAGCAAGCAGGTGCACCGTGCTCAATAATGCAGAAGCAGCGCTGTTGGTGCCAGGCGGGAGGTGGGGCTGTGCCAGGGATGCGAGGGGCCCTGAGAGGTCCTTTGCTTTGGGCCCCACAGAACAGCAGTGCTGTGCTGCTTGTGCTGCTGAGGCTCTGCTTTTAATGTGCACTTCCTCCAGCCTGCCCTTGGAACTGGCGTGAGGAGCAGACTGGAGCTGAGTGCCACAGGTCCGAGCATCCTGTACCTTCCGCGGGGTCTGGCCCCAGCCCAGCTGAGCTCATGCATCTCTAAATCACCAGGAGTGCTGTCTCCGTTGCTTCCCCCTGAGATGAGTCACTTCCCGATGCAGAGTTTGACTTCATTAGTGCAGTGATGCATGAGAACGAGTCGCAGGAACAAGGTGATGCTAACTTAAAACACCCAAATCCAAACAACCCCCCCTGCTCCCTCCTCCTCCTCCTCCTCCCCCCACCAGACCCTCAGGTTTGTTCTCCCTTGACTCAGGCAGAGGGAATGGCTGCTGTTCTACAAAATTCCACCTGGATCCTGCGTGGAGCTTGGTGCATCCAAACGGCTCCTGCACCCTGAGCCCAGCTGGATTGGGGGGGAGCCCCTGGTTGGGGTCTGCAGCCCTCGGTGAGGCTGCAGCTGCTCCAGCCACCAGCTGCCCAGTCTGCGGTCCAGCCATGAGGACTGGACTTGGTTTGGGGCTGCCCCCTGACTTCAGGAGCCATCGTTGGGAGCAAGACCGGGGTGTCTCCCTGGCCATTGTGGTTGGTCCCAGCATGGATGGACTCAGCTGGTGGTTTGTGGTGTTGCTGCACTGAGAGGAACGGGGAGGTAGAAGGGAGGACAACGATGGGGGTTTGGCTGTAAAGGAACATGTAGAGGAAACCCAAATCACCACTGACTCAAAACCTGACAGGAGAGGTGAAAGGTGAGATGGTGGGCTCTGTTCTAGGGCTTTTAGTCAGTGGGCAGCAAAGCCCTGTGGATAAGCAGGGCAGTGTCGCCCAGTAAAGAGTCTGACACAGCCCAGTATGCACCAGTGTGACCTGCAACGCTCGTTAAGCCAAGCTATGGAACCACCTGCTCGTTAAAAGCAGACAAACCCCATTTTAGCAGCCTGAGGCAGCACTTTGGTGAAACTTGTCTTTATTTTGACTGTTGTCCTGATCAGGTACCCACCTCCCACCCTCCCCAACCTTCTGCTCCTGTAACCCTTTTCTTCTGAAAGATGCTGGGGGTTGCAGCTGTCCCTGCTGAGCCAAAGGTGCCGCCTGTGGGATCTCCGTTATTTCCCCCTTTGGCTGCAGGAGCTGCCCCAGTTGCTTTTGGAGAAGAGGCAGAGATAGAACCAGATGGGCTGGGGCAGCAGAGGGGGAGCAATAGCTGCACCAGGTGCTGAGTGGTTCTGGGGCTCCTCCTTGCAGTCTCAGAGCCTGGATGGTGCAAGCAGGCTGTGGCTGCTCCCAGCAGGAGGAGTCGGGTCCCCTGGGGCACCCCCAGCCCTCACCTGCCCAGCACTGCTGCTGATGCTGGGGCTCAGCCGGGCAGGATGGTGAGAGCCAGCGGCAGGAGAGGCTCCAGCTGCTGATTATTCACGGCCGTGGCACCGCACTCAGCTGGAGGTTGGCTGCTCTGCACGGATCCTGGAGGTTGGCTGCTCTGCACGAATCCTGCTCCTCCTGCTCGTGGAAAACCCCACGAGCACTTCTGAGTCCAAAGATCCAGCTGCCTCCTGCAGCCCTGGGTCAGATCTGCCCGTGTTCACCCACCAGACTAACTGGTAACCACCTCGAGATGACCCCGTGATGGCTGCAAACAGCCTCTGTGGCAGAGCACAGGATCAAACCCAGCACGAGCTGTCTCATGCCCACATCTGTCCGACCCCGCAGCACAATGGGGTGGGTTGTGCTGGCTGGTGCCTTTGGGATGCAGGTTTGTACTCCCCGATGTCCTTCTGGCCAGAACCCCTTCCAACCATGGTGATGTCTGTTAGAGATCCCACTGGCTTTCACCTTCGCAGTCCCTTCTGTGTAATTAGGGTTAATGTTGGAGCAGGATGCTCTATAAGGATGGGGATCAACGAAGTTCAGAGTGGAATGGGCTGCTTTTTTAAGCAGAGTAGCCATAGAGATAGAAACTGAGACCTACAGAGCATCCAGGTTCTTCTTTGGGGCCAGAATCATAGACTCACAGATTCAAAGGGGCCTCCAAAGGGCATCTAGTCCAACCCCAAAACACCCAGCAGGGCCAGCACTGCCCAGCTCAGGTTGCCCAGAGCACCAGCCAGCCTGACCTTGAACAGCTCCAGGAATGGGGCTCCACTCCCTCTCTGTGCAGCCTGGTCCAGGGATCCCCCAACCTCAGATTCCAGACCTTGTTCCTCCTGTCCAGCCTCACTCTGCCCTTTGCCAGCTTCAAACCTTGACCTCTCATCCTATCGTTCCCTGCCCCGCTGAATAGGACCATCAGGCTTAAAGGCAGATGCAGACCAGAAGAAAACCCTACAGCTTCAGCTCGAGGTAATTTTAGCAACTACTGAGATGGTTTCGATGGCAAAAAAAGCAGCAAGCAGCTGGAAAAGGAAGTGTCATCACCCTCAGGCAGGACTTCAGATTCAGGGGCTTTAAATAGGATTTGAACCATCATCCAATTTAATGGGATTTGCAGTAAACCGCATCGGTCTGCAGAGAATCGGACCCGACGCCCAGCTGCTGCCAGCGGACCCGGTGTGGGCTGTGTTTTGGGGTGGAGGGGGGTAGTAGTACAACCCCCGCTCTGTTTTGTTGTTCAGATGGTTTGTTGGTGGGAATTGCCCAACCAGGTGGTTTCTGTTCTGAGAACAGAGGACACAGAGCTGCTGGAGGGAGTCCAGTGTAGAGCAATGAGGATGATGAAGGGAGTGGAGCACCTTCCTTGTGAGGAGAGGCTGATGGAGCTGGGGCTCTTGAGCTTGGAGAAAAGGAGACTGAGGGGTGACCTCATTTAATGTCTATAAATATGTGAAGGGTGGGTGTCAGGAGGATGGAGCCAGGCTCTTCTCAATGTCATCTAGCGATAGGACGAGGGATAACGGGTGTGAGGTGGAACATAGGAGGTTCCACATATATATCAGAAGAAACTTCCTCCCAGTGAGGGTGACAGAGCCCTGGGACAGGCTGCCCAGAGGGATTGTGGAATCTCCTTCAGTGGAGATGTTTAAGACCTGCCTGGATGTGTTCTTGTGTGACTTGGTCTAGGTGATCTTGCTGTGGCGGGGAGATTGGACTAGATGATCTTTCGAGGTCTCTTCCAATCCCTAACGATTCTATGATTCTGTGAAAAAACGATGACCAGAAACTCCATGGAAATATTTAACTGAGGTAGAACACCATCACTGGCTTTGCTTGAAGAACACTGCAGTAAGTGTAGCGGTGCATTAAGGTGCGATAAATCATCATGGTTGTTTCTAGACAGATCTGGTACCAGTTGTTAAATTGAGAGACAGGTTCCAGCTGGGACACTACCTTAGAACCTAAAGATCCAGAACCAGTTAGCGGATGGTGGGCTACCAGCTTCAATGCTTGCTTGTGTTTCCTTGTCTTTTTGGTAGGAACGATGGTATCGGTCTTTGTTAAGCCATCTGATGTAGATATTTAACTCTCTGCATTGCCTTGGGGGAGTTCTCTGACCTCTATTTATTTGTCTGTAACGTGAGGCTAATGATTCCACTCGTCTCAGAGCAGCAACGCAAGTCTGAATAATGATTGCAGAGCCCTTGGCTGAAAAGTGCAGCACAAGGGCAAACAACTGCTGTTTGTTTTCTTTGCTCCCATGATTTGACTTAGGGACGTGGCAGGCTGCAAACGAGCGCTCTGTAGCATTGGGTTACCTGATGGGTGAACAGCAACAGGGCTGCAGCGCACTTGCTGTGAGTCATGGCTTATCAGTATCATTATCCATGTTGTACTCAGTGGAAGAGACACATGCAGCAGTCCTCGTACCGTGCAAGTCTGAATTATTTCTGATTGCCAAACATAAACCATTCCAGCAGCGTGGAGAGGGGTGGGTGATCATTTGGCTCCTGAAATGCCTGATAATCTCATGAACCCATTCTGTTGGTGATTGAAAAACACTATTATGGATAATGGTGAAAGAGATGGAGAAATGGGCCCTGCTTTATGCTCTCTTCTCACAGAGCTCAGATCGTTGAGACAAATCGCCTCGTATCCCACATTCATCTTCATACACCTCCTGCTATCCCTCATTCACTCCATCCTTGGGTGGGGGCTACAAAACACAAAGAATGGTTCTTTCAACCTGCATTTCAGGATGAAAACAGTCTCAGAGATACCTGCTTTGCTTTCCAGAGCCCTAATGGGCTTCAAACATTCGAGCTGACCCCTTCTGCTTATTCAAGGTTTTCACACTGTTCATAGATGGCAGTGAAACCCAGCAATGTAGAGCATGTTCTTGAGTGTCCTCTGCGCTCTTGAGAGAGAAACCTTGCTGCAATAGAAACCAAATGACTTTACCCCCAATCTTTTACCTGTTTTCTGCTGCAATTACTGGAGGATCGTTTTTTATTTCCTTTTCAACCTTCCTCTTTCTGTCTCTTCACCAGAGAATTGCACAAACTGGCCTGGAGCTACAGTGTCCCTTTTGCTGTCTTTGAGTTTGGAGTGAAGAGATGTGAAAGAAGCAGAGAGGCCTGAATGGCCCTCGGGGTGATGGCAGCCATGGGGCAGGGCCAGAAATGGGTGCAAGATTCTGGGCTGCCCAGTGTATCTAGAGCACTCTGGTGGATTTTTGGGGTGCAGCTCCAGCTGATGGGAGCTCTGCCAAAGAGCTGTTCTCCCGCTGGTCTGGGGTATAGGGATCCCTGTGTGTTGCCTCTAGTCCAGCATGATGAGCTCAAGCCTCCGTCTTTGTGAGTGCTTAGCTCCGGGAAGGCTTTGTTGATCGTGAGTTAAGTGTGTGAGAGCAAGGAGGGCTCTTAAATGGAGCAATAGGTGAACCCCTTGTATGGAGGTTTGTAGCATCACCTTAAATTACAGCGTCAAAGTCAGGAACAGCTTTAAACTGGGAGATTTGGATGGGTCCTATTAATTCACAAGATCTAAATTGCTGTGATGTCTGATAGCCCTGTTGATGAAGAAATTCTTCCTAATATTTGATCTGAACCTTTTCCTCTAGGTGGAGAATGTGCAAACTAATGACCAGTGAGAGGTTGAGCTGTCACTTGCTCGTTGTGTTGTCATTGCTGAGTTAGTTCAGATCAGGATTGTACCTTAGATGAGGGTCTCAAGATTGTCCTCCCAGTCCACATCCCTGAGCAGCCACAGAGAACAGAGACTGAATCCTCATGAAAAGGTGCTGAACTGGATCATCTCTCAGAGTTTACAGGACCAAACTGGTGGGACCAGTGTGATGTAAATCCCCAGAACATTATGTTCTGGTGTGTGTTGTGGACACCATGTGCTCAGCCCCAGCTCTATTGCTCCACAAGGTTTGCTCACACTGCGCTGCCTCACTCACAGATTCATCCACAGTCACTGCAGCCACATGACGAGGGAAGTCATTTAGGGATAAAAGATCTGTATTCATGTATTTAGCTTGTGGAAAAATCTGTCCCTCAATCTGTGCTTCAGTTTAGAGATATTTTTTTTTTCTTGTTTGCTATTTTCCTTTCTCCCACCCTTCATCTGTGATGCCTGTCTGGAGTACAGGCTCTGCAGGGCAGGGGCTGGGAGAGACACCTGAGCACTGGTTACCCTGGCGCAGGTCTGGGGTTTTCTTGAGGCCTCTGGGCACTGCAAATAAACAACAGAATTTGGAATGCAAAAGGTGTTTTTATCTCTTTATACTTCTTCTCCCGGTCTGTGTCACCCTTGGCTAACTGGGGGCTCAGCTCGTGAGATCACTGGGATCATAAGGATGAACCAGGTGTTTCTTCTAGGTGGCTGCAACTGGTGCAGACCCATCAGAGGGAAAGATCCCATGCAGAGACAAGGTTGTTAATGGTTGTAACCCCATGTTCTGCCACACCAGTGATGCACCAAGGTAATCCCTACACACTGAAAATTGCTCACCCCTTTGCTGATCCCTTCTGGCACTGGAGTTCCCTTCCCCAAACAGAACAAGTTTAAAAACTACCTGAAGAGCTGGAAGTCATTGGGCTCACACTCGGCTGCCTGAGATGCTGCTCAGGCAGGCTGCCTCTCCGCGACGGGAGCTGCGGATGTTCCTAACAGCCGCTCTTTGGTTTTCCTCATCGAGCTTGCAGGGCAGGTTTTATTTTCCAGCAGGATTCTTTCAACCTGGTTCTTTTCGTTTTCACTCCCAACAAGTGCAGGGACGGTCCAGGTGGGCAACAACTGCTTTTGCTTATTAACGTTCATCGCATCGAAGTGGGTAGGAGACGGCGCTGTTTTGGCTTCGCTGAGATGCCGGAGCTGCTCAGAGTGATGAGTGCACGTACTGTACAGCCCTCTCCTGGCCTCACTCAGAAGTGCTCAGCTCTCGCTATTTCTGCTTCTCTGAACCCTTTTTGTTTCTCAGGCTTCCGGGCCGAGTTAGACATCACGATCTGTTTGGCAGGAATTGCAGCTTTGGCTCCTGCCAGCTGCCAGCTGTTTCAAAGAGGACAGTGGCGATGCTGGCACTGAGGAGTCCCAAAGCTGCTCCATCCTGAGCTGGGGCTGGAGCTGCTCTCTGCTGGTCCTTAGAAAAGGAATGAAGATTTGCTTATTGCTATCTCATAGAATCATTAAGATCGGAAGAGACCATCAAGGCCATCAAGTCCAACCTTCAACCCAACACCTCTATGATCAGCAGACCACGTCCCACAGTGCCCCATCTACTGCATTTTGAGTACCTTCAGGAATGGGGACTCCCCCCTCTCCCTGGGCAGCCTATTCCAAGGTTTAACTGCTCTTTCACTATACAAATTTTTCTGAATTTTCAATCTGAACTTCCCCCAGACCAACTGGTGGCCATTTCCTCTTTCTCAACCTCACCATGGCCACCAATGTGACTCTTCCTTTCACTAATTTCAGTAACAATGAAGTGCCTGATCCTACAGAACATGGACTCCTCAAGCCTGTAGCAAACTATTATTTCACTTCCCTCAGAATTAGCGTTTGATTAATATTTTCTTAAGACATAATTGAATAAAGTAAGGGGTTGGTTTCTTCAAATCACTTTTCTTGAGTCAAAAAGGTGCTGTGATCTCACGGGATCAAGAAGCTCTCACTGGTCATTAGTCTGCACATCCTCCACTTAGAGGAGAAGGTTCAGATCAACTATTAGGAAGAATTTCTTCATCAACAGCGCTATCAGACATTGGAGCAGGTTGCCCAGAGAGGTGGTGGAGTCACAGTCCTGGAAGTGTTGAGAAGACCTATTGCTGTGGTGCCAGGGGTCATGATTTAGTGGTGACCTGTCAGGGCTGAGTCTGTACTTTGGACTTGATTATCTCAAAGGTCTCTTCCAACCAGAACAATTCTGTGAAACTATTTACAATCTTTTAAGAGAAGGCTTCATACTCACTAATTCCCTGTTCCACACAGCTTGGAGCATCTCTCCTTCCCTCTATCTCTTAACCATCCCATCCATGTACTTCCCATGCCAGTTGCCAACAGGTTGACCACTAAGGCTTCATTTCTGGTGTTTCAATGGGTTTTTTCTCTCCTCTCCTGTTATACAGGGGGTGTTTGAAGGATGCAGCCTGTGTTTTGTTTGGGTTGGGTTCGCTGTGGTGGGTTGTTTTGGTTTTAAATGTCACCCAGCCATTCCTTTCTGCTTTAAAAGTGTCACTAAGCTACCGTTGCTCAATAATTATTCCCATTGTTTTTGCTTTCACGGAGTGATGGAATTGATCTGCTTGGTTTTGTAGCAGCAAAGATTGCTAAGCCAAGAATGTTTTCCGAGCCATCTTTCTTCCCATTGTCTCGGGCCGTTCCGAATGTGTCTTTACTGATAATTTTCCTGCATATTAGAAAACTTGCCCAGAGGAATGAAAAAGTCATTTGTTTTCTATAGAGTATTAAAAAATAATGTGATCACTGTGAAACGTCCTTGCCCTGCGATGCTGGGCAGCCTTGCATTCATTTTCCGCTCGCTTGGTCTCTGATACACAAAGATGCTATAGAACATGACTGAAGCATGAACCCAGGGTTGTTATTAATTTTCTCATCCTGTGTACTGGGTCCAAGCCCTGCGCTGCCAGTGCTGTTTGAAGCCCGTAATGATGCTGCTGTGGGCTTCCCCCCTCTCTTTGCTGTGAGGTGAGCAGCAACATAACAGGCTAGTCCTGACACAGCAAAGAGAGGCCTTAGGAACACAGTGAGCTGTGGCAATTCGTGTCCAAAGGTCTTGAGGTATTTTATGAGCTTTGATTAACGTCCTTTTGTTGCTCTACAGTGGCTTGTTCTGGCACAAATGAGTAGAGGGTGAATAGCAGAGAATTTCTTAGAATTTCATAGGGTTTCACAGAATCATTAAGGTTGGAAGAGACCTCTGAGGTCATCCAGTCATCAACTGAACCCTACTCTGTCCCCTAAACCCTGTCCCTCAAGGTCACAGCTACTCAGTTTTTGAATGCCTCCAGGGACAGTGACTCACCGCTGTCCCTGGGCAGCCTGTTCCAACCCCTGACAACTCTGTCAAAGAAGTGATTTCTCCTGATATCCAGCCTAGCCCTGCTCTTGCACAACCTGAGGCTGACATGGTCATATCCATATAGACAGTCAGGCTGGTAGCCTCTGGGGCTCAGGGAGGTGGATTTTCCTTGGACCTGATGGGCTGAACAGCATCACCCTTAGGAACTGAACCTGATGGGTTTGGCTGGGAAAAGAGCTGAGTGTTTAATCCACATCACTCCTGCAATGAGCTGTTTCCCACAGCCAAGACATGCTCCAGTCACTCCACTCTCTCTGCTAACTTAAATCCACTGTCTCCATGGAACCCTGACACCAGGTCCTCCAGCCTTTGCACCAGCCAGCATCTCACACACAACCAGACACCTTCCTGCCAATTCTTTGCCCATATATTATCTTCTCTCCCTCAACCCAAAATAGTCACTTCCCCCTAGATCTGCCCCCTCTACCTTAACTGACGGCGCCACAGAGACTGTTCCTCAACCTTTCCGTGAAGACAGCGATTATATAAATCCTCACCCCAATATGAGTCGTGTATCGGTAGCTTTTGGGAACTGGGGGGCTGTGGTTTCCTCTTCGCGTAGGCACTGCGCCTGTCAGTGCTAAGGGAAGTGGCATCAGGAGGAGAAGCTGTCCCTTCTGCTGCTGGATTAGTGTTCTTGTCAGGACGCTTGTGCCACCGTACGTACGGCTTCCTCTGCGAGGAGACAGTGGAGGCAATTAAAATCTTGTAATTCCTCATGAATAGAATCCTGCTGAGACATTCAGTATAATAGGAGCTCCCTCCCGTGTCCGAGAAGGTCTGTAGTGCCAGCGGCTTCTTTCTTCTCTCCCACTGGAGTGAATTTATCTCGTCATTTGCTCGGGAGCAATGAGTAATGCTTTGGACTTGTGCTCAGTTCACAGACCGGGATGCTTCTCTCGCTTCTTTTAGTTTAAGATGTTCCTGCTCAACAGCTCTGGATGTTAATGGGATGGTGTGGCCCATCTGATTCCCCACATCAGACAAAACACCGGTAGTCTGAGCATCTCCTTTCTCTCATTTAATTATGTTGGTTATTCTTCCCTTTGGCACCCACTTTCTGCAAGGAAGGACCCTCCAAATTGTCCTGAGATGAGAAAAACGAAACGAATTATCTGAGCTCTTAACACGATGCCGTAACTTTGAGCAGTGAAATTTCAGTGATGATGGAGGAGGAGAAGGACTCTGTGGCTTGGTGGGGATGCTGGGGCTGGATGCTCTCTGTCCATTCAATGGGATTAGTGCCCACTTTTAATTAAAAAATAGGTTGAGGGTCTCATCTGGCTCCAGCCAAAACCTTTTGGATTTAGAATAACTAGATAATGTAGAAGGGAAAAACTCCCATTTCTTTTATCAGCTTCTTCTAGCACTGCTCTGGGTTTCAATCACAGGCCATTGTGTTGCCTACTTATGTCTTAAGGATGGAATACTGTGCAATTAGGGTTTCTCCACCTTTGGGAAGTACCTTTATGGTCTCTTCATGTACAGAACCTATGTACGGCTTTAAATTGTATTTTAAAAAAGGATCTTTGAAGAAGCTACCAGTTTCTAAGTAGCTCTTTTGCAGTATTTTAATATGAGACAAAGACTTATTTCACTCATTCTCCGGTGCCTTCATTTGTCACCGTGGCAGCAGCATTAGCAGATGTTCCTATTAAATACTGTACTTATTTATTGTGAATAATGGATGGAGCTGGTTGCCATCCTTATGATCAGTGCGTGGAAAAACAACTCTATCTTTCCATGTATTGTCGTAACTCTTTGACGACAGATGCAGTGTGCTCCGTTTCCCAAACGCTACACCTAGACCTAAGGCTTGAGAAGGTGCTTCAGGCTCCGAAGTCCTTTGGAAGGTCCTGCTCCAGAGCAATTTAGAGCTAACTGAAGCTGGAGGTGTTGGAGGTCAGGAGAAAGCTCTGTGAAAGTCATTAGTGGGTTGTCGACTTGTGCTTTGCTCTTCTCAATCCCTTGGATGCTTGGCTGGAAGGACCTCTGACTTGTTCTGATAGGTTAAGTGCAGATGACCTGTGGTTCATAGCTCTTAATGTGATGCATAGGGAACAGAGATTCCTGGTAAGAATTCCACTTGTTAAAGTGTCAAAATGAAAGCTAAGTTGTCTTAGAAGAGGTTGTATTTCATAGATTCATAGAACAGCAGGCTGGAAGGGACCTCAAGGATCATCCAGTCCAACCTATCCAGCTAAAAACAGAGTTGAACTGAGCTGTCCCAGCAGCCTGTCCAGTTGGGTCTGAAAACTCTCCGGTGTAGGGCAATCAACCTCTTCCCTTGGGAGATGATTCCAGTGGTTAATTGTTCTCATGGGGAAGGATTTCCATCTGGAATCCAATGGGAACCTCCCTAGGAGTCACTCAGACACGTCCCCTCTTAGATTTTCCACAGGGCTCCTTGTGAAAAAGGAGTCACTGTCTTCTTGGCAGCCACCCTTTAGGTGTTGGGACCTGGTGATAAGGTCCCCCTTGAGCCTTCTCTTCTCAAGGCTGAACAAACCCAGCTCTCTCAGCCTTTCTTCATATGGCAGCTCTTCCACAGCCCTCTAATTACCTCTGTGGCCCCTCCCTGGACCTTTACAACTTGTCCACAGCTGTTTTGCCTAGCAAGGACCAAAACTGGACCCAGGGCTCAAGGTAGGATCTGACCAGAGCTGAGCAGAGTGGGTCAATGACTTCTGTATCTCTGCTGATGATTCTCTTCATGAAGAATTGTGTGTTTAGACACTCAAAGATAGGGAGAGGCGCCCAAGTGGATTCTTTTCATCTAGAGAGGTCAGTACCGCAGTGTTCCGCATCGCTTTTGAGCAACTAATCTTCTGTCCCTAAGCAATGGGAAAGCATTTTTGAACCATCAGGCCTCTAGTCCTATTGAGTTCTATAGAAAATTATCCTCATGGCCCGGCAAGCAATATTAATGGCTTTGCAATTAGAATATCTCCATAGTTTGTTTATTTGATCGGCCTTCCACAGCGGAAAATCGAAGGTTGCCGTGAATCTCCCTGGAAGTTTTTCATCCGTGGGTCTTTTAGTCAGCAGCCAGATACTCCATAAAACGAAACTAAAAAAATAGAAAAACAACAACAAAAAACCAGGCAGATAAAGCAATTTCAAAGAAATACTTTGCCCAAGGAAGAGTAACAAGACTTAGAAGACTTTTCTACTTTACGGGAGTTTCCTTTAGGGAAACCTTTTCATTTCCTGATTGAAAGATCAAATGGTCCCACAGAGGGAGCAGTGGGGTGTGCTCGGTTCTTCTCCAGATCTCTAGAACAGCACAGTTGGTTAAAGGGTCCCTGGAGAGGTTCTGCTTTAAAGGGAAAGGCGTTAGCGTGATTGGATGGAAGGATTAGAAAGTTATCTGTAGGGAAGGAGCAGGAAAGCTTGCCGCCCAGTTCACAGTGTCAGTGGAGCTGACAGGAGGATGTTATATCGGGGTTTAGAACGTGAAGTGCACTCTGCAAGGATGACTGAATCCATCACAGAACTCTGCCTTGTACGTACGATGAACCCTGTACGGGCTGTGGGTGGTTTAAATAAAGTTGGTGAATATTTTAATGCCGCATAAGAAATTAATGGAGATCCTTTAATTCACAATGTTTTACAGGAAATCAATCAATTCAATGGTGTTTTATGTAGTTCCATATATCCATAAGCTGCTTATTAACGTGACATGTAATTTATTAGGTTAATGTGCTTGTAATCGTAGCTAATACAGGGATGTTTGTTTAATTCCTGTAGTTATTAATTATCAGCGAGCTTTTTATGAACTATAAATAGACCCTCAATAGCACATGCAAAAGTAGCTGGTGGCTGCACTGCCTTCTGCCCTGTGTGCCCTCACACTGGGATCTCTCTCCTTACAGACTCTCTTGATTTCTTTTCCCACCCAGAAATCCCAGAATTGAGGAAGAAAGTTTCATAGAATCATTAAGGTTGGAAGAGACTTCCAAGCTCATCCAGTCCAACCCCCCCCCCCACCCCCCCCCCCCCCACAA